>OU343219.1:207108717-207258279 GCA_910596185.1 Chrysanthemum makinoi | reverse complement strand
AACAATTCAAGGGCATATTTGGACTAGACTTCAATACCGGGGTGATTGATGAACATGGTCCTAGAGAAAAGACGTAAGTTCACCCATCATGGACATTTCAAAATTTTTCTTCATTAGTTTTGCAAAGCGATTGAAAACTTTTTATGTGTAGACCCAAAAATGATGTCATCCAAGTAAATTTGAACAATTAAGATGTGTGCCCCGTGATATTGTATAAAAGAGTTGGGTCCGAGCCTTTGGTGAGAAATTGGCAATGAGGAAGGATGATAGCTTATCGTACCATGCCCGAGGAGCTTGTTTGAGACCATACTGAGCTTTGTTGGTTTGTAGACATGATTCGGAAACTTCAGGATCAACGAATCCATCACGGTTGGGCGACATAAACCGTTTCTTTAAGTTGTCCATTGAAGCAGTTTTGACATCCATCGATAAGCCGTCATATTCATATGGCGGCCAATGCCGAAAATATCCGAAACGACCTCAAGGCGAGCAACGAGGCAGGATTCTTCAAAGTCTATTCCTCTTTCGACGATAACCCTTAGCCACGGACCGCGACTTATTTCGGATAACATTTCCCCATCAATTTGTTTTCCAAATCCATTTTGGACCAATGGCGTAGACTCTGTTGGTCTTTCAACCAGTTCCCATACTTCAAGGCGTTTGAATTGGTTAAGTTCTTCTTGCATGGATTCAATCCATTTGTCTTTTGTCATTGCGTCTTTGATGTTTTTAGGTTCAGTGTGAACGTGATGAGTGCATAGATGCAATGTTCCCGTCTGCGTGAGAGCGTTGTCCGTAACGGTTGTTGATTGGGTTGCCAATAATGTTTCCCAGAGGATGGTCTTTCGTCCATCTATGTGTGGAGGGTTGATGTTGGTATACATTGTGCGGTCGAGGATTCAAATGGTTTGTTGAAGATTCAGCGACATGCAGTGCGGCGATCTCGATGCATAGCGGGTTGAAAAGCATTTGGATCAAAATCTGCGGTGGGGGTATTTCATTGAGAATATCATAATTTGGTTCATCATTGTTAGGCGGTGTGTTCAATTTGTTGTGTTGGAGAAGGCCCGTGTGTAGGTGCATCTTCAACGAGAGTTGTTGTAGCGAGGTGTATCGGTATAGGAATATTATCGGGTTGTCGCGGAGAGCTTGGCGGATACACGAACACGTTCATCAATATCGTCCTTTGAACTGGAGAACAATAACCTTTCCATTTGTTGACGAGTAAGGCGAGGGCTTTCTTGGTGATGATGGGGTTGGAGAAAGTTTAAACGGTTGTGGCGGGTTCTAGCTGTTATACTCGGAAGCCATTTCAGATAAGTTCATCGAAATGAGCATGAATCGTTTCCATCACCGTTTTGTACGGCGATTCGGTCGGAAACCTTTGGAATTATCACGATGTCAGATAAAGACTCCAATGTCAGCTTTGGCTTTGAGCTTTCCAAAGTCATCACGATCATTATTGGATAGCAAAGAGATCCAAATACATGAAAGTGTTTTAGATTGGTTTTACGGTATGGACAAGCTCGAAAGGTGTTTTGTTGTGGCGTTTTGTAATCATAGAGCGGTTTTGAGTATAGCATGCGATAGATACGGCTTACGCCCATAAGTAATCGGAAGTTTGGCATTAATTAACATTGTTCTTGCAGCTTCCACTAACGTTGGTTTAGTCTTTCATGACTCCGTTTTGTTAAGGTGTAATGCGTGCAATAGATGTTTGATCTTTAATTCCCACTTTCTCATAAATTCACGAAGGGTTTTGTTAACAAATTAGTTCCTTTGTGCGTTCGATGAGGATTCGACTGTGTTTCAGGTGAACATGTATTTTTGTGAGAAAGGTGATGATCATTTGTGGAGCTTGGTCTTTACTACGAAGAAAGTAGACCCAAGTCCATCGTGAGTAGTCATCAACAATTACTAATATGTAGCGTTTGCCATTGATCGTTTGCAGCGCGTCGGGCCACACAAATCCGAAGAAGATGAAGCACATCTTTGAGAGGCGTGTTCCACTTTGAAGGAAAATGAACACGAGTGTTTTTCCCTTGTTCACAAGCTGAGCAAAGGTGATCTTTTGAATACCGGAATTGTGGGAGTCCTTTAACTAGTTTGTGTCGAGCAAGGTTGGTGATGGTTTGAAAGTTTAGATGTGAGAGAGCACGGTGCCATAGCCGAGGATTTGTTGATGTTGCCTTAAGTAAAGCAAATGGGAGAGGAAACAACCATGTCTTGCATAGATAGTGTAGAGACTAGAGTTACGCTGAGCGGACATAAGGTCATTTCCTTGTAGATCACGAATGAAACAAGTTTTCTCCTGAAAAGCAACCTCCAAATCTCCATCACAAAATTGACCTCTCGAAAGCAGTGTGACGAGGCCTTCCACATAGTAAATACTAATTTCGATGTTCCCATTGACATAGTCTCAGTAGCCCATGATAGGCTGCGAAGTGATCATTCGAACGGCGATTGCAATGAACTTTGCAATAAAGTTTGATAACAGTTTAAGATTGCTGTCATTGTGCGGGAACATCCGCCTATCACAATCCGAAGTGATCTATATCACTGCATTACACCGCAGGCGACACGAGATGGAATAGAAGTAGATTTGGAACCCGAAATGTTAGAGGGTTCCGTAGCAGATATAGTAGATATACACACATCAATAGCTTTAGGTATCCACTTAAATCCTAGTGTGTTATATATCCATTTCGGCCATCTATAACTACTCTTTGCTTTAGTCTTAGTGAATGCACTAGGTGGTACTACATTCCTAGGAGGTGAAAAGAGCTCTGAGGGACGGATGCGCTTAAGAATCGAAGAAGGCGGTCTACCAAGCAGAACTTAGAAAGATTAGTGGGCCTAGAGGTATTAGGTTCTTAGGATTCCTTAAACGAGAGATTATAGCTTTAGCAACACATTTATCATGGCAATCAGAATTCATACTTTTACCACAAATAACACAAGGTGCATCGGACTGAATATCAAAAGTACTTAACGGTTTAGCATTCGTTACATCACTATTTCATTACACGTTGCGGGCCTTGATATCTATAGTGGACAACTTGAGTCTTATTCATAGTCCTAGGGTGTTCTACTACTTTAGCATTCCTGATTGATCTTTTCTTAGGTCGCAACTTCCTATTCTTTGATTGAGTGCTCTTAGGTCATGTCGCGGATGTTTGGAAAAGGCTCAACTATTCTGTTCGAGGAAAGGAAGCACGTTAGCTACTTGTGATTTGGCGGTAGAGATTCTAGGTGCATGAGTACTAAGTGTTACGGGGGCTAATCTCTTAATAGCGTTGGAGGAAGTTGTTCATACTTTCCTAACATTCCTCTTAACTGATGATAGTGTGAATGGATCTTGATTTTCGGCCGAACATTTCCAAAAAATGCATAACTTCTTTAGTGTGTACAAGATAATGATCAAGTTCATTTGATGCTTCATCACGAGTCTTTTGAGTAAATCAAATATGACACCATATTCCTGTTTAACTTTTACAAGTTCTTGTTCATATTTTGATATTTGACACTTAAAGACACGTTTGATCATCCAGTTGCTCATTTTAGGATCGAGAGGTTTTGCACGCAGGCGGTTGATTTTGTTTGGAAAAACAATTTGTTGATCGTGAATATCTTTTTGACACCAATTAAGACGACGTATTGCATTTGAAAGTTCGTTTGACAATCGTTGTTTTCAAGATTAGGACTCGATCTGAAGCACATTATCAGTGTTCTCAACATTTACCACTGAAACAACGGTATCAGTGAGATATTATCAAGTGCATATGACAAAGAATTCAATAACACATCATTTTGAACATCGCCACGGATGACATCTTCCAAGAGTCGATCAACATCTTTTCGCAACATTTTCTTTTACGTTTAGTGTTTTGAAATAGATGTTTCATTTTCTCAGCGTTTTCATGACCAAGTTCCTTATGAAAATCCTTTTCCCAGGGCAATTGCACAACTTTTCAGTTTTTAACATTAGGTAAAGAATTTTTTTCTAAAATGTCTCTTTTTTTCTCGCCGAGGCGATTGAAAATGTTCATTTTGATTTGGATATCTCATGTTTGTAAAATTTTGAGGTCGACCATTAAAATGTCAAAATATCGAAGAATTTTTCGATTTTCAGATTGTGAGTTTACTTCACTAATGGAAGGTAAAGGACCATAAGTTTGTTGAGAAGCTGTTTGGGATTAACAATAGAAGACTTGGTGTTACGATGATAACTCTTGGTGTGTTAGAAGAATCCGTTGGTGTGACAAAAGTGACCGGTTTTGAATAATTAAAGGGTTTGTTGTAAACAACAGTTTTTAATTTTGATCGACTCTCGTCTTCCGCATCTAATTCCTCTTGACGATGATATTCAACAACATTCATATGAGAATTATCAATTTTATATTACCTACTGGAAACCGAGTTTGGTTTGAATGTTTTGGTTGCTTAGGTTTAATCGCAAGATTGGTCAATATCCATTTGGATTTGGTTTTAAAGTAAACTTTTCAATGGTTGTGACCGACTCGCCATGTTTGTAAACAACAGTTTAAACTCTTTAAGTTTGTTTTGCAAGCCGATGATTTCTTCAAGATGATCATCTATTAGTTTAGTTGAATGCTTTTGTATGCTGACTGTTTTGATTAACAACTCGTTAGCTTTTTGATTTTCCAAAGGTGAGAGCGTTAATTTGCTTTTTATGTTCATGTTTGATTGTTCTATTTCGACAACAAAGCATTCTTCGAGCTAGATCACATCACAATGCGTTCTAAATATTTTTAGTTTTGATAAATTTGGCAAAGTGCTTCAAAACCGTTTTCACGTTTTCTGAGTTTTGAAAAAGTTGAGTTGCTTTGTAAACATTCAAAATCCTTTGTTAACGATTGCATTTTTACTTTTCAAGTCGATTTAATGCAACACATGCGACAATTTGGGATTGTTGGTCTAAATGTGAACAAGATGCCGGATGAGGCAAGTTCATCTTGTTCAACGTGAGTCACAACATGATCATTATTTAGATCCTCAAGTATGACCCGCGAGTCAATTTGATTATCAAGGGAAACGGTTGGTCATCGCGATCGTCAAATATAACTACGAGGTCTAGTTGAAAATCATCGAATGAGATGTGGATGACTCATTTGAACATGAATATTGCTTGGATGCGGATGTTGGCGGAGATATGAGATCGAGAGATAAATATGGTTTGTTGAATTTTGAAGACAGCCATCGATGTCATATCTGGGGCCGGTGTCACTCATAATACGCATATTAGCCATCAACATAATCTGGCGCATTGGCATGAGTCCTCCATATCATCATCGAGTCGGCATTTGCCATAAAGCTCGTTCTTTGTCCGTGAGAGTTCCACCACTTCATCCTTAAGAGCCAAAGAAGAGCCTCTTTGAAATAAGAACGCCTTAGTCCTGGCTTTGGGCATGCATTAGCAGTGTCCCTTCTCATTGCGGTTGTAGCATCGAAGACCATTCAACCCATGCCGAGCATTTCCTGTTCCACCACATGAGCTCGTTGTTATTCCTACCCAGCGACATTAAACCCTTGACCACCGCCCATCGGCGACCATAATCACGATTACGAACTTCAACTCGTCCATTGTTCACAACTGACTTGAGTCCGTGTGTCGATGAGGAGCGAATCGATTGTTGGATTTGTTGGTATAACGGCCAAAGGCATTAGCAATTATAGCAAATCCTTGTTGCAATGCTTGACGGATCGGATTCCCGATTGCTTCACCGACATATGCTTGAGCATTGTTGTTGTATGGAACCAATTGATTTTGTTGAGGTTGTTCTTGTGAAGGTGTGTTTGAAGCATTTGGTTGAGTTCTTTGGTTGAGGAGAATGCTTGGTTTTGAGCATATAAGGCAAGTTGTTGTTGATTAAATTGTTGTTGAGGATAAGTGTAAGGGAAATAGTTAGAGTATGGTGGTTGTGACATGTTGAAAAACTTGTGTGGTAAAAATGGATCTTTGTAGTCGAATGAACCTTTGTTGATGAAGTGTCCTTAGGCGTAGAAAAGACAAGAACCAAGTAGCACTTATGTGTAAAAACACCAAAGTTACGCGTAACAATGAGGAGTTAGCGTAGGTTTTAGCTTCAACGTAAGTAGGATAAAAGCACTAAAGTTGACAAAAGTTAGGCGTAGAAAGTTAGGCGTAGGATTACCTTATCGTAGACCTAAGTTCGGCGTAAAGTGAATCTTATCTTGGGATTTCTAGCGTAGCTTATGCTTATCGTAATTTTAGGGTTTTGCTCAAATGATCTTTTACACTTCACAAAGGCAAAAGATATCCAAAGTCACGTATTTTCGCTTATCCAAGTAAGAAACCACGGAATAAACCAGGAAAATGAAGATCAAACCAAGGAAAATCTTACGCGTAATTTTAGGGTTTTGATACGCGTAGGATTACTCGTAACTTTGATTTTGCCCAAATGTGTTTCTAAACCAGTTTTTTGTTATGGAATAGCTTCAATAGTACCAAAAGAACACAAAAGTGTGAACTTTGATGTACCAAAACGCTAAGCGGGTTACGCGTGAGAACGACACCCACAAAACAAAAACAAGCTTAAAAACGTAAATCCACGCGTAAAGTTTGAAACTTTTTGCCAAAACAAGTATTTTAACACCTCAAAACATTGAAAGTACAAGAATCTTGGATTAAAAAGTGTAAAAAGCGAGTTTTAAGATAACCAAAGATGCGTTATCTTCTGCGGCAAAACACAAAATCAAAACTTCAAAAACAAGCGAGTACACCCAACTATTTGGCGATTGATACCACTGTTAGGTCACTAGTTTTACAAACACAAGTTATATAGAAAGGAGATGAGGCGATTGAACAAGTTATCACACACCAGCATTATAATAATGCGGTTAGGCAAAGAGAGCGTGAATGAAAAGAACTTGAACAACCAACCTTCGAATGAAGGTTATTACATGGTTTATATAGGCAAGGAGCTAGGGCAACACTCCCTCTCCTTCCCTATTCCTTATTGGGCTTGGGCCTAAGCTTATGGGCCTTCTACATAAGCTTGACCTTAAACAAACATAAAGGCCATAATAAAGCTACCTTTTGGGTCAACATTTTTGGGTCAACACATTTAAAATACTCAAATGCTTTTGCAAAACTAATGACAAAACATTTTGAAATGTCAGTGATGGGTGAACTCACATTCTTTCTTGGAATGCAAGTTCATCAATCACCCCGTGGTATTTTCTTAAGTCAGTCCAAATATGCCCTTGAACTTCTAAACAAATTTGGAATGCAAACATGTGACACCTATGCCACACCAATGGCACATACCAAGAAACTAGACGCCGATTTACATGGGAAATTGGTGGACCCTACCAAATACCGTAGTATCATTGGTCTCTCATGTATCTACAATTTAGCAGGCCCGATATTGTTTTTCAGATATCTTGCTTCGCTATCGAGACCAATCAAACTCACCTCTCGAGGCTAAAAGAATCCTCCGATACATCAAGGGAACCATTAACTGGGATCCGTATCCGCGATCTCGGTTTTGAACTAATAGCTTTTTCGTGACCATCACGCCAGATGCTTAGATTCACGGAAAAGTACTTCAGAGCATTACAATTTCTTGGTGATAAATTGGTGTCGGGTAATCGGGCAGGTGATTGTACATCGGCCTCAACCGGCGTAATATGTAGCCATGTCGGCGTGGTGTGCTCAAGTCATTTGGATGAGAACACAACTCAAAGACTATGGTTAATTTATTGATGTAATCCCGATGTACCGCGACAATCGGAGTGCTATTAAGTATCTCGCGCAAACTGCTCAACATTCAAATCAAAGCACATCGATCTTCTATATCATTTCATCAAAGAGCACGCGGAACGTGGCACCGTTGAATTATATACTTTTCATACCATACCAACCGTGATCTTCTTACCAAAGTCTTACCTCGCTAGGTTTAATGAGTTGGTCCACCGGATTGGTATATGTATTTGACTCCGGAGGAACTGGATGAACTTTTAAAACATTCTTAAAAACCAACAAACACCAAAACGCCTTTTTGTAAATATTTTCAAAACAAAATACAAAAATATAAAACTGATAAAATTCAAAAATATTCTCCTATCTAATTTTTCAACATAAGTAATAAATCTTTCCCAACACCTTGTTCTATCAAAACTTTCATTATTTTCCTAACAAGTGTTGAGGTGGAGAAAGTAAGTATTTTTCTATTTCATAAAACCTTGTACTTGCATGTTACTTAAAATATGTTGTTTCTTCTAAAATGGTGGATACGTTTCTTGTCAAATACTCTCCTCGGACTCAAATGTTTTTCAAAATTCATTATTTCAAAAGTCGAGTGGGAGTATCGTTATGTTTCTTGCCTTACATGTGTTTCGTCTAACCTAAACGAAAGTTAAAGGATCTTGGTTGAAACCTCTTTAAGGTTGAGGGAATGAATGTGTCTACTTGGCAAATTAATTTTAACAAAATCATTCACCTAACACATTCAATGCACCACTTCATGTGCATTTACTCCTAAACCTCCAAGATCAAACGCCCCAAATCTTCAAAATCCGCTCAAGTCGTTCATAATCTGTAGTTCTAAATTGTTTTGACTAAGATTCTAAACAAGGATTTCAAAAATCTTTCAAATCCAACGCTTAAAACTTTTAAACCGATTTTTGGAAAATTGTTCACTTGAACGAACTGTGTGTTTATGCATAAAAGTGTTTGGATTGAAATGAGTTATGTTAAAACCTTTCTTAGTGTCTATTAAACTTGTTTCAATCGTCCATAACCATCCTGAATCTTAAATTTCATTAACTTGAATTCTAGGGTTCGTACGCTCATTTAGGGTTTTTCTATTCTGTGATATGTTATTAGGTAGTCAAGAAAGCGTTAGAATAAGTTTATATGCATGTTTTGAACCTTGAAATTAGCCCAGAAACATCTAAATTGTAAGAATTTAAGTTTAGGTTTTTTAGGGTTCATCTACCATGAATCTTCTGATTTTGTGGTGGAAATGTGTTAAATCTTGTTCCATTTCACTCATATGACATCTAGGACACTACAGAAACATTCTTGTTTGATTTGTGTGGCTATATCTCTTACTGAGATTAAGGGTTTAGGGTTTAAGTAATTTTATGCTTAAGTCTTTCTTATGTGTATCTGATATGTTCTTATGCTTGTTTTGTGATCTAAAAGATGTTTGGAATTAATTGTTATCAAGTTTTCATGTTTATATTTAACAGGTTAATTATTCGTAATATCGTAATCTTTAGTGTTAAACCGTTACGCTTAAGGAATACCTTAAGCGTAAAGGTTATGCCTAAGAGAAATCTTACGCGTAACTCTTATGCATAAGAGGTCTACAGTGGATTATGGGTATCTTGGAAAGATATTCGTAAACAAGGCTTGTTACGCATAAGCTTTACTCTTACGAGTAAAATATACGCGTAACACCTAGTTTATTCTTACGCGTAAGTCTAAAGCCTTTGATCTTGTCTAACGCATAAGAAACTCTTACGCATAAGCTTGGTCTTACACTTTAGCTTAATCCTACGCATAAGCTCCTTTCTTTAACGATAAGATCCTTGTCTGAACCCACCTGCTCACTACATTTTGGCTTATTACGCATATGTTACTTGTTAAATGTTACACATAAGTCACAAATACCTGATGTTTCGTATAAACTTACAAAAGTTAATATGTTGTGTGTTAAGTGAAAAATTGGGCTTTGAAATTTCAAAATTAACATGTTCACGTAACTTATCACATCAACTTCATACAATTGGATAAATGTGTCTTTGGATTTGTAACTAACATAAACATGTTACCATCAAACAAGTAATTAAATAATAAATCAGACTAATACAAACACATTGTGTTTTCATATGTCTGTCTCTTTGTCTAATGAATTTCAGATCACAAAATGGCACCAAATCAAGCAAACATCAATGCCCCAAATTGAGCTCACGATGGCAAACACATTCCCAGCTGGATATGACAAAACAATTGGCAAGAACAATCTCCGTGTCGTCTTCAACAACTTCATATGCTCAGAATCATCTTGTAGAATTGCTGTGGTCATCCTTCTGCAACATCCATTTAAATACATGCTCACAAATTCATCCTCAATCTCTGACTTCTTTCTAATGATGAGTATGATTTAATGGATGATGAATGAAAATTTCGTAAGACATTAAAGCTTAAAAGGATGAAATTTCATGCTTCAACCTTTCCGCTTATCAACCCGTAAGTGAGGGTCAAGAGTCCTCCACTTATGGAAGATCCATTGTAACACAATCTCACCCCATCCGATCCGGTTAATTAACCCGTAAGGATCGGTGTCGTCACTACAATGTTGAAATGAAGCAACCACAACAACAACTAAAACAACCGCGAAAAGAAAAGCATGGTGAAGATGTGGAAATATATGACGAAGGAGATTACGATCATGATAAGGATGAAAGAGTCACTGATGATGATAATTTGGTGGGTGAAGAGGAAATGATGCTAAAAGAGGATGAAGAAGCAAGTAGAGTGAAGAGGAAAAGTTTAAGAAGGAATCAGACAACTACATAGTTGACAATCCAACACACATACCTCAACTGTCTTGATTCACTTTTGACACTTCACAAAACCCAAATCATCATCTCAATCATCACCTCCATCAATAAAAGAAACAACTAAGTCAACAACAAAATATGTTAAGAAGGAAACTCCATCCAATGATTCGACAAATGGTTAAGCAGGTTTTCACCACTACACAACAAGCTACACACCACCACCGATCAACCAAGTGTTTCAGAAACCACACCACCAATGGAGAAAACCGGTAATCACTTTATATACACTGGTGGTGAGGATCATGACATGCTGAGCCCCTAACACGAACCTCAACCAAGAGTGAGATCAAGTACATTCTGCACTCTCCTTGTTTTCATAATGCATCTAATCTAAGAGCGTGTTGAAGATCTCCACCTCGGGGTCGAATCTTACCATAACAACTCAAATATCACTGCATCACTTTTACACTTCAACGAAATCAATCAAGAACCACAGTACAAAATCGTTCATAAACCAAAGTTTGGGTTTGTCTACCTAAGTGAAAATCATCATACTTGCTTCATGGCTTTTGATGAAATTCACAAGTTCTATGACGCCATCCTGAAGATGATTCGAGATGGATTGGCATATCGATTGAAGGACATTGAGTTGGGTATAATTCAGATGAAGAGTTGGAATTCAAAGGATCACAAGGATTTTCTTCGGTCTATCTCTAGAATTTGATGAAAGGTTGATTCAAAAGGATCAGATGCAACGGTTGGAGAGCTATATGGGAGGAAGACCATGCTTTCTAATTCTGACATCCCAACGTCCTCAGAAAGTAGCTGGTCATGCGTAATCATTGGGTACACTATTAACTTTCTTGATTGTGATTTTGTATGTTTGACTTATTTATAATGGCTTGTGCACACATAACAGTGTACAACCCGTTCTTGTAATGAAAGGACCCTGTGGTACGCTTCAGTGCCACAATCCTATAAAAGGAGCGAAAGCTTCTTACTTTTGAGTAAAACTAATCAAAACTTTCCTTTTTCAAAGTTTTGCTCAAAAGACCAAGTACTTCCCCTTAAGATTTTCAAAACCTCAAAAGTTAATATCACTTGTTGAAGAGGATTTGATTAAACCTTTGTTCACAACTTGTTCTTCGTGGTAATCTTCTCGCAAAACTCAAAATGGTCATATTCGATATCAAAATTTCATCAAAAATAACATTTATATGCCATTTTTGAGGGGAAAATTATGTGATAAGAAATATGTTGTGAGTTGCGAAAGAATCTTCGTGTGAATAGACTTAACCAACGAATTGACGAACTCTAAAATGTTAGTAACTCGAAAAGACTTGTCCTGGACGGGTAATAATTTCAAGCTATTTCGCTAGTGATGTAAACGTGTCTCGCAAAGGACTTGTCCGAAAGTAGAATGTACCATTAGAAGCTCTTGGTAGACATGAACTTTGACGGGTTTGACAACCTTTCGAGGCTTGTCCACACCTTCAAAGTAGTTATTAGATCTAGTTGTCACCTAAAAGCTGACAATGTAACTCTTTAACTATGCAACGTAACCGTGTCTCGCGGGGATTGTCTATCATGAGTTGATCAATTCAAAAGTGCGCGCTCTTCTCTCACCGCGTGCAAATTTCAAAATAATTAAGCGCGTGGAGGGGAGTATTTCTCGCAAAATAAAACTCTAAGTGTTTCAAAATGTTTCTTATTCATAAACACCTTGAGAAATTTTCAAGAAATTGGTTTTATGGCAATGGAGTTATAAGGTGATTAAGGTTAGGAATAACCGTCCTATGATCTGCCAGAGTCGGAGGGATCTACCCAAGGACACCACCAATAGTTAGAATTAGATGTCCTTAGGTATGATTATAAAAAGGAGAAAATGAGAATCGGAGAAAGAAGGAGTTGAAGAATTAAAAGAAAAGTAAAGAAAAGGGTGAAAAGAAATAGCCCTCCAGATTATTCAACTTAGGGCGCATAATCGGGTTCAATTCATATGCTACTGATTGTCACTTCATGACACCGGTATTGAAGATCAAAGTCGTCATGGACCCAGTGACGCATGCACTAAACCTTCTTAGTCACTCAAGTTTCTCCCAACAGAAGCTTGTTTCATTCTCACAGAGAACCCTACGTAAACTATCGGCTTTCTCTTAGAGATAGCTGGTATTGAAGAAGGAGACCCTCTCCCTAGTCTCCGCTTAGGAAAACCAAAGCGCACTATTGAGTCTAGAGCCACGAGATTCATCAAAAGATCTCTTAGGTATACTTGACAATTCATCGCTTGTCATTCAACAATAAGAACGCAAGTGATTCATTATCGAGTCCTTCACAGATCTTAGCAATCCGTCGAGAACATTTATGAGGGGATTCACAATTGTGATCCTCGGTGATTGAATGGAAACTCCTGCGGGGTCAACATCAAAGCGTGACCGACAGCAGTCACATCGGTAACTCCCGTGGATTACGCTTAGTGTGTCTCAAATGGTTTACAGTCGTGGGTGATGCTTGGTGTGCCTCAGCGACTCATCTGAACTGTAGATGTACTTCGGTACATCGCGTTATCTCACTTGTGGGACTCCAGTTCAGGAACAACCTTTGTGAGAATTAGAGTTGTGTTTTCACACTATGCTGTTAACACTCTCAAATTTCAAACTTGTAAGCGCTAGATCATTTTTAACCCATGTTTTATGTTTTCTTCTTATGGATGCTTGCGGGTGGAAAAGATCGTGCAGATTCTCCATATGCTCATACCTACAACATCACTAATGAAAGTTCTCTCAAAATGCAACACAAAGTCAAAATGATTCTTCGTCAAGTCAAAGAATCTACAAAGTTTAAAGACTAAGAGAACTACATCAGTACTGAAATCCAACGTTAAAGAGCGTGTAAGCATGTTGGAGAAAGACGTGGAGAAACTGGAGCAATGAAGCAGACTTGATACAGACAACAACAACATACTATCACTACCATCACAAAGAACAAAGATCAAAGAACAAAGAAAATGATGACGTCAAAGCAGAACACTTCAAAGGAAACAATTTCTCTACACTGGGGAGATTGTTCGAATCAAGGCACTTCTTCTCACAAGAAAGAAGAATGTCAGAAGACGTCAAATCTACTATTACATCAGCACCTTCAACGTTTATATCATCAATCACTAACACTTAGGGGGAGATTGTTGGAATCACTCCTAAACTAGAATTCAAGTGTTAGTAATTAATATGTAATAGTTAGCTTAATTATGGCTTTTATGTTAGTTATCAAGGCTAGGCTTATGTAGAAAGCCCATAAGCCTAGGCCAAACCCAATAAGTAAAAGGATGGGAACTTGGAGTGTTGCCCTAGTTCCCTCCTATAAATAATCCTTGTAAACCCTCACTTGACGGTTGGTTGTTCATCTTATTTCAATACACATGCATAACTTTTCTTATAATCTTACGCGTATTGTTTTACTTTGTTCAACCGATCATTCTCTTCTCTATTTATACATATTGATGCTTGTGTTACTAATATGGTGACCTAACATGTGGAATGGATGTTTGCAGATTTTCTAGAAAATTAAGACCTCAGAAATTCCAAAAATTTATAAGTAGCACAGAAAACGAGAGAAAATAAGATAAGCTGTTTCTGCTCCTCCTGACACCGTTAGGTAGCGATCCTGACGCCTTCAGGTTATCCTGACAGAAACTGGTCTGCGGCGTTTTTCTGGAAAAATTCTAGAAAAATTACATCTTTAGAATCTGGAAAAATTCCTGCAAAACATCCATTATGACTCGATACAAGCATTTGATTATGACAAACACACATATATATCTTTTTCAAGAATTTAATTCTCATGTTCACGTTCTTTTAAAAACGTGTGTAATCTTCCCTACACTTATTCTTTTTGTAAAATACCTTTATATGTAATTAAGACGAAGTTAAAGACAAAATAAAGCATTCTCACAAATTCAAACATGAGAATAAACAATCAATGAAAAGATATATGACACAAAAACAAGCAAACAATTAAGCATGGTTTCCTCCCACAAAGCGCTTTTCTTTATTTATGAGTCTTGTAGCTAGACTCGAAGTCGTGCCCCTTACGTGACTTCATTACTGTCACCTTCTTCCAAAACAACATCCTCATCATGGACCATTTCATTATTGTCCAACTGGTAATGTTTCACACGCTGTCCATTCACGGTAAATTCCCTTCCATCATGGTCTAGCAGCACCACGGCCGCATTGCTCATTTTCCTCTTCACTGAAAAGGGTTCATACCATCTTGATTTGAGTTTTCCCGGAAATAATCTCAACATTGAATTATACAAGAGCACCTTATCTCCTTTCACAAACTCTTTAGGATTCTTTATTCGTTGATCATGCCATTTTTTCGCCCTTTCTTTATATGTGATTGACGATTCATAAGCTTCAAGTCTTAGTTCATCCAGCTCTTGAAGCTGTAGGAAGTTATTTGACCCTGCCTCAGAATAGTCCATATTACATGCCTTAAGTGCCCAATATGCCTTTTGCTCAAGTTCAAAAGGGGTTGTTCCGATGGGTGTTTTATAAGCCGTTCTGAATGCCTAGAGTGCCTCTTCTAGTTTGAATGCCCAATCTTTTCTATTCTGGTGGACTGTTTTTCAAGTATCCGCTTTAATGCTCTAGTTGTGTTCTCTACTTGCCCATTAGTTTGGGGATGATATGCCGTATAAAACCTATGCGGAACACCATACTTCTTCATTACCTTCTCCATTTGAGCATTGCAAAAGTGGGTTCCTCTATCACTGATCAATGCCTTGGGAATCCCAAATCGTGCGAAGAGCTTTTTAAGAAAATGAATGACCACCCTTGCATCGTTAGTCCTAAGGGCTTGTGCCTCGACCCATTTGGACACATAGTCGATAGCAACTAGAATGTATTCATTTCCTCCGGATAATGGAAAAGGTCCCATGAAATCGATACCCCAAACATCAAATATTTCGCAGACTTGGATATAGTTCTGAGGTGCTTCATCCCTCCTCGAAATGTTTCTCGATCGTTGGCATGCATCGCACGTTTGAACTAATTTCTTGACGTCACGGAAAATAGTGGTCCAGAAGAATCCGGTATCGAAAACTTTTCGTGCCGTGACATTTACACCGTGATGCCCCCCAGATGGTCCCGCATGACACTCTCTCATAATCCGATCAATCTCCCTCCCAGCAACACAACGTCGAATGATCTGATCGGGGCATATACGGAATAAGAAGGGCTCATCCTAAAAATAGTATTTTAGCGCGGTGAAGAGTTTATTTTTATCTTGCCTAGTCATGTAGTTTGGCAAGACCCTACTGGATAGATAGTTAGCATAATCCGCATACCATGGCTCAATATCCTTAATGGCCATTAGCCGTTCCTCAGGAAAAGAGTCACGAATTTCGGTATGGTCTAATTTCTCTTAGTCTGGGTTTTCCAATCATGATAGATGATCAACAGCAAGATTTTCAGCTCCCTTTTTATCTCGAATTTCAATGTCGAATTCTTGAAGCAATAGAATCCACCTAATAAGTTTGGGTTTTGCATCTTGTTTGGAAAACAAGTATCGTAAGGTGGAGTGATCTGTGAAGACGACAATGTTGGAAAGGACGAGATATTTCCTGAATTTATCGAAGGCAAAAACCACAGCCAACAGCTCTTTCTCGATGGTTGTATAATTCTCTTGTGCCACATTCATGGTTTTGCTAGCATAGTAAAATGGTTGAAAATGCTTCTCCTTTCTTTGGCCTAGCACGGCGCATACAACATAATCACTAGCATCGCACATGATCTCGAATGGTTGGGACCAATCAGGGGTAACCATTATCGGAGCCTGAGTAAGATCTTTCTTCAGGCAATTGAATGCTTCCTTACATTCTTCCAAAAAGTCTAAAGGAGCGTCCTTGACTAGAAGCTGTGTCATTGGTCAGGCAATTTTAGAGAAGTCCTTAATAAACCTTCTATAAAAGCCCGCATGACCAAGAAAGCTTCGAATGGCCTTAATGGTAGTAGGATAGGGTAGTTTAGATATCGCTTCAATTTTAGCCTTATCGACCTCGATTCCATTTCCGGAGACTTTATGTCCCAAGACGATTCCTTCTCTCACCATGAAATGGCATTTTTCCCAATTCAGGACTAAATTGGTTTCTTCACACCGTTTCAGCATCTTCCTAAGGTTGGATAGACAAAGGTCGAAGGAATTTCCAAATACTGAGAAATCATCCATGAAGACTTCCATGCTATCTTCAATTAATTCATGGAATATGGCCATCATACATCGTTGAAAGGTAGTGGGGGCTTTGCATAACCCGAAAGGCATTCGCTTATAAGCAAAAGTCCCGTAGGGGCATGTAAACGTAGTTTTTTCTTGATCTTCAGGAGCAATGGGGATTTGGAAGTATCCTGAGAAACCATCAAGAAAACAGTAGTACTCATGCCCGACCAACCTTTCGAGCATTTGATCGATGAATGGTAGGGGAAAATGATCTTTCCGTGTGGCATCATTTAATTTCCTGTAGTCGATGCAGACACGGCAACCAGTGACCGTTCTCTGCGGCACTAAATCACTCTTCTCATTCTTCACAACTGTCATTCCTCCCTTTTTTGGAACCACTTGGACTTGGCTGACCCAAGGGCTGTTCGAAATGGGGTAGATTAGGCCATCATCGAGAAGCTTGACGCTCCTTTTTCACTACCTCCTTGATATTAGGGTTAACCCTCCTTTGAGGTTGAATGATGGGTTTGTAATCCTCCCCCATAAGAATTTTATGAGTGCAAAAAGTAGAATCAATTCCTTTAATGCCAGCAACACTCCATGCGATCACTTCTTTGTATTCTCTTAGAACTTCTAAGAGTTTCCCTTTTTGTTTAGTGGTTAGTGAGGAGCTTATGATGACAAGGAGTTGATCCTCTCCTTGAAGGAAGGCATATTCCAAATGACTCGGGAGATCTTTCAGTTCTAAGGTAGGAGGTCCTTGATCGATGATTTTAGCTTGTTTTCCGGATTTTGAAGTTCAAGGGGTTCAATCTCTTCCTTACGGGAGTAAAAGGAAACAACTCCAACCATATCAGTCTCTTCATCATCGTACATTATGTTGTTGTCATCATTCATGAATTCGTTTACTAGATATTCATCAATACAACTATCTATATCATCAACAAACTTATCAACTTCTTCAACAAAATAAATAGGATGATCGTAAGAGGAGGGATGACTCATAGAATCCTTGATGTCGAAGGTTAAGCTCTCGGATCCCACTCGCAAAGTGAGCTTACCTTCATGAACATCGATGATGGCACGAGCAGTGGCCAAGAATGGTCTTCCAAGGATTATCGAGACTGAGTTATCTTCCTCCATTTTTGAAATCACGAAATCAACCGGAAATTTGAACTCCCCTACCCTCACAAGAATATTCTCACAAACTCCAATGGGATATTCTGGTTGGTTTCAGCCCTGAATATCCGAGTTTGAGAAATAAGGAATGAGGCATCAAGTTAATGCTTGCCCCAAGATCAGTCAAGGCGTTTTTCATAGAGAGCGCCCCTATAGAGCAAGGGCTTGTGAAGCTACCCGAATCTTCTTTCTTCTTGGGTAGGCTCTTTTGGATAATAGCCGAATATTCTTCTCCTAATGATATCAACCCTTCAAGCTTCTTTCGATTCGAGAGTAACCTCTTGAAGTACTTGCTATGTTTAGGGATATGATAAAATACATAGAGAAGTGGTATGTTGACGGCGGTCCTTTTTAAGTAAGATAACAGCCTCTCATTGTCTTCTTCAGCCTTTTGATTCTTTAAACGCGAGGGGTAAGGAATCCGTGTGAGAGTCGGACGTTGGACGAGAATTGATGCTTGTAGATGAGGGTCGTGAGGAGTCGAAGGGGGTTCAGGAACTGCTCCATTATCCAACCCAGACTCCCTAGTGGTAGAATTTTGAACAGGGTATGGGGGATCCTTGGTAGTAGTTCCTGATCGAGTAGTAATGGCACAAGTTGGATCATGCTGGACCAGGTTCACTTATTTTTTTGTGGAGTTCGGCGAACTGGCTTTCTAATTCAGCTTTTTGCTCTTGAATGGATCTTTCGAGACCCTTTATAAGCATCCCCCTTTCCATCGAGAATTTCCCGAGCTCTTTCTCAAAGGTGTCACGGATGGTGTATTCGGAATCCTCCTTTCCTTCAGTCTTCCATTTTAGATTACCCCAAGGAGTGTAATCATCATGTTGATAGAATACTAGGAGGTAAGGATCATCATAAATGTCATGTCTGGAAAGGAAGGCATGCTCTTGGCGTGTGTTATCATCACACTCATCACACTCGTGTGATCCTCGACAAATGTCGCATATAAGGTATGGGTTAAACAACCTCTTAGGTTCTTGTGATTTTATGAGGTATGCAATCTTCTCCTGCGCCCTCTTCATCCAATCATCGAGAGATAATGGGCTATTATTTGAGGTAGCAGAGATACTCATTACAGTTACTGGCTCGTTCCAAGTGTTGGCTTGGTCCTGGACATACTCCTCAATGCGGTCCCATCCTTCTTCCGCACTGAGATTGGAAATTTTCAGGCCAACAGAGAAGTCAATCCCTTTTTGATCATTGCGGGAGACATTGTCGTAAAAGATTTGAACAAGCAACCAAAGGTTGATACCATGGTGTGGGGCTTGTTGAACGAGATCTTTGTAACGAGCCCAGGAGTTAAAGATAGATTCTCCATCTGTTTGATGGAAGTGAAGGATTTCGCTCCTGATGGATGCAGTTCTCCCAGGAGGAAAGAACTTCTTGGTAAATTTGGTAGTGAGTTGTTCCCAAGTGAAGATGGACCTTGGAGGTAGCTCATCGAGCCACTCTTTGGCCTTCCCTTGAAGAGAAAATGGGAAAAACCAGAGTCTAGATGTCTCATTGGATGCTCCGTCAGCATAGATAGTATCCACAATTTTTAAAAATTGTTTGATGTGATGAATCAGGTTTTCGCTGTGGGATCCGTGAAATTGACATGCATTCTGGATAAGCCAAATGTCGGTGGCATGCAACACCTCGTTGACCTATTCAGAAGGGTAGACAATGGCGCTAGTAAATCCAAATGCGGAGGGAGAAGAGTACTCCCTAAGGACTTTTTCATTTGGTTTATTGATGGGTCCATTGACAGGAATAGCGAGGATCTCCTCGCTATGTTGGCTCAAATTATCAATGTTGATGGTTTCAGGAGACGTGGGGGAATGTGTGGACTCTTCGTCAGTTACAGCTTCATCAAAATCGATGGTGGTGCCTTGAGGTTCCGATTCATGGAGAGCTCTTCTTCGCTTATACAGCTCTCTTTCGGGTTCAACAAAGGGTTCAATAAGGGTTTTGGTGGAACTACGGGTCCTAAGTTGTCTAAGGGAATTGGCGGGGGGAAATGGCTGGTTTGGTGGCAGGTTATAACTTTCCATGATGAAAAGTGATGGGGTTACGAACAAATGTCACGAAGAAGGGGGAGGAAGCTAAAAATGAGAAAAAATCTTACTTGATAGGAATCAAGCAAGGGAACCTAAACGAGATAGACTCCTAACTAGCTATTCTATTCCCTGGAAGCGGCGCTAAAAACTTATCTTGATGTAAAATAGGGAATGAAAACCCTAAGATACTGTCCAAACCGGACCAAAATCGTTTTAGGTTTTTACTCCACAAGTCTACCTCCAAATTCTGAAAACTCGATTTCTATATATAATTTTACAACTGCGACGGAGTCAACTTATAGTTGGGACACTGTCAGATCGCCGTTATTAGGGTTTCGTCTTGGCCAAGTCATCATTGGGACGGCGTCACGTTGTGGTTTTGACGCCGTCAGTCTTCAGTAGTGACGTCGTTGATACGCGTACAACGCGCGTTCGGGGTAAAAGGAAACTTCCTTTTCTTCGAGCAAGTCTTTCAACCACCTATGCAGTGAACCTAATTGTTGTAGTGTAGTATTAGGGTAAGCCTCGGGATTGATATCGTTCTCTAGGGGAATAGGAATGCTAGTGAGAAATTACTACGCTAAGGTTGGGGTTGAGAAAAATTATTTTTTATCTTTTTTATATTTTTTAGAAAATTGAAAGGTACGAATCTCAGGGTATTGGATTTGGGGAGGGGGTGGTATTTCTACCGATTACTCTACTATTATCTAGTCTAATTAACTAAGCTAAGGGGTAGTCTATGTCTAATTGATGTGTGCTCGTATGATGATTAAAAATGTGTTTACCTATATGCTATTACTCCCTAGTTATCTTTTATTGATGGTTGAATTGTCACGTCCTTATTCTTAACGCGTTGTGCCTTCTAAGGTCGTAAGGGTATGCTTTTTTCCCTAACTCTTTGAGGACACCTTAAGGTTATTGCCTACAAAATCTCTAGGATTTATAAACTAACTCTAAGGTTATATTTGGATTTTTAGCCTACAATAACTCTAGGCGATTATAAACTAATGTTCACAAAGATTACTCAAGCATTAAAAACACAACGATGGCCTATTGCAATCCTAAGCCAATTACAATTAAGAGAAGAGACAACCAATAAATATTCAATAACTAGGTTTCATAGATCTAGGCAAACACACAAGTAAATTAGCCGGACATGGTAAACATGCAAGCATACACACATACAATCGAAGACATAATGAAATCAATGAAGTAGATTACTTATCTTGATGTACAATAGGGTATGAGAACCCTAAGATACTGCCCAAGACAACCAAAAATTGTTTTTAGGTTTTACTCCACAATTCTACCTCCCTTGAAAGTCTGAAAATTTGAATTCTATATATAGAGTTACAACTGCGACGGCGTCACCCTTTAATTGTGACGCCGTCGGATCGCCGCCATTAGGGTTTTGTCTTGACCAAGTCAACTTTGAAACGGCGTCACGTTGGGGTTGTGACGCCGTCGGCTTCATCTTCTGACGCCGTCTGAATCTGGATCTAGGCCGTCTGAGTTGTGACGCCCTACTCTTTAAAGCCTGACGCCGTCAGGTACAAAACAACAATTTCACTTCTGAGCCGTCGCAATTAGAGGGACGACGTCTCCCTTTATTTGTGACGCCGTCGGGTGCGTTTCCAGCAGCTTGAGTGTCTTGATCTTGACTTTAGCCATTTTTTTCACCTATTCACGCCTTTTCGTCCAAATAAGTTTCATTCCAGCATTTTGCCTTCAAGAGACCTAAAAAGTGAAAAGGAACAAAATTAAGCAGCAACGAATATAAAAGTGGTCGATTAAGGGCTTAAATGACCCCTCAAAAGTGTACCTTTTAAATCCTTATCAACTGATAATTGATCATATACTTATATAGTATGTGATTTTTTTAACAGGCAGAGCCCAATCTGGTCTACTCTTAAACAGCATATGTGAGGTGTTCACTAGGAAACTATATGATGTCAGAGATCGACCCATCATTGCTTGTCTTAAATATATCAAAGAGTACTTGATGAAGAGGATTGTAGTAGTTCAGCAACTGATTGATCAGACTGTTGGGCTACTTACTCCTACGGTGACATCCATGTTTGATGCTATCAAAAAAGATTCTACTTATTGCGTTCAATGGATTGAAGGTTCTTTATATCAAGTAACTGTGCCTTACGAGGATCAGTGTGTTGTTACCATGGATACAAAAGAGTGTTGTTGTAGGAAGTGGGAGCTGACTGGAATACCATGTAAACATGTTGTGGCTGCAATAAACCACATGATCGACAATGAAACATGGTTTTGTATACCTGAAGAGTGGGTTCATGCTTCTTACAGACTAGAAACATGGGCACGTATATACTCATTCAAGATCAATGGCTGTAGTGGCAACGACTCCAGGCCAAGAGTTGAGTCTACATCAATAATAATACCACCCATTCACAAACCTCAAGTTGACAGGCAACCAAAGAAGAGGAAGTAGTCAGTTGATGAGCTTGCAAGTCAAGGTTGTTCAGTTATTATGCAGTGATCTTTGAACAACATAAATTCTGTTAACTTTCATGTCTTTTGGATTATATGTTTGAACTCTATGTTTGTCTTTAATGTCTTTAGAACAATGTTATATGTCTATCTTTTTTTAATCATGTTATGTATTCAGAAGTTGGGATGAAACAATTACACTGAATTAAAATGAAATGAATGGTTACAAAGAGTATTTTTAGTACAATGGGTCAAAATCCAAACTGACCCAAACATTGAGATTCTATACAGTGTTTTTATATTTTAATGATGACAAACATGCAACCTGTAATACATAACGTAAAGTGCACAAGTTACTTGTTTATGCAAATCATCAATGCATGCACGCATCAACATCTTCCGACGGCTCAAGTCTGAATCACTTAAGGTATGTACAAACAATATATCACACTTGCTAAGTGATCAAAGAAATTATTTTTGTCCTCAAACCTCATATTTTAAATGTGACAAAATCTTTTTACAAAAAGAAATTATACAAATTATTTTTAATTATAAAGAAATGTTATAATAAGAAAAATAAATTTGAATTTCAAATTTCCAACATCTATTTTCCCCGCCCAAATTAGTTAAATTTTCACGAGAAAAACATTTCACCACTAAAGGACAAAAATTGCCAGGAAGGTCCCTTAAATAGGTGACGGTCCCGTATATATATTGGATTGTCCCATGTTTACGGGACCGTCCCCCGCTCCTCGAGCTGGCTGTAAATACGACATTGTTTTTCAGAAAAATCAACCCTCTTTAGCACAAAACTTTATGTTCTTTCTTAATCCCTCATTTCACCCTCTTTGATCACATTAACTTGTTTGAATCTTGTTTAAATGTGATTATTTCTTTCTCTCCTCAAGTGCAAAGAGAAGAACTTTCGTTATCATCTAGATACGAAGTTATGTAGTCAAGTTAGTCCACGTATAGCATTGGTTACATATAGATCGAGTCCATATCCTTCAATCATGTGTAATAGGTAAATCCGAACGATGTGTAAGTCCGTGAAGTATCGTGTGTAAATTCAGACGACATGTAAGTCCGTGAGGTGTTGTGTGAAGATCAGGTAGATCGTGTAGATTGTGTAGATCGGGTAGACCGTGTTGATCGTGTAGGTCAGGTAAATGGTGTTGATCTTGTAGATCGGGTGGATCGTGTGTGGATAGGTTCTAGCCAAGATTAGAACTCGACATTTTGCTTAGTGTCAGAAATTGGTGTAAGCAATGGTGTATGGTTTTCTCCGCCTAAAGGGAGCTTGTTGATTAGTGAAGTAACTCTCGAGTTGGGTACTCGGGGAGTAGAGTAGGGCGAAGAGGTGCTTCGTGACCGAACCACTATAAATCATCGTGTCTGGTTTGCGCTTTCTTTTAACCTTTGCTTTACGTTTATATCCACTTTTATTATTTCTTGTTTAGTAGTAATATTATGGCACTTGTGATAATTGCATTTATAGCTACACCTTCATATTAACTAGCTAACTTAAAAAGTGCAAAGTCTTAGAAAATTTCGTCACCTGTCTCAACCAAACCACTGATGACGGTCCTGTAAATAGACGGACGGTTCTAAATATATATGGGACCGTTCACGTATATTAGGGACCTTCCACAGTGTGATCAGAACTAACTCTAACTTCTTTTATTTTTTTGTGTGATTGGTTATTTATATTGTGTTGATAGTATGTGTGTATTGGCTTGGTAAATGTATTGTATTTATGTTCGTGACTTAATCTATGATATGTATAGTTGCTACAACCATCAAAATCACTATTCATATTTAGCCTCGCTTGATCGGAAATTTGATACAAAATATTTTTTTCTTTAAACGGAAACGTATTCACCCCCTCTACGTTTCTACAATTGGTGTTAGAGCCACGTCACTCTATTTTCAAAACAAATGGTTTTTAAAATAGAGTACGATCCATGTATCAAATTTTTCATTAAGGGGGATTAAATATGACAAGTGTTTTTGTTACTTAATTTGTAATAGAAATTTTCACTGAATATATGTGATTTTGTACAGGGTATCATTTCAGTTTTAGCAGAAGTTTTCCCAAATGCAGAGGACAAATTCTGTCTTAGAAGCCTTCATGACAATATAAAACTTAAATAGAAAGGTAGGTCCATAAAAGACTATTATGTGCAACAGCCTCACTTGTTATACAATCCGAGAACGCAATGCTTGAGTTCATGAGATTTAGTGAGCATGTCCATGCTTGGTTAAGTAAGATACCAACAATCCATTGGTCAATGTCACATTTTTCAGGTAAATTACCTACCTGTATAACATAAGTGGTATATGGTAATGCACTATCAAATGTATAAGTAATACAACTTTATCTTTATTGTTTAGGGAGAGCTCATTCTGATGTGTTACTTAATAAAATGTTTCAAGTGTTTCATGGAAAAATAATTGGGGGTATGGACAAACCAATCATTATAGCCTTAGAATACATCAGGGAATACTCTATGAAGAAAATAATGAATGTTTTGAATGTGATTAGGAAGAGTAATGGGCCACTAACACGAACTACTCAACACATGTTAGATGCGATTAAGAAAGAGGTTGTTAAGGATAATGTTTTATGGAAATGGGGAGAGAAGTTTCAGGTTAGTGGACCATGGGGATACCAATGTGTAGTGAATGTTGTAAGTAAGAATTGTACCTGAAGTAGATGAGAGATAACATGTTTACCATGTAAACATGTTGTTTCTACCAATTGGAATATGACTTTAAATGCACAACAAGTAGGAGCTGTGAAAACATGAGCTCATCCTTGTTACTATCTTAACGCTTGGCAAGAAACCTACAAAAACATTATCCAACCCATAAATGGCAATGAGCATTAGAAAAAATCATATGTGGTCACAACTGTTGTTCCACCAAAACATCGAACAACCGCGGGTAGCTCAAAAATAGAAAAAAAGAATGACAGCTTCTGAAACTGAAGATATTGTTAAGAATGGTAATTTGTCTAAGGCTTGGAAGAGTGTAAAGTATGATGTTTGTGGAATTGTTGGACACAATAGGAAAACATGTCTTGGGCAGGGTGTATATGGAACTCAAAGTAGTAAAAGTGAGCCTAAACAAAAAATTTCAAGTGCTAAGGGAAAAAGGTAATAAAGTGCCTAAAAAAGTTGTAGCAAAGCATGTTGCAGGAAAGAAGACACATCCTAAAGGTAAGAACGTTGCAGCAAAGAAACAAGCTAAAGGTCCGGGTGTTATTGAAATTCAAGATGTTGCAGTTCAAGGAAGTTGTGTTCAATCTGAAACTCAAGTTCAAGCTACTGATGAACAATCCCAGTCTCAATCTTAAGTCCATTCAAGTGGTGTGCAAGCAGTTTCTGATTCATCCCAGCATACTGCACCAAGAAGGACTAGGCAGCAGACTGCATTGGAAAGAATAATGGCCTCACCATATGTCAATTATGTTATGCTTTTGAACTAGACAATGATTCATTTATTATGTTTGTTATGGACAAGTTATGTGCTCTAAAAATAAATGTGTGTGTCTAACTCTAATTATTATGTGGAAAAGTATAAAAGTTTATGCATTTGAAATTATATCTATTTGCATTATCTATGTAACCATGTCATGTTTGTGTATTTTCATATAGATATTTCTTGTTATTTTGTTTTGTACCTTTGTTGTGTTATTGTACTTGTAAAAAGGTAGCAAATAAACATGTTCAACTTAGAATTGTAAATTGATAACTACATTAAGTTACAAGTGACCAAGCTTCTTCTGTGCATAATTTTCATCTTGTGTGGACTGCGTCTTCTTGCATTGTGTTTCACTGCATCACCTTCAATTGGAAACTTTGACTGAGATGATGGAGAAGAAGTTGTGCCTTTTTAATAACCACTTGAAGGGTACCCGCACAATGAGGCGGCGGGTACCCGGTGACTATTTTGGTGGCGAGCAAATGTTTTTCATTTTACACCTTTCTTATTTAGCATGTTCCAAATACTTTATAACGCGTTTTTCAAAAATAAAACGTCTAAATTATTAATAGAGTAAATCGTTAGCATTTTTATTTTTTAAATTTTAGCATTAAATTGGTGGTTATAAGTTTAGCGAGCTTTTCTTATAAACAGTTCTATTGAAATATATCATTATTGGAGGAAGTTATTACAGTATATGGTTTAAATGAGACTTACATTTTAAAAATTTACATCAATTTTTTAATTTTTCTTTTATAGTAATGTTTTTTATCTTAAAATTTTAAGACTTCTTTTTATAAGAAGTCTCAAATCCTTTATAATGTTGTATAGATGTGCATAAAGCCAACACTAACCAAAGTGAACACTAATAAAATTCATAACAATGTTGATAATTAAAAGTCAGTCCTAACTAAATTCATAACCAGATGCATAAACATAAGGTAAACTAAGCTGTTATAAGAACAAAATTTATAACCAAATAGGAGACTGAGGGGGTGTTTACCAAATTAAGTGGTTCCATATGAACCACTTAATTAACTTCTTAAAGGGGAGGACAAAGCTTTAGTGGGTCTCTCCATTAAGTGAGATTAAATGATTGGGCCCACATTAAGTGGTTCATATGGAATAAATAAACACCCCCTCAGTTACTATCATTTTTAATATACGAAAACATGAAACATTACATTAAAGGGAATCTAAAGCTAGTACATACTACATCATTGTTTGATCAAGGTTGTTACACTAAGATGTTGGCCTAACAAGTACTTACATTTCCACAAAACACTTTAAAATACCACCAACACCATACATAAAAGTTATAGAGTTAACCAAGTGCATAAACAATCAAGAACAATATCCAACTCAGAACCAGTTAAATCTTTCACTTCCACACATCCCTTTGAGCAGCTTGTAATCTTGCCTCAAGCTCATTTCTCCCCCTCAAAAGGCCTGGTATGATCATTATTGAACGAGCACATATTTTCGGATCATACCATCCTATGAACTGACAAGAAGACCCATAATCATGAAAATGGCAAGTCATTAAACAACCACCATTGTTACTATTAACTTTGCTAATAACGAAAAAACCAGAATCTTAACCTGCACTTACTTGATCAGGATAACCATATAATCGACGACTTGGGTTGATCGCTGTCCACGATGTGCGAGTTATTGCTTGCTTACCACACCAGCAAAGGACCATTTTGACAGGTTTAAGGTTTTAGAGAAGAAAAGTTTTGAGGAAAGTTTAGGGATGATAAGTGAGGATGAAAATTGTGGTAAAGAGTAATATAGGGAAATGAAAACACCGTACAACGGCTTTAACAAGTACGCAACAATAAAAAGATGATTATGCCCACACTTATTTTGAGTTGACCAAAAAAAATAACAGTCAAATGGACTCAACCTAATAAAAACATGAAATAGGGACTCACAGGGACTAAAAAGCCAAAGTCGACTTTAACATATTGTTTTTAAGTCATGTTGTTTTTGAACAAATTTAAAGACGAAAGATGTATTACTCTAACTTCATTGATAACGAAGAAAAACAATATGAATAAGGCATGGTTCGCTTAGTAGGTTCTGAGTTTCATAGCTTTGCTCTTATATATCAGCTTTAAAAAAAAGGAAAATATTAACAATATATTTAGGATAAAGTTTTAAGGATGTAAAGTATTAATTAATTTAGAGCTTTGTTATAATCTAATACTATTTGATTTTTCAATTTTTTTTACGCATAAAATAATATTATATAGTTTTTTTTTTCTGATTCTTTATTTGCATTCAAAATGTTTGTTCTGACATGTGTAGGATACTTGTGAGTAGATAATTTTGTACAAAGAAGTTGTAAATGATTTTAGAAGGCCAATCTTTTGATAAACATACAAGTCAAGCTGTTTTTCTAGAAGGCCAATCTTTTGTTTTTTTAACAAGTCGTCATTCCTTACGTTGAAAGATGACTTTTATCCACGTGTACCTCTTCCTACGTTGTTTTCATCGTCTCATAATGGTGCATGTCGGCCTTTGAGAGTAACATTTAAGTCCTATTATTAAACCCTTGTCCTTTTTTTTTTTTTTTTTAAGTTTATTTATTTATTTATTATTATTTTTTTATTTATACGTAATAGAGTAAATTACATGGTTCGTCCTGGTTTGGGTAAAATCATATTCTCGTCCCTCGATTTTTATTTTTGCATGGTTCATCCTTATAATGAAGTTTCATAACACCATCCGTCCTTATCACTAAAATCCGAAGGACGAGTGTAGTGATTTCTTCCAAACCACGGGACGAAGCGACGCATTTCTGATAAGGACGAACGATGTTATGAAACTTCATTATAAGGACGAACCATGCAAAAATAAAAATCAAGGGACGAGAGTAGTGATTTCGCTCAAACCACAGGGACGAACCATGTAATTTACTCTACGTAATATGTTTGATTTTTTGTTACAAGTCAGTTACACTTTGGTCCTTTAATTATCATCAGTTGGCATGTTAGACAATAAAGATTATTTCATGGTATTCTCTTCTTATCATCTTTCTTTTATTTGGACAATGTTCTTATCCAAAATGTTTCCATTCAGCCGCAAATTCTATGATATTTCTATTTCATTGTTGTTATTAATCTTTACTGCGGTGACACCAAAAGTCCTGTGGCTCAACGCTACCCATATTATGCATGAACGCTCTCAATCAAAATGTTTATTTTTCTTGTTTACAACATCCGATAGTTAGTTGATTTATAAGAAAGTCTTAAACGAGGTGACAGATTGAAAAGCACTCGCAACTAATGGAGAAATACAACGATATGTCGTGAGCTAGTAAGTTCACTTAAAAAAAAAAACTTTTACCGAAGTGACTAATTGAAAACCATCACAACTAATGGAGCAAAACAATAATAAGTCCAACATCATGGACTTCTAAAGAAATTATCCACCAATAAATAACATCATCCCATTGGTCATCAGTATCACAACACTCGAAACCATTTTCTTATAAGAGTGTGTCCTATTTGAAATTATCCACCAATAAAACCACCCGTACGCGAAATGGAGCTTAGCTCGAGTACGAATGCACTGTGTTTTAGTGTAGTAGTGGTCGCAATTTTTGTGTATGCATGGAGATTTTTCAATTGGGTTTGGTTGAGACCGAAGGCTATGGAAAAGTATCTTAGAAACCAAGGCTTGAATGGAAATTCGTATAGGTTTCTATATGGAGATGTGAAAGAGATGGTACACATGACAACTATGGCCAAATCAAAACCTATAAAACTCACTGATAGTATCGTGCCACGAGTTATGCCATTCGTTTATGCCTCTGCAAAGACTCATGGTTCGTATTATTATTTTTGTTTCACTGTCTAGATGCACATATATATGAACTAATATGGTTTTTGGGATAGCGTTTTGGGGAGATTATCTGATTATTGCATTTGCAGGTCACAGTAGTTATTAGTACACCACCTAACATGTTATATTAGAATTGTACCATGGACCATGGTTGTATAAACTATGCCATGATGGTTTAGCAATTTAATACCGAGGGCTTAATGGTGTACAAATCATCCATGTTTGTACAGGTAACAATTTTTTTACATGGATGGGTCCACGACCGATGGTGCACATAACAGAACCTGCATTAATACGCGAGATTTTGGCTAATAATTACTTATTTCAAAAGCAAAGAGGAGGAAATCCGTTAACAAAGTTGTTAGCAAGAGGACTTGCAGATGCTGAGACCGATCAATGGGCAAAACATAGAAAGATTATCAACCCTGCGTTTCATGTTGAAAAACTCAAGGTTCGTGTTTCTTATTAAGTTTATAGTTAGATATTTAGCGACGGAGCTACATCGAGCCGAGCTGGGTCGCTTTGTGTAGTATTAGTATATATAGTATTTAGTTATGAACGCACTAGTAAATCTTTTTGACTCTGTCCTTTGGTGAAAGTCGCACGTACGCTTCAAGATTGTGAAACATAATGTCGTTGTTTCTGTTTTTGTAGCATATGTTACCGGCCTTTTACATTAGTTGTAGTGAAATGGTCACTAAATGGGAAGGAATGACGAAAGGGGGATCATGTGAAGTAGATGTGTTTCCTCATCTTCAGACATTTACTAGCGATGTAATTTCACGTACCGCGTTTGGTAGTAGTTATGTGGAAGGAAGAAAGATATTTGAACTTCAACAAGAACAAGCAAAACTAATTATAAAGGCTCTCCAATCATTATATATTCCAGGATCCCGGTGAGTACAATTTTCATAACCAATTACGTAGAATTGAAGTAGTTAATAATGTTTGACTTTACATACATTATTTTAGATTTTTGCCTACACAAAGCAACAGGAGGATGAAGGAGATTGCCCATAACGTGACGAGTTCAATAAAAGAAATTATTCATAAACGAGTGACTGCAATGAAAGTGGAGGAAAGTAGTAAAGAAGACTTGTTGGGCATATTATTGGATTCAAATCACACAGAAATCAAACAGCAAGGGAATAACAAATATGGACTTAGTATTGATGATGTCATTGAAGAGTGCAAACTCTTTTACTTTGCAGGGCAAGAGACTACTTCAAATTTGCTCGTTTGGACAATGATTTTGTTGGGTCAGCACACGAATTGGCAAGATCGCGCTAGAGATGAAGTTTTAAACGTATTTAAAGATAAAGAACCTGCAGATATTGATGGCTTAAGTCGCCTAAAAGTTGTAAGTCTACGTGCTTAAATTTATGAATTTACCACTTAAATATACACAATCCATATAAAAAACACAGTATTGGTTATAACTTATAAGTACCTGTTTTGCAGATCAATTTGATATTGCAGGAAGTACTTAGGCTATACCCACCGGGTGTAGGACTAGGAAGAATGATTCTTGAAGAAACTAAAATAGGAAACATAACATTACCGGCTGGGTCACACTTCCAGTTGCATATGATGCTTTTACATCATGATCCTGATATATGGGGTGATGACGTGAACGAGTTCAACCCAGACAGATTCGCTGAAGGTGTGTCCAAGGCAGGCAAGGGACTAGCCTCGTACTTTCCATTTGGAGGGGGTCCACGTATATGCATCGGACAAAATTTTGCTATGTTGGAAGCAAAAATGGCACTCGTTATGATTCTACAACGCTTCTCTTTCGAGCTTTCTCCATCATACTCGCATGCTCCACATACCATTCTCACGTTGCAACCTCAGTTTGGCGCTCAACTGATCTTGTGCGAACTTTAATGCTTATTGTGGTAAGAACACCTGTATTATACTACCATTTTGTTTGGTTTACTATATTTGAATGTATAAAAGATCGTTATATATGCATCTTATGTGGGTAAATAATTAGTTTAGGTTTGTAAAATCTGGATTCGTATGCTAAATAAATATGTCGAAAAATTTACATATGTTTCAGACCCCACATAATACCAACTCAAAGTGTCAAACTTGTGTAATTTCTGTTCGACATTATGTATGACAGGACGATGCAAATATGATAACAGCTATTTGAAAATCACCTAAACTAGAATTTACAGCCCAGAAACAGATAAGAACTTAACGCACAGAAAATACTTGTGAAGCATCTGTTCAACTCATAAGAAAAGCAGGGGAACCTAGTATATGGACAAGTATGAGATAACAAAATCAGAGACTTTGAAACGATGAAAACAAACATTATAATGATGATATAGACCAGCATGTTAACTTTAAATAAACCTATTCTAACTACGCATAAAATATCTTTCTCGTCATTTAAAAACAACATATCAGGCGTATTTAACCAAGAATAAAAGTAATCATCATTTATCAGCTCCTTCAGCCTCTTCCTCATTTGTCAATATTGCGTTTTTAGTGACAAACTGGTCCAACCTGACTAATGCAACCGTATTTCCGCAAGGAACATCAAGTAGTGTTACGTGTGTCTGCTGTCCCATCCAGACTAAAATCCTTTGAACACTTCTCACATTCAAATCTAGTTTCACCTGGGACATAATTTGGACCCATTATTCTTACCTTCATACCAGGTGAAACTTCACCAGAAAACACACGACCAAAAGTAAAGAAGCACCCGCTCTCATCAGATGTTGGAATCATTTTGGAGACATAAAACATAAGTGGGCCACTAGGGTCACTGTTTCTAATAGCATTAGCATAAACTTCATCTGAAGGACCTTCATACAGATTCTCAACACAGTATTTTTGAGCAGTACAAGGTGAAGGCAAATGTACTATCATCATTTCAAGTAAAGCATTAGCAGCAGCAAGCCATGTCTGCATTACACACTTCATGAACGTCATACCCGTCAACCTTTTTTTATCTTCAGACCGGATGAAGACACCAAGCTTATTCAAACAAGGCCACAAAACATCTTTTTGGCGATCATGGATTGCCATTTGGGTTTAATTCTTAAGTTGCCTCTTTATCACACAACTACACTTATATCCCACGAGTGTGATCTCACTGCGATCTGTTAATGATCTACAAGTACAAGTTCTAGAATTAATAAAATCACCGGCACACTTATAGCAAAAGATTCAAGCATAAAGATGTATGCTATATGAAATAGGCTCAAATCCTCACAATTTAGTGATAATGGGCTATAAATGTGCTAGCAAATATATCGATCATAGAATGGATTGAAATATCAATCCGGACACATCTCAGAATTTTCAAAAATTACACAATTCACCCGTGGGACGCTCTAGTTATTCTAATATATTAATCTATATGCGTGAAAACAACTAGATCACAAGGGCAAACAAGTGCATAAAAATTAAAAAATGGGCCTTAAAGTTTAAAAATTGGTTTCGTTTTCCCTATTTTACTTCCCCCACACTTACGTTTAGCATTATCCTCAATGTGAAAAATTACTTCAAAGCGTGAAAAATAGGGAAAATAAAATAAGATAAATCTGAGAGAACCAAAACTTCCTGAGCTAAAGGAATCGCGATCAAACTCCGCATGACAAAATGCTAAGCACATTCTAGTATAAGCTTTGTGAATTCACCCGTTTTGTAATCCAAGCATCCCAAAAGCATCACCAGCTGCAATCACATACAGAAAAACAAAACACATAAAATGCAAAATATTTTTGAATTTTTTTGGGTTATATATAAAAGAATGCGACACCCTCCACACTTACGTTTCAACATGGGGTGAAAAAATAAACAAACAATTAAAAACACACGGGTTGCCTCCGGAGAAGCGTTTACTTAATTAATGAGTCATCAACCTAACTCGATCTCCATCTTTCAGGTAACTATGAGTGGGATTTCCTCACTCGACTCTTCATTCAAACTCTCCACGTCATGATATATTTTAAGACGATGCCCATTTACGATAAAACTTCCAGCATGCTTGTCATATAATTCGACATATACTGACGGGTAACCATGTTTGACCTCGAATCGTCCGTACCATTTGGTTATGAGTTTAGGAGCTTTGAATTTGTACTTATAATTGAACAAATGAACTTTTTCTCCACCTTTTAAATTCTTTACGAAAAAAAAGTTTTTTTTATCGTGCCATGCTTTGGTTCGAGCTTTGTAGAGCTTAAAGTTCTCATAGGCCTGGAGTCTCAACTCATCGAGTTCATGCAATTGCAAGAATCATTTTTCTCCAGTGACCTTGAGATCGGTGTTACAGTTCCTCAGAGCCCAGTAAGCTCGATGTTTGAGTTTCAAACGGAAACTGACAAGTTTTACCATATAGCAATGTTGTGCCAATCGAAGTTTTATATGTCGTCCTAAATACCAAAATCTCAAAGGATTTGATATTTTTGATCGGGGGAGAATTTGTGATTTAATTATGAAATCTGATAAATGATGATCGATTTGATTCAAAAGTGCAGGCTGCTCTCCCATATGTGCTAAACGCTTTCGAATCTCGAAGCACATATTGAGGGGGAGCATTTCAAAAGAAAACAAACTTTCAAGGTACAAAGATTTCTATGTTTCAACATAAGTACCTTGATTGATTTTCTAATGGTTTCTTAATGGAAAATGTGATTGTGGAAGTTCTTCAAAAACCTCCTTCCTCTATGTGGTAAATGATTTTAAATAACCAACGCACATTTTGAGGGGGAGAATTTACCAAGAAAATCAAAAGGCTTTTTCTAAGGAAATTGTGATCAAGAAATTGTTTCAAAGAACTCTTGCCTCCATGTGCTAAACAACTTCTAAACCATATGCATATGTTGAGGGGGAGCATTTCTAAATGATCAAAAATAATTAAGGTACAAAATGCTTTGATATTATATCACAAGTACCTTGATTGATTTTTCCAAATGATTTTTCAATTGGTTTCAAGAAGAAAAGAATAATACCAAAAGACCGACCAATTTACTTTATGCATGTTATTATAAGGATGGTTAGGTTAGGTATTCGTTCCCACGATCCCGTCAGAGCCGGAGGGATCTACCCAGGGACAATCCACTAGATAGTGTAGAAGTCCTTAGGTATGATAAAAAAAATGGAGAAAAGTGAGAAATGGGAAGAGTGCCGACTGAGATAGAGCTAGAACTTGAATAAACCCAACAAGGTTCTAGTAATGAAGTCTCGATAAGCACTGAAGGGGTTGAAGAATGAAAAAGAAATAAATGTGAAAATGGTGAAAAGAAATAGCCCTCTAATAATTCAACCTTATGGCAGAAACTGGGTTCAATACATATGCTACTGGTGTTTACTGAGGTAACACTGGTATTAAAGACAAGACGTCATGGACCCAGTGACGCACTGCACTAAACTTCCCAAGCTACTCAAGTTCCTTTTAAAAGGACTTGTTTTATTCTCACGGGGAACCTACATTATCTATCGACTTTCTCTTAGAGATTGTTGATATTGAAGAAGGAGACCCTTTCCCTAGTCTCCGACATAGGAAACCAAATATGAACTATTGAGTCTAGAGCCAAGAGATCATCCACAATATCTCATTAGGACACAAAATTAATGAAGACTTGTTGTTTCACACAATGTGGAAAGTAAGAATATACGTGGTATAGCCAGAACATCCAAGTGATATGTAAAATGTTCACGATGAAGATGGAAATCCTTATAGAGCGAACATCAAACAAGCTCTTGGTGGGTGACATGTGAGATTCTTCAAAAAATCAAGCTTGTGACAACTGGATAGAAACAATGGGGCGATTCACTCTTGAATCAACCTTGGTCCAGGAAATGAATTGACGAATACTTTTGGAAAAACTGCTCGATGTATAAATCTTCTTTTCTCTAGCACATCGAATGTGTATTCATGTATTCAAACACAAAAAGTATCTCTGATTGAAAAAATAGTTTTGGAAAAATCGTTCGATGTGCAAATATTTTCTTTTCTCTAGCACATCGAATGTGTATTCTTTTCAAATACAAAAAGTATTTCTGATTGAAAATTGATATTTCTCATAAAACCTTCGTCGTATTGCAAAACTCTTTCTTCTAAGCAATACGCGATTATTTTCATATCTATTTTTCATCAATCAGTGAATCTCAATTTGCTGGTTCACTCACTCCGTGTTGTCTACTTTGGGACGCTCCGGTTTGAGAACGGCTAGATCAAGCTGCGAAACCCTGTCAAGGAGATTCTTAGGAATCCTACCTGATCACATGCAGTATTTATACTGATCAACGGGGAACCGTAGTTCTTGCAACTGTATTCAACGAAAGTGAGAAAAAGACACTTTCGTGTATTTTATTGCTAACTGTTGTTTGCAGGAACATTGGACGGTTGCAGCTGATCGATATTGAGAAGTCAATTCACAACCGCATGCTCACAGCATTCACACTTAGTTGAAGAAAATCATGACAATCAAAGATATACAAAGATGCTTTCGCTACTCTGATGAAAAGATCTCATGATCCAGAAAGTGTGAGCATGTCGGTCCAAAAGTCACAACATCACATGAAGGCAACACAACAAAGGGTGATCCAGAGATTTGGTGTGGCTGATGATCTCGATGAAAGCTCAAAGATCATCAAAGATGTGGATCAGTTCAAAGACCTCCACTGAAAGTACAAAACTATGCGGACTTTGAAGAACCGCTACTAAAGCACAAAGATTGCAGAACTTGAAGAATTGAAGTCTACGAGCTCAGAACTAAAGACAAAGATAGAATGCTAGGATGCAAAATGTATTTCATGGGGTGACCTCCCTTAGGGGGAGATTGTTAGGAATTGGAAATTCCATAAGGAAGTGTCGGTCACCCCAATTAAAGTCTAGCATATGTTAGCTCGTAGACATATCGTTATTTACTTGTTTATTAGTTAGTTATTAGCTTAGTTTAGTTTAGTGCAACACCGTGGAGGAAGGACGGGTCTTTACCCACTGTATACCTGATCCACAGTCCGACAGGAGGACGTATTAGCTGTAACTATAAATACCCCTTCCATCCTTGGAAGGGGTGGAGCTTCTTAATCTAACCTTACATTTTTTGTTTTATCTCTCTCTAGAACTCCCTCTCATTTCTTTCACTCTCTAACCATGGCTTTCTTGTTATTTCACCATCCTAGACCACCCGAATCATCAAACAACATAATATGTATGATCCTGCACTTTAAGTATAACCCATTTTAATAATCGAGTTAACCGTCACAACGATTCACGACTCAAAACGCTTTGAATGTTAACTCTCTTTTATTTATCTATTTATCTTTTTCCCTCTTATAATTTGTTTCTATTTATGTTCATGCTCATAAAATTATAATATGTTTCAAAATTATTAAATGAAATGAAAGAAATTAAGTCTACCACACTTGTAATATTTTTATATGAATATGAACAAAATATAAAAGAATAAAACAATTATTTTAGAAAATCTCTATCTCTACTCTCTATCTCTACTATATAAAGCATTTATAATTTTTATTTTTAGAAGTCTTAAAACTTTTAAGCTTACACACTTGCTATTATTAGAAGTTATTTAAAAAACAATTTAATAAAGTAATAATTATTCATTATAACTATCAATTATTTGTAACTGTAAACATTAATCTGAACATTAAAACGTATTTTAAAGCATTGTAAATGCAAATATGTAACTACATAAGTCTATATTAATAATCATTGAGTTCTTAATTACACATATGTATAATGATAATTCAATCTTTAAATTAATTATCAGTACAATAATCGTAAACTAAAAAGGATTAGAAAACTTGATTTCGGCTTATATTTCTTAAGCCTCAATTTTATGGCTTTTTTTCAGACTTAAGGGCTTATAAAAGTTTATCATATCATGATAAACTTATATAAGCCCACAAGTTTTAAAATAATCTGGAAAATTGAGGCTTAAGAAATATAAACCGAAAACAAATAAGCTCATAAGCCACATATAAGCTTAAACAAACACCCGCTAACTTGTTCCACAAGTTTTCTCTAATTACAATATTGTTTACGCGTAAACAATTAGCATAAGAGACTGTCATTTCCGCAATTAACAACACAAAATCATACTAATAATTGCCACAGTGCTACTAACTGATTTCAAACCATCGAATACCATTAGTAACTTCCTCTGCAAGTTTTCGCTATTTCACAATAATATTTAAATCATTAACCAAATATAATTATTTAAGTGAGTGCTATTTCCGTAATTAAAAGTAGAAACTAAACCAAACTAATAATATTCAACAGATCAAAAACCTTAGATCCAACAATAAACAGATGACGTCAGCATGAAATGGAATAAAATGAAATAGTTAAAAATATACCATCTTATTGCCGCATTCGATGGCTTGTTCTGTATGAAAGGTGCCATTTTTACCAGTGATTCCTTGACAAATGACACTTGTGTTTTTATCAACGAATACAGTCGGTGGAGGAGGAGTTGTTGACAAATTATTGGAATAACTACCCACCCACCCCTAGTTGTTGTTTATGATGTAGATGTAGATAATGCAGTTGCAGGCTTAAATCTGCAGCAAGCAAAATCTTCTTTCATGTTAGTTCAATGCTTTTACTTGTTACTTACTTCCTTTTATTAAATTCTTCCACCTACTTCATTAACTTCTTTTGCCTGCTCTTCATCAACCAACACTCCTACTTTTTCTATAACTTTATTTCTATCTATCCACCCTAAAACACACACACACACACACATATCATATTCTTCTACTTCCACCACACTAAACACACGCATACCCTTTCATTTTATAAACAAAATATCAAAAACCATTTCTTATAAACCAACAAAATCTGCATCTCATTTCTTTCCGGTTTAATCTAATTCTGTAGCATACTCTCTTTTTAGGCCAACTTTTTCTTTTTCATCATTTGATTATAGATCTGCTGCTGACGTTGAGTCATGTTGGTTTTAGAGAATTAAAGTGATTTATAGTTTAAATTCTCTTTGTATTTGTAGGCGTACAAAGGCTCACATAATTGCACTAGAGGTCCATAATAATTATACATGCATACAAAGATTCAAATACCCCCCTTATAAGGTTCGAATGATTTCCACAAACCCTAAGGGTTTGTGGTTTTGTCTTTTATACTTAAATATATATTTATCCCTAAATATATATTCTTTGGATAATTACCGTTTACCCCTCTATAATGTTATCGTATTCTCATTTCCTCTTCATATTCAGTTTCATTTCGTCACTCTTTTCTCATTTCCGCTTGCGTGCTCCTTTTAGTATGCACATGTGTGACCCTTCGACATTTCTAATAAGACATCCATGGTCTTTGTGTCTAGTTTGTTTGTTACGTAAGATACAAGATCCACAATAAAATGAAGGAGTGAATTTGATGAAACACCTGGGCTTTTTTGATTGATTGATTTGTGATGGAAAGGTTGAAGAAGAATGGTGGTGGCGTTGGTGAAAAGGTTGAAGAAAAATGTGTTTGGGTTTTTGTGTGAAAATGGGTGCGTGTGTGTTTAATGTTAGAGTATTTAGACATGACATAACGAAAAGAAAAAAAACCCCTTGCAATTAACGAGATTTTTGACGAACCTTAGACTTTTAAACTGTGAGGGATTGAAAAACGTAATGTTAAGGATTGCAAGTGCGAAACCCTAGATATGAGAACGATATATGCAATCCGTCCGGACTTTAGGAATCAACGACCCTACAGATTTAGGATATGTTTGGTGTATGGTATTTACCAAGAAAGAATAGAATGAAAGAATTACTAATTGTTTGGTCTAAGGGTTTTGGATTCGAAATTGACAATGAAACCATTACTTGAGGGTTTTCTTTAAAGACCATAAACAGTAAGCCTACAAAAATTACACTATTGTGACGATCATTTAATAATCTTTTAATAATGAGACTTTTATAACCTTTCGACAATTATTTTTTTTCTTTTTTCTTTTCTTTAGTATATTTAATTTTTTCTCCGTGCATTATTTTGCTTGATATATCAGTTGTGATATAACACTGATTTATAAGTTTGAACACTCAACATGCCGTTTTAAAATTAGCATAAGTATTTGTACATAACTCCAAATGATTCATCGATTTTTGCATATTTTTAGCTTTCCAACCATATATGAGACATAATTTTTCAAACTTCAAATCATTACAGTTTATTCATAAAGGTTGAAAAATACATGATTTTTTTTTAATATTTAAACATGTTTGATATATCACATGTGATATAACACTAATTTTTAGATTCAAAGACATAATATATTAACATATATTTTTTGGAGTTGTATACAAATACTTATGCCCATTTATGACAATATGTTTAGTATTTGAACTTACATATTAGTGTTATATCACAAGTAATATATCAAACGGGTTTAAATAATTTTTTTTTCTATTTTCACCAACTTCGATGTATTAACCTTATTGATTTAGAGACAAATATTCATGAAAAGTCACATTGTCTATTATATATATACACCATTTTGGTATTTCATTATAACTTAAACAATCATAACAACACATACAATATTCTCTATGTTTTTGTTCTCATTCTTGTGTCTAGAATTAGAGTGTGTTCTTGTCTTATCTCATATACGAATTTCATGTAACCCGAGACACCAAATAAAATCTAAATATTGTATTAGAAAAGTTGATTATACACGATTCAAGAATTATCCAAGTAATTATATGATTATCATGACCCTAACACAAATATTAATAAGATTGTTTTACCAAAATACTTTTGCTCGTTTGCTTTGCACCTCTATGTAAATCGAAAGAATATATATAATTGCTTTAACTAAAAAAAAAAAACTTTTGAAATAATGTAACTATTTTGTCATATACTCCCTCTGTCCCAAAATATAACTCCATGTTTGACTTTTCAAAGTCTTTTTTTACTAACTTTGACCGTAATTATTTTTTTTCGCGATATATGATACTTGATGAAAAATATACCAACGAAATTACGTTTGAAACACAAATCGATTTATATATTTTGCATCAAGTATTATATAACACGAAAAAATTAATTACGGTCAAAATTTGAAGAAAAAGACTTTGAAAAGTCAAAAGTAGACTTATATTTTGGGACGGAGGGGAGTAAAAGATTTGACATAATTGAAGGATACACATTGTTTCTCCTCTGTACATTTCTTTCCTTCAATTCTAGGACGAAATAGAAATCTACAGAAGAGAGATATTGCATGCATTTAGTAGTTTTCTATGCTATAGGATAAACATGTTTGAAAGAATAGAACTACCCGTCACACACTCACACAGGTAAGCATGTACAGAAAAGAAATAAGGTAACAGAAACTGAAGCAATGTCAATATGATCTTTAGCATCCAGACATTGAAAAAGTTAATATGAATAACAAGCAAATTCGGGAAGCAAACAGAATAAAAATAGTATAAAATACTTATGTTTCATAAGCAATTTGAAATAAGCAGGAAGCAAACAGAGTTTTTTGGATCCAGACAGTCCACAGTGCTTATATGTGGTTATGTAACTCAATAAGCGGATACGCATTTAAGATGAGCAATCCCAAGCAAACATAATCTCTTATTGATACGGTTCCTTCAACTACTATGCTACTGCTCTTTGATGTGTCTATCATCTGAACTTCCAGAAGCGAGTACCAATAGATGAAAAATATAGTAGGTGATGTAGCGCATGACTGGAGAAGTTGACGACCCAGGAAAACAGAGGGGGATAAAGAGTGTGAGGACACTTGCGAGAGACAATATCCCAAAAATTAAAACAAAGCCGGCTAACCAGGTAAGGCTTTCGACCACTAGAGATACACCAACCATGAATGCCACTGACATCGTCGTAAGAGATATGGACAACAGTGGTAACGCAAACCTAAGAGCATTCACAACTAAGGTCAGGTCACTCAGTTGGGCCCAAATGAGAGTAACTGCAACTGTGATGGAACTATATAAGGCTATTGTGTCACAGATCACAAAGGTCTGAAACATAAGTTTTCTTAACAATGTTGCCTGGCCTTCTTTTGGTCCGGAATTTTTGTAGCCACCTGGCATGGTGAAACCAGCGGCAAATGTGACAGTGGCAACTAATGTTGCCACCAGCAACAAAGTATTCACCCGATCCTTGGAATGATCCATCTTGTACTGCTCATCTTTCCCTGATAAATTATGTTGTTTGAATACTTTCCTATTCTTGTACCCAGCTCTGGGAGTACCGGCAGACATTAAAGCAGTCCACGTCAACCGCTGCATACAAATGAGATCAAGTTAGTTGATTAATAATACTTCAAATGGAACTGTTGGTATTAACCTAAGGAAACTAGCTTTTTGATTTCTTTTATAACTAAGTGGCCAGTTGGGTATATTTCAAGTGAGGTCAAAGGTGAAATAGCTTTGGTCATGCACTCATGCATAAGTGCACAACAAATACTTTTGGAGGTCAGTCAGATACGGTAAATAAGGAAACTACGTAAAGCATAACCAAGTGTTTTCGTGCTTGACTCTTAATGAAGATATAAATTTGGTAGTAATATACAAGTGCTGCCAAAATAATGAACTGATCATAAATTCTCAAGACAAACCTGTTGAAAGGATGTGATCGGTTCCATGCATTCCTCAGCAATATCAAGAGCCGTCAACCCATCTTTGTTCACCAGCTTCAGGTTAACCCGATGGTCCCATGTTAGAGAGCTCACAACCTTTGGATGCCAGTTTATGGTTGCCAAATGAAGCGGTGTATTACCATCATCATCTATCTCATTTATGAGACACTGCAAATCTGGTGTTTGTAGAATGAACCTAACAACATTGTCTCTTCCAAAGATAGCTGCAATATGAAGAATATTCTGACCTTCGCGATTTACAAACTCTCCTGCATCAGGAAAGTTCTGCATCAACTTCTGTAGAATATGGACATGCCCGCTTTTTGATGCAATATGTACAAGATTGTGTCCGGATGAATCTTTTTGTGAGGTATCCATGTTAAATTCATCAAGCAAACAATTAAGCCCCTCAAGGAAACCTGTTGACACAACAACAAACAATGGTGTCTGACCATCTTCATCAGTGACATGAATTTGTGCAGGTATCTTTCTTGATATTTCTTGAAACATCACTGGCATAAAAAGTATCAAGTAAATAAAATTATATTCTACGCACAAAAATTAGTTTGAAACACAGACAACTGACGTGTAGCCACATACCTGTACTTCTTCTTCGTGTTGCAGCATTTAAAAGAGATTTTCCATTTGTCAATTCACAAATATACTTCAGATTTCCATCTGCAGTTATACTACTTAATATAGTCTTGACAGCGTCCACCATGCCCGCTTCCACAGCAAAGTATAACCCTGACTTACCTTCTTTGTTCACATGACAGGCTTCTTTGACACTTGATTTGATCAAATAATCTATTACCTTCCTCTGATTATTAATGAAGGCTTCAAGTACGTATGTATTCTCTGCTGAAGTATACACCCAATCATTAAGCCATGGGTTGGTTATAAAAATTGTTGGTGCACTAATGTCGTATTCTTTAGAGGTGTAAAGTTGTTGATGGTATCATCGAATCTGACGAGAATCTCAAGAACTCCAAGATGCCCTGCTCTGGCTGCCTCAAGAATTGCAGTGTCATCTTTTTTGTTTTTCTCTCTAAGCAAGTGACGAAAATAGAAAACAATAAAAGCGGTGAAATCTTCGTTCCCATGAATTGCTGCCACATGTAGAAATGTATTTCCAATGTGAGTCCTCTGTTGTAAAATGGTTTGAAGATAAGAACTATTTTCTTGTGAGATGTTTTCCAGGGTGCCAATGAAGCTATACACGTAACCTTTCTTTGCAGCTTCGTACAACTTAATGTCCATGGGGGTTTCCAGATTTCTTGAAGGCATGTACTGAAGGGATCTGTTGCAGATTAGTTTTCTCATTCTCTCATCTCTCCCTTTCCGGTGCATCAATTGCCAAATATTTTCAATTTTCGGATCCACTAACTCAGTGATAGAGAGGGAGTATGCATCAAGGCTGTATGAATGCAAAGGAAAATTTGGAGTCCCAGCTGCTATTGTGTTGTCAAGAACAATTTCCAATTTGAATTCACTACGCAAATAGTTTGCCGCTTCATGAAAACCAAATAATTCTGCAAAATGCACCAGTTTCTGTGCATGTTCATATCTGATGTTGAATAACATGGGCTTTTGTCTTGCTAATTCTTGTAATATTTCTGTTAACAAATTACAAAATCAGATATATATTTTAAGAAAAAAATTACTCTATATAGCTTTTACTCTTCACACACTAGACTAGTACAGTATAAATTCAGAGAATTTCGAAGTTACCTATCTTCCAACTTCGTATGGCAGCAAGAATTAGAGATTTTCCCATGGTAAGTTGGTCATCTAAAACTTTCTGATCAACATTATGAGAAACAGTGCTGAGAATTTTGTTTAATTGCTCTGTTTGACCATCTATTATGACAATATATAGCAATGAAGTTCCTTTCTTGTTTACATGATAGGCCACCTCCACATGTTGTTTTATCAAGAAGTCCACAACATCAATTTTGCATTTATTTTGAGCTAGTTGCAATGGTGTTCTTCCTTCGTCATTTTCAACTATCATCATCTGCATATCTTCCTTCATACTTGACATTGCAATATTAGTGATACTTTGTTGTAGCTCGTTTCTTAACATTCCCTTTCTGAGTTTGACTAATATCTCAACTACTCCAAGATTTCCTTCTCTGGCAGCTAAGTGGAGGGCTGTATTGCCATGGCAGTTTACCCTGTCAATTAAACTGGGAAAATAACACATTATTAGCCACGTGAGGTCCTTATGTCCATACCCGCTTGCCAGATGAAGAAATGTATTCTGCAGCGGAGTTATCTGGCCGAAGATGGTTATTAGAGCTAAGTTTGTTTCCACAGAATATTTCTCCAAGGCACTAATGAATTCATCAACATTGCCTCTCTTAGCAACTTCATACAATCCAAAGTCCATGCAGTGTTGTTGCATGCCTTGCAACTGGTTGGATACCGGCACACTTCTTAGTAGCTTCCCCATTCTTTCATATATACCATCCCAATCTGGCGATTGCTTTATTACTCCATCCCGCTTCTCCTGCTCCTCCTTTGCCGACGGCGTACATAAAACATCCGGACTTTGCTCAAATACTTGTTCATTTACACAAAGATCATCAGTAGTGATATCTTTGCGCAATTCAAGACTTAGCATATTTTGCCCCTCATTAAAACCAATTGTAGAGGCCAACTCAATGGGAGTCTGTCCATTTTCATCTTTCACATGTAGTAGCGTGTGCATCCCTTTTGCTAGAATCCCTTGCAGCATCTCTAATTAATAACAAAAACATAATCAGTTAGACAAACTATATAAACGCATAATGTCAATACAACATATTGGTTGCATTGCAAGTTTTGTTAGGTTTTGTAATGTTAAATATCATAAACTAGTCACGGATAAACTACTAGAAAAGTATTATTTGTACTTCAATAATGAAAGAGGCCACCAACAAAAAATAGCCAAAAATAATAAATCACTCCTAATTCGTTATGTATGGTATTCCCAACATGCTTAGACAAAGTACATTTAAACTATTTAACTTAAGCCGTTTAGTTGTAAAAATATCTTAAAACTAAACTCTGAATGAGTTTGCTTGATTTAACTGTACAGACATTATATCTTAAGCTCTTCAATTCTCTCGATAGAACATGTATGTGTGGTTTGTTTACCTTTATCTTTCCTTGAAATAGCAGCATGAAGCACTGACTTTCCTTTCATAAACTGAGTCTCTATCGTGTCATCGAAATCAGTAGATGTCCAAGTATTAGCTTTTAACATAGCATTAAAGGTCTTCATATTTCCCGCTTCTATACAGAGATAAAATGGGGACTTTTTTTCTTTGTTCAGACAGAATGAGCTACTTGCAGCCATGTGAAATAACAAGTCAACCACGTGGTGATGATTATGAAGTAAAGCCTCATGTAACGGCACATTACCTTTTCCATTCTCTTTGTAGGATGGATGACCCTGTTCACAAGATGTTATGAGAAGATCTGTAACAGAGAGATGTCCTGCTTTTGCAGGCTTGCAGCTGTATGCAACGCATGATCGCCTTCATCATTTGTTTGCTGAAACAATCCCCAGAGTTTTGGAACCGTGGTCAGAAAGCCAACGAGTTCATGTCTTCCATGCTTAGCTGCTATATGCACACACGTGTTTCCTTTGTAATCCCTTTGCTTAAGAATTGTATCTGGTTGCAGTTCACAAACTTCCTCTAAGATTGTAATAAAACGTTCAACGTCACCTTCCTTTGCAGCCACCTTCAATTTCCAGTTCATGTTACAACGCTTACTTTCGTCACCTTCAGCAGTTGGTTGTTCAGCTGCTGATGGAGCTAGTTTTCTAGCCATGAGTTTTTCCATCCTCTCGCGTCTACCATTCAACTTGTTATATATTCGTATGCGACGACTAATATTCAGATCTGCATATCCCATGATCAGCCTGCTTGTATCAGTTAGAAGGAGGAGGGAATATTTTTTTCAAAAATGAAGCCAACTCATAAACCAGATAGATGTAACTGGATCCGCTTTACAGTGACTTGAAAGTCGTCTTAAAATAGGTAGGTTCAAATCTCAATGTCACCAAGCAAGCCTGATTTTAGATTAAACTTTCTTAAAATAAGTAGGCTCAAATCTTAATGTCACCAAGCAACGCTGATTTTAGACTAAACTTTCTTAAAATAAATAGGCTCAAATATCAATGTCACCAACCAAGGCTGATTTTAGACTAAACTTTCTTAAAATAAGTAGGCTCAAATCTCAATGTCACCAACCAAGGCTGATTTTAGACTAAACTCTATTATACATCCTTGTGATTTGCCAAACTACCCCGTACCCTGCCTCGGCAGGATTAGGTTTGTTGTTGTTATTGTGTGATTTGCCAAACTCTACATTTTACATCCCCGTCACAAAAGTTTAGACATTTATATATCTCTCTGTCAACAAACGTTAGACAATATACATCTTAGGGACGGATGACACATTTTCTTTTCTGTTTTCTGCTAACGTGGTTATAACATGAGGAGTTTTATTGTACCATTATGTTATAATAATAAGAAGACCCAGACTCACCCAATATTGTACCATTAGTATCTATGTAACTGCAACACTTATTACAACTTACATGCATATGTGGTATTGATTTTGACCAACGAGATATGATTTTAAGAACAAGAGTCACTTAAATGACTTGAAGTAGATTTCATCACAGTGAAAAGAGTATTAATGCTTTACGTATGTAGTACAAGATAACGATCTGTAATATTTTTTCATATACCAAAAACATTGCATATATTTCATGATTCAGATGATACTGTTCTGATCACAAATAAATGATGTTGTCAATTTAAACTTTGGTTTGTTGAAATTCATTTCACGCATATAATTGAAGTTTCATATACAGGAGCATGCTAGATTTCAAAGGGTATACAGGGAAACCTATACACTCAGTATGGTATGGATCTGAAAGCGAGCAGAGAGCCGTATTTGTTGATGAAGTTGAATGTGTTGGCTACTTAAAGTGCTCCTTATTTGCAGAAAAGACATTTGCAATTGAATCTGTTTATGGTAGAGCTCGAGTCATTGCTGTTGGAAATGTATATATTTACAAATACGTAAATGTCCGGATTCGAACTCGTGACCACGGGATTGCACACATTAGCGAATGAGAATTAAAGTTAATAATTAATGTTTATGTTTACGATTAATTATTGCACATTAAGTCCGGTTAACGATCGTTAAGTATTTAACGGAAAAATGACTAACGACCGTTACATGAAAAGAGAAAGGACTAGAAATGGAAGATCTTGAAAAAATTATGGGTTTCTCTTGGGCTTGTCTAAGGGCCGGCCAAGGGAATGGGTTTTCAACCCAAATCCCTAACTTGTTCCCAAAGGTTTCCATGCACTATATAAACAAGGCTAGGTTCTAGGGTTTTTCATAACTTTGTGCATTAAATTAACCATAGATCTCTCATCTCCTCTCTCTTGTCCCTATTCGGCCAAACACCCCATTGTTAGGGAGTTTGGTTTCGTTTTTCCTTAAAACGAGGACTTGTGTTAGATCTAGCAATCGCTTGATTCGTTGGTTAATTCGTGTGTACAAGAACGTGGTAGTAAGACACTATTCTTACACCAATTGGTTTGAGTTGTAGAACGGTAAGGGACAACTCTTTAAACCACTTCTTTGTTTTGCTCAAGAGATATGACATTCGCAAGAGGTACGTTACGCATACTTTCAGTTAATTATTTATTTGTTATGATCTTTAGTCTTCCGCTGTGTACTCTTGATGTCTATATGTTTTATTGTATATCATGTATTATAAACTCAACAGTGGCATCACGAGCCTTGTATAACAAGTAATTAATTATTGAAACACATAATTAAAATAAACATGATTGTGTTATTATTTGTATGCGTAGATCTAGGGTTTGCAAAACCTAAACCCTAATTTTTAGGGGGGCGTTTTTTTTGGGTGCCCTAATTAGGGTTTTGTAAACTAAAGTTTTAATTAGATTAGAAACCCTAGGATGCATGCAACTTTATGTGTATTGCATAACTCTGTTTAATTGCATTAATTGTTAAGTGTAATTTTATGTCCATGATAATTATCTGCATGTTTTATCATGGATATGCTTTTATTGTATGTCTTTCTTGTTTAAGTGATATACACTAAATTATGATAGATCTAAAATTGGGGAAGACCTCAATAATTATTATTTAATCAATTATGTGCTATGTGGTATATGTTTAATTTTGACTTACGCAATCGATGAATCGATGCATGTGGATCACCTTGTACATAGCAAAACGGTGAAAGTCTTAATTAGACATATACATATTGACAGATCTAGAATTGATTATTAATAGGATTTATCAAAAGGTTTGCATGTGGCTATTTGATATGCATGATTTTTGTTTATGCATTCATTGTTTATATGTTTATTTTTTTAAATACTTGCTTGTTTGTTATGTGTAACAAGGGTATTTTACAAGAAAAATAAACTGACCTAAACAATGGTGAAACATGTATTTTAAGCATAGTAATCATAATCGTTTAATTGATTGGTGACTTTGGTACAAATGGTCGAACGCTCACCCATGAGAATGAACTATAAGGGGTTAATAAAGAAGTGCGCATCACACGAAAGGATGTCTAAGGTTATGCTTTTGCGCTTACCTAGTCCTCTGCCCTCTGTAAGTTCGAATGGAGCTACTTAGTAAGCCATTAAATGTGCAAGCTCATCTTAAGGGCTAATTAGTTTTAATTCCATGCGTCACTTCGGTGGTAATTACCCGAAACACTAAGTGTTTACGCTTATGCAAAAGTACGGTATAATAGATGATAATTAACACTAAATTCCTTGATTGGTGAATCCAATACCTCAATTAAAGTTTGATGATGAAAAGCTTATACATTAAAACAAGATATAAATGTTTTAATAAAACTATGCTACGAAGATGAATGCATGACATCTTTGTACATATTTGATTTGACATCAAAATTATTACCCTTTAATTTGAGTTATATGCCATCCAAATAAACGGAAACAGCTAAGATTACTTTTTATTTGCGTGAGATCGTGACTTAGATCGTAATCAAAGGGTAAAATGTCCACGTGACGTGAGAACGGGCATGGATGATTTTGCAGTTTTTTAAGTTGGACAACTTAATTGAGTTTTGTAGTGAGAACTGGCAACTCAAGGCATAAGATGGGGATAAAACATGTTTACATGACAATTGATATTGGCTAAATGTAAATCCCATAAATCTAGGAATTGCAATTTGAAAATTGGCAATTGAGGTTCGACTCGTACCATTTTGAATAATTTCATTACTAGCAGATCAACTGATGTGATGAAACTATGTCAATTTGGATCCTAGTTTTCAAGAAAAAATTTAATGGTTATATGTTTATGAACCATGGGTATTTAATTTTCTTGAAAAGGTTAATTATCGAAAATACTAAAATTGAATTTTGTAATTCTTTTGAATGTATAAATGCAACATTTAACCGTAAACGTGGTTTAGTCTTTGATTAGTAAATTGATCCATTCTGCTTTCAAACAAATGTTTGATCGAGAATAATTTACCGAAAAGACAAACGAAGTCTCTTTTCCATGGTAGAAGCATGAGACTCAATCTTATTCCTTTTCATGAATGAGAAAGGTATAATAGGAACATTTGAATTGTCTAAATTCTAATGTAACTCATAGCAATGAATTGCACATCTTATTTTCCACAAAGATTTCATTACCCTGATTTGGTGAATGAATCCTTTTGTAACAAACATGAATGTTGGTTAACTGGAAAACATGTATATGAGTTACAAAATTAGAAGCTAGACGAATTACCGCGAAAATTGGTAAAAGGCAAACTAGCATTATTTATCTAGTTGTTTTGCTTTAAACTTTAAAGGTGCTACATACCATTATGGGCATGGTAGGCATGTTAAGGAAGAAATTGCATACCAAAATTTTCAAGTTAATAACATTGATGGATATTCCTTTATTCATAAAGTAGAATACACCTTTTAGTACCTTAGTAATGATTACGTATGGTTCTTTAAAGGTGTAGGAAAGTAAAAAGCAAGCAAGTTGTTTTCACTGGTTATGAAACACTTACAATGTTGTCAAATTCAGTGGGAGCATTTGTGTTGCATTACTGAATAAGAAGTTGTTATAATGATTTCTAATTCAGTGGGAGCTACAAGCCTTATTTCCTGTGTAGTAATCCAAATTATCTCTTGAATATCATGTAGATAATTACCTTCCAATTGTAGGCAATTATATTTTTTTAAGGATTGTCATGTGCGTTTCCTTACAAATATATATAGTCCTATATCTACTAGTTATATCTATGACACAAATCATATTAATCAAATAAACGAACGTGTTGTTTATATGATACATGATGTTGTTCCATACACAAGTGGGAGAAATCTATATTGTGTGCAAGGTACAACGCATATTAATATGATTTAAATGGATTATCTTGACTGTAAAGTAAGAGAATAACGTTCTAATAGGAAGTATACATTTAAATATGTATGATTGCCCTATTAAGAACATGTGTCAAGATGATAACAAAGACTACTTTATTTTAAATATTTATGTCATTTAATATTTTAAAAACACTTGTAGTTACAATTTATGTTACGTGAGAACGTGAACTAGATTGTAGCCCAAGGTAAAATATCCACGTGTCGTGAAAACGAGCATGGATGATTCTGCGGTTTCTTACATGAAACATTTCATGGAATGACATAATTAAATAAAGTAATCTAATACTACTTTGAATGTAAGTATTCGTTGAATGACTTAAATATATGTAGTAAATATTAACTTGAAATATTAATTGAAACCCGAGGTGGTGTTCATAATTACTTTAATTATAAATGTTTATGATTTTGTAAAGTCACAAACATGAAGTCTTTTAATACAAGACTTACAATATAAAGTAAGACGTTAACTTGCTATGTTTTAAGACATATGCATGAAATCAATGAGTTGATCAATGACTTATAACGTATAGTGGGATTATAACTAATATGTCTTTTGACTTGGTCAAAACTATTTGTGTTATAATACATGCAATTGACTTGGTAATTCTATTGTACCATTAAGTTTTACTTTGTTGGTAAATAGGTAAGCCAAAGAGTAGATGGTTATCTAAAATATTGTTAGATTTTCTTACAATATTAATTCTAAGGAAATACAATAGTTTTATGGTATGTTCTGTTAGAAGAATCAAAATCTGTTGGCATTATTTGATTCAAGATAACTATAGTTTCTTCCAAAAGTTATCAAGGTTAGTAGATTGAGTATAGATTGAATATACTCAATAAGACTCCAACCTAGAAGATTGATAAGACACCATTTTTATGGAATGTGATGAATCACATTAAGTCTTATAATGAAGATCTGATTTTGTTAAACTACTTATAGAGTGAGTTGTAACAAACTAATGTCAGGAACTGTCAATGTTTTTGTAATATCCCAAAAGAGAACAATGTATTGTTGTTTTACTGGCTAAACTATTTAAAGGTGGTCTTTAAATTTTAAAGGCAAGTGGGAGATTTGTTTAGATCTTGAAAGATTGAATTACAAAATACACAATCTTCTAAAATGCACTAGCAAATATCATGATGAGGCTAAACATGTATATGATAGACCTCAATATGATGTAATTGTCATTCATAGATCCGCAAGGATATCTCAGATATTTAATATGTTGAGGAATATGAGTTACAGGATCATAGTAAGCCTGTTAATCATAATGATGAATTTACCAAATGTTGAATTGTGGTAAATCAATCATACTATGAATGTAGAGATGTTGTCCATAGAGATAATCAACTTTAGATATTTGGTTTATCTTAATGAGTTTCTTCAAAGAATGGAAACCCTAGTGGTTTAAATCTTTGTGTAGGAATCATATGGATAATATTGTACACGTATTTAATGCATGTCTAGTGATAATAATATTAATCATACTTAAGCAATTAACTATGATTGAATATTCTTTCCTAGATACATTAAATAGAAGTATAAAGATTATAATACTTAGTTTCATTGATATGAAATTTTGACAATGAATATATAAAACTCTTTATTGTGGAATTACTTTTGCGAGGACGATAAGTAATACAAAGTAGTTTTATAAATTCAAATAATCTTTGAATATGTACAGACTGCAAGAATCCATGAATTGATATATGCATGCATCTAGGAGATGATTCTTATGTTTAATATTAAATCCATGTTTGATTTAATAATTAAAATAAGATTGCTCATAAGTATTCCTGAAAGCTAGTGGGAGTATTATTTATTAAATCTTATATGTTGTATGGGCAACTACATTCCACTTAAATTAAGTTTTAGTTGGGAATGAAACTTCGTTTGTAAGATTTGGAAATAATATATACAACCTTGGAATATATGTTTATTATTATAAACATATGCGGTAAATAAATGAGTCTAATAGAACATGATGGATATATAATGAGATCTTAAAGTCTAACTTAAAGATTCATCATGTATATCATGTTGTAAGATTGTTATGTCATGCTTGATTACAAGATGATTTGACAACATTGAAAGTTGTTAGTGTAATAAATATTTAAAAAGGAATATGTTTGGATTTAGAATCACATTCCACAGTCTGGAGATGCTCCTAGATTCTATGGATGATTATATGACAATTGTTTCATAATTGTCATTGCCAACAAACTTGAGTTTTGGTAGGCACCAACATTACACTATAACTGTTCAAAGTTTACGGATGTTTGAAGAGCATATTGTTGATGCTGGTATAATTGAGATGACACTCAATTCTAGTCACGGTATCCTTGATGATGACCATGTTGACTAGTTATGCTCAACTAAGAGCATAGTTGCATTATATATTAAAGAATAAAGAATACTTTAAACTTTAAAAGTTTTGAAAGATGATTGTCATATAAAGGTGGTTCAGGTTGTCACGCACCTTATGGAATGATATGACAATATCAAGATATGTGTAAACACATACAAGAAATTCACTTATTGAATTTTTTGAAATAAGTATTCTCAAAATTCCTATAGATCAAAGTTAGTTGAAATTATGCCTTGTCAACAAGTATGAGTTGCATGACTTGTGGCAAAATTCATTAACTAAGAATTATCATGCATTGATCTATTTAGTATTTGGATAAAAGGATATTCTAAACATTATTATTGAAATGAAATAAAGTATTTTGTTATGTTTATTATTCATTTATTATGATGTTATCCTGTATTTGCATGTTTAAATCCTTGAATAACTTAAGTTATTCTAAATAGTCCGTTGTCGATCAATAACATGGGAATGATATTGAATTAAGACAAATCTGAGTATTAGTTAGGATATACTTGAAAGTATATTGATGCGTAGCATGACTAATTTCAGATGATATTCAATGGATTGAGTATAGGACTTATCCCACCCACATGATGATACTTTATGGATCTTAGTCATTAAGTATATCATGAATATTTATCCTCTGACTTGAGATACCAGAGATATGTCATGGATGTAGTGCATTTTTGTGAAGCAATCTAACGCTATATGTAACTGGCAGTTATAAGGGTTGTTTTCAGAAATGTTGCGAAATTTATGAATCCTGCTTGTAGTCAAAATGGGATTTGTTTCCTTCAAATTTATTTTGAAGTATAATACTGCTGGGCCCCTCGTAGGGTTGTTAAGATGTTTGCATGGCCATGCCCAAGGTCTTCTGGAATATGTTCAGAAGAATTGGTAATTTTGATCAATCACATAAAGCGAGAAACAGAATAGTTAATTAAGAAATGAGTGAGATCCATATTCTTATTAACATGGTATTAGAAACAAAATAATGAATATGATGATGAATCATCCAAACTTGGTTTTCTCCAGAAAACCATACACGATTTGTACCGGGGACATTGGCGTGTTGCTAGACGCTAACCAATGTCATTTCACGTTTTGTAAATATATCCAAGTGGGAGCTGTTGGAAATGTATATATTTACAAACACGTAAATGTCCGGATTCGAACTCGTGACCACGGGATTGCACACATTAGCGAATGAGAATTAAAGTTAATAATTAATGTTTATGTTTACGATTAATTATTGCACATTAAGTCCGGTTAACGATCGTTAAGTATTTAACGGAAAAATGACTAACGAATCGCTTACATGAAAAGAGAAAGGACTAGAAATGGAAGATCTTGAAAAAATTATGGGTTTCTCTTGGGCTTGTCTAATGGCCGGCCAAGGGAATGGGTTTTCAACCCAAATCCCTAACTTGTTCCCAAAGGTTTCCATGCACTATATAAACAAGGCTAGGTTCTAGGGTTTTTCATAACTTTGTGCATTGAATTAACCATAGATCTCTCCTCTCCTCTCTCTTGTCCCTATTCGGCTGAACACCCCATTGTTAGGGAGTTTGGTTTCGTTTTTCCTTAAAACGAGGACTTGTGTTAGATCTAGCAATCGCTTGATTCGTTGGTTAATTCGTGTGTACAAGAACGTGGTAGTAAGACACTATTCTTACACCAATTGGTTTGAGTTGTAGAATGGTAAGGGACAACTCTTTAAACCACTTATTTGTTTTGCTCAAGAGATCTGACATTCGCAAGAGGTACGTTACGCATACTTTCCGTTAATTATTTATTTGTTATGATCTTTAGTCTTCCGCTGTGTACTCTTGATGTCTACATGTTTTATTGTATATCATGTATTATAAACTCAACAATTGCTCAATGGGCCGACCCTGAAAATAAAGTTCAAGAGGCCATTTAAGCATGTTCTGTTGATTGCATCTCGTAAGCATACAAAATTGAACATAATTCATTTTTAAGGGTGTTTGGGATTGCGAATCTAAACAGCTTAACACCAACTAGCTTACTTTTAAGTGCCTTAAGCAGATAATTAGTTTTTACCAGATAACCAACACTCCTTATTTGCTTTAAAAACAAGTGGATAAGCACTTAAATAAGCAATCCCAAAAACACTTGATATGATGAATTTTGTAAAAAAATATCTTACTAAAGGATTTTTTTTTAATTATTATTATTATTATTATTATTATTATTATTTTAGAACGGCACCAAACTTGAAATCCGACCCCCGAGTTAAACCATCCGAACAGGCAGACCCCGGGACCCGAACCACTAGGAGAGACCCATGAAAGGAGACCCATAGAACCCACGGCTTCGCACTAGATGGAAAACCTGGATTTTTTTGTCTCTTGCGAGACTCGAACCTTGGGTAAAACCTCCCCCCAAGCTCCAGAAGGAGCCCAAAGCTAAGCCAGTTGGTTTGGTCTATGTTTTTTTAACTTGTTTAGGATGGTTGAGAGGTCAAATTAACTTGCAGCGTTTGAGTTTCTTAAATCAAAGCAACCACGTGGTAAGGTCAGTATTGGTGCACGTTGGTGGTGTTTGTGCTTCAAACATCTTTGTGGATGTCGATAAATTTCAGGATAAATATGTAGCAGCCATGGAGAGAGGATCTTCTAAGCGTTCTAAGGTTCAGAAAAATCAATTTCCCAAATTCCCCATAAGATATTAGGATCCTAAACATATTTTGGGAAGTGTTTGTCCCATTATTTATGTCCTATATTCAGTTTCATTGTTCATGTGTACGCTATTTTGTTGATCAGGACCAAAACCTACATTGGGAAGCACAAATATCAGCAATTCAAGCTATCCAATCAATAACAAACTGGTTATATTGGCAACCACCAATTCCAAGAATGCCCGCAACTCAAACAAGCAAAAAACTCTTACAAATAGCAGAAAACTAAACATAATCAAAGTCATCACCAGACATAAAAAAGCTATTGCAGCTAGAAAACAAGCACAAAGACTAAAAAACCAAAATCAATTAAGTAGTTCATCCGAGTACTGGACCCCATCACCTTATTTCTTGCCAGAGTCATCAAACAACAAACCCGACCCTAAACCTTCTTCTAGTACAACTAGCAAGAAATTAAAGAGGTGGCGCGAAATGAGATTCGTAGTAGTCATCCATATGAATAGGGTATTCCTCTTGGGATGGCTAGTGTTGCATCAGTTATAGTTCGGTTACAGCTTGGAGAGACTACAACTGGTGGCATTGAGTCACATGCTGGTGGTTCTTTGCTACTAGACATTGTTAACAGCTCGTGGTTGCAAGTCATTTTAGCCGGTGTTACTTGGTTTCTCATTGGTATGTTGAACATATAGAAATGCTAAGATTAAATCACGCGGAGTATGAACAAATTATGTATGCAAATGTATGTATAGGTTAAGTTACTTGTGTTAGTGTAGGTTATAAATCTTCCATAAAAAATGGAAGATAAAGAAATTAAGAGCATTGCTAAAGCCTCCTACAATATCTTCTTACTAATCCTCCTGAATTAGGAAGATTTATCATTTTCCAAAAGAGCATTGCTAAACAACAATTTAATGGTAGAGTATACAACAACAACAACAACAACAAGCCCAATCCCGCCAGGCAGGGTATGGGGGAGGTAGAAATGTAGACAGATCCTACCCTTACCCCAGGATAAATCCGGGAGTAGAGAGACTGCTTCCAACGAGACCTCCGGCAAGTGAAGGTGTGCGGTGGAGAGAAGAAAGGAAAGAAGGATACTCTACCACCACCAATTTAATGGTAGAGTATCCTTATACAATTTAAAAATGTAAATGTTTAAAAGTTTATTCATGCAAAAAGTGAAAGTTCAGGGTTATCTTCGAAAAAATTGAAAGTTGAGAGACTTTCTCAAGCATACCCTCTTACATTTATAACTCTGATTGGTTTGACCTGACACCTGTCAAATATGGGCAAAAACAGTTTTTTTTCTTCTCAATTCAAGAAGTTTAAAAGATTCTTTTGTTCTTATCGAAACATAATTAATCAACGATTTAGCTACACAAAAACTAGATAGAATAATTTTACAAAATAATACAAATGCTAAAAGGACAACTTTGTTCATGGACACATTTGTCTTAACACATGCATATGTAGTTATGTGTAGATAGTGTATATCTTGAGAACGACAGTTTGTCCATTTTCATCTCTGTCATGGCTAAAATTCATCCATATAATCTTAAACTTTGATAAAAAAAATATCAATTAAAGTGCTTTTCATCTCAAGATCATCATCAATAAACAATAATTCATCTTTGAAAGCTTATTTGTTAAGGTTCAAGTCTTTTATTTATTTTTATTTTATTTAAGGATAAATTACAAAAATGGTCCCTAAAGTAGTTCAAATGCGCAAAAAATACATCGAGACAAAAAGTATTGCCAAAACGACATTAACGTTTCATTTTTTTGCAAAAAAGCCACCGAGAGCTACTATTTGCTAACGCCCGTTAGTTATCTCGTTAGTCAAGGGTAAATACATATGAAATGACTAAAATAACCCTTCATCTTCAGGTACAATCCTCATGGGCTCCGCCGCCCTAACTCGTTACCACACTAACCCGACCACCTATTCAGATAAAATCCTCATTGACTTATAGTTCCGGTTATATTACATCGATCTTCCTTGCCTTTGCACAATATGGCAAGAACACAGTGCATTTTTCTGTTTACTTAAATATTGTTCTTGGTTTTTAAAGAATGTATATTTGTTGTTAATGTTATGGATTTATGATTGTAGGTGGTCCTATGGCAAATGTGAAAGAAGTAGAGGTGGATACTGAAACAAAAGAAGACAAAGTATGAGTGGTTTAGAGGATTTGGATTATAATCCAGATAATGACGAAGTGTTTGATGATGATGAGCATATACTTGAAGATGTTCCTGTGAATATGATTGTCAATCCAGACAGTAAACTTAATTTAAGTCGACATGTTTTTACGGAGCATTATTCAATGCTTAGAGAGTATGCCCAAGAGTTGGCTAATCAAAATCCAGGCACAACTGTTAGGAGTGATGTATAGCTAGAACCAAATCCAAAGTCTTCAACAAAAACTTTTAGAATGGTGTATGTGTGTTTGGGAGCTGTGAAACAAGGTTTCAAAGCTTGTGGCAAAGAATTCTTAGGATTAGATGGATGCTTCATGTCATGTCCTTTTCCAGGTCAATTACTAACAGCAGTTGGGATTGATGCAAATAATGGGATTTATCCAGTAGCATATGCTGTAGTTGATGCACAAAATAAGGCATCTTGGTGTTGGTTTTTGAAACTACTTGGAGATGATCTTGGTATAGAAACCAACTGCAAGTTCACTTTCATTTCTGATAGGCAAAAGGTACACATTTCTATTATATAATTAATCATGTGTTTTATGCAAAATAAGAACATGTATAGTTTTAACACCATCCTTAACCTTAACTGTTCACAGAGACTGATACAAGCCATTACTAGTGTGTTTCGAATTGCTGAACACAGGTTCTATGTTAAGCATATTCATGAGGTTATGAAGTCACATTTTAAAGGAGGTGTTTACAAGGACATGATTTGGAAGGCAGCTAGAGCCACTACTGTTGTTGAATTCAACAAAGAGATGACACATCTCAATTATTATAATTCTACTGCTTATGATTGGTTGATCAAGATTCCAGCTGAACAATGGAGCATATAACATTTTTCAGGTAATTCATTAACTTGCACTGGACAAAAGCATACTGATAATTGATCATATACTTATATAGTTTGTGATTTGTTTAACAGGCATAGCCCAATATGGTCTACTCTTAAACAACATATGTGAGGTGTTCAATTGGCAACTATATGATGTCAGAGATCGTCCCATCATTGCTTGTCTTGAATATATCAAAGAGTACGTGATGAATAGGATTGTAGTAGTTCAGTAACTGATTGATCAGACTGTTGGACCACTTACTCCTACGGTGACATCCATGTTTGATGCTATCAAAAAAGAATCTACTGATTACGTTGTTCAATGGATTGAAGGTTCTTCATATCAAGTAACTGTGCCTTACGAGGATCAGTGTGTTGTTAACATGGATACAAAAGAGTGTTGTTGTAGGAAGTGGGAGCTGACTGGAATACCATGTAACATGCTGTGGCTAAAATAAACCACATGATCGACAATGAAACGTGGTTTGGTATACTTGAAGAGTGGGTTCATGCTGCTTACATACTAAAAACATGGGCACGTATATACTCATTCAAGATCAATGGCTGTAGTGGCAGCGACTTCTGGCCAAGAATTGAGTCTACATCAGTAATAATACCACCCATTCACAAACCTCAAGTTGACTGGCAACCAAAGAAGAAGAAGTAGTCAGTTGACGAGTTTGCAAGTCAAAGTTGTTCGGTTGTTATGCAGTGATATTTGAACAATAGAAATTTTGTTAACTTTCATGTCTTTTGGATTATATGTTTGAACTCTATGTTTGTCTTTAAAGTATTTAGAACAATGTTATGTGTCTATCTTTTTTTAATCATGTTATGTATTCAGAAGTTGGGATGAAACAGTTACATTGAATTAAAATGAAATGAATGGTTACAAAGAGTATTTTTAGTACAATGGGTCAAAATCCAAATAGACCCAAACATTGAGATTCTAAAGTCAACTGTCATGTAGTGTATCTAATGTCTGTATTTGGCTGGAAATCATGCAAATGCTAATGGATACACTCATGCCAAACACCCCCTTTATCTAATGTAGTCAAAACTCAGGACTCCCATTTACCAATTGCATTTTGACTTTCCAAAGTCAAACTACACATGTTAAATGGGAATTATGTTTACACTCATGCCACATTTACCAATTGCATTTTGACTTTCCAAAGTGAAACTGCACATGTTAAATGGGAGTTATGTATACACTCATGCCAAACACCCTCTTTCTAATAGTTTGTGCATTTGCAGACTATCTAAATTCATCACTTTAGCAATTTACAACAAAAATAGATCAGTAACATAAACAACCGGTCTTCTCAAGTCCTCTCCTATTTGCGCCGATCTTCTTTCCATCTCTACATTGGCGATACCTTTTTGCTTTGACAAAAAGGGGGAGAAGGAGTGTAAACAGGTAAATTTTACACTTCACTATGAGTTACAGTTTAGATATTTTGTCATCATCAAAAGAGGGAGATTGTTAGTGAAAACTTTACGACGTTTAATATATACAGTGTTTTTATATTTTAATGATGACAAACATGCAACCTGTAATACATAACGTAAAGTATACAAGTTACTTGTTTACGCAAATCATCAATGCATGCACGCATCAACATCTTCCGACGGCTCAAGTCTGAATCACTTAAGGTATGTACAAACAATATATCAGACTTGTTAAGTGATCAAAGAAATTATTTTTGTCCTCAAACCTTATACTTTAAATGTGACAAAACCTTTTTACAAAAAGAAATTATACAAATTATTTTTAATTATAAAGAAATGTTATAATAAAATAAATAAATTTGAATTTGAAATTTGAATTTCAAATTCCCAACAGCTATCTTCCCTGCCCAAATCAGTTAAATTTTCACCATAAAAACATTTCACCACTAAAGGACAAAAACTGTCGGGAAGGTCCCTTAAATAGGTGACGGTCCCGTATATATATTGGACTGTCCCATGTTTACGGGATCGTCCCCCGCTCCTCGAGCTGGCTATAAATACTGCACTGTTTTCTTCAAAAAAAATCAACCCTCTTTAGCACAAAACTTTATGTTCTTTATCAATCCCTCATTTCACCCTCTTTGATCACATTAACTTGTTTGAATCTTGTTTAAATGTGATTCTTTCTTTCTCTCCTCAAGTGCAAAGAGAAGAATTTTCATTATCATCTTGATACGAAGTCATGTAGTCAAGTTAGTCCACGTGTAACATTGGTTACACATAGATCGAGTCCATATCCTTCAATCATGTGTAATAGGTAAATCCGAACGATGTGTAAGTCCGTGAAGTATCATGTGATTCGGACGATATGTAAGTCCGTGAGGTGTTATGTGAAGATCAGGTAGATCATGTTAATCGTGTAGATTGTGTAGATCAGGTAGATCGTGTTGATCGGGTTTATCGTGTAGGTCGGGTAGATGGTGTTGATCATGTAGATCGGGTGGATCGTGTGTGGATTGGTTCTAGCCAAGATTAGAACTCAACATTTTGCTTAGTGTCAGAAATTGGTGTAAGCAATGGTATATGATTTTCTCCACCTAAAGGGAGCTTGTTGATTAGTGAAGTAACTCTCGAGTTGGGTACTCGGGGAGTGTAGTAGGGCGAAGAGGTGCTTAGTGACCGAACCACTATAAATCATCGTGTATGGTTTGCACTCTCTTTTACCCTTTGCTTTACGTTTATATTCACTTTTATTATTTCTTGTTTAGTAGTAATAATGTGGCACTTGTGATAATTGCATTTATAACTACACCATCATATTAACTAGCTAACTTAAAAAATACAAAGTCTCAGAAAATTTCGTCACCCGTCTCAACAAAACCACTGATGACGGTCCTGTAAATAGACAAACGGTTCTAAATATATATGGGACCGTCCACATATATTAGGGACCGTCCGCAGTGTGATCAGAACTAACTCTAACTTCTTTTACTTGTTTTGTGTGATTGGTTATTTATATTGTGTTGATACTATGTGTGTCTTGGCTTGGTAAATGTATTGTATTTATGTTCGTGACGTAATTTATGATATGTATAGTTGCTACAACCATTAAAACCACTATTCATATTTAGCCTCGCTTGATCGGAAATTTGATACAAAAGATTTTTTTCTTTAAATGGAAACGTATTCACCCCCCTCTACGTTTCTACAATTGGTGTTAGAGCCACGTCGCTCTGTTTTTCAAAATAAATGGTTTTTAAAATAGATTATGACCCATGTATCAAATTTTCATTAAGGGAGATTAAATATGACAAGTGTTTTTGTTACTTAATTTGTAATAGAATTTTTCACTGAATATATGTGATTTTGTGCAGGGTATCATTTCAGCTTTAGCAGAAGTTTTCCCAAATGCAGAGGACAAATTCTGTCTTAGAAGCATTCATGACAATATGAAACTTAAATAGAAAGGTAGGGCCTTAGAATACTATTTGTGGAGATGTGCAACAGCCTCAACTGTTATACAATTCGAGAAAGTTGTGCTTGAGTTCATGAGATTTAGTGAGCCTGCCCATGCTTGGTTAAGTAAGATACCAGCAATCCATTGGTCAATATCACATTTTTCAGGTAAATTATCTATCTGTATAACATAAGTGGTATATGGTAATGCACTATCAAATGTATAAGTAATACAACTTTATTTTTATTTTTTAGGGAGAGCTCATTCTGATGTGTTACTTAATAAAATGTTTCAAGATTTTTATGGAAAAATAGTTGGGGGTATGGACAAACCAATCATTACAGCCTTAGAATACATCACAGAATACTCTATGAAGATAATAGTGAATGTTTTGAATGTGATTGAGAAGAGTAATGGGCTACTAACACCAACTGCACAACACATGTTAGATGCGATTAAGAAAGAGGTTGTTAAGGATAATGTTTTATGGAATTGGGGAGAGAAGTTTCAGGTTAGTGGACCATGGGGAGACTAATGTGTAGTGAATGTTGTAAGTAAGACTTGTACTTGAAGTAGATGAGAGATAACATGTTTACCATGTAAACATGTTGTTTCTACCAATTGAAATATGGCTTTAAATGCACAACAAGTAGGAGCTGTGAAAACATGAGCTCATCCTTGTTACTATCTCAACACTTGGCAAGAAACCTACAAAAACACTATCCAACCCATAAATGGCAATGAGCATTAGAAAAAATCATATGTGGTCACAACCGTTGTTCCACCAAAACATCGAACAACTACGGGTAGCTCAAAAATAGAAAAAGAAGAATGACAGCTTCTGAAACTGAAGATATTGTTAAGAATGGTAAGTTGTCTAAGGCTCGGAAGAGTGTAAAGTATGGTGTTTGTGGCATTGCTGGACACAATAGGAAAACATGTCTTGGGCAGGGTGGTGTATATGGAACTAAAAGTAGTAAAAGTGAGCCTAAACAAAAAAGTTCAAGTGCTAAGGGAAAAAGGTAATAAAGTGCCTAAAAAAATTGTAGCAAAGAATGTTGCAGGAAAGAAGAAACATCCTAAAGGTAAGAACGTTGCAACAAAAAAACAAGCCGAAGGTCCAGGTGTTATAGAAAGTTGTTAATACAAATAAGCCATAAAAACGTTTATTTATATTTTACGATCTTCTAATGTTTTGTCGATAACAAACGTAAAATCATTTTAACGAAACAAATAAAATACATAAATGTTTTAAGCCAATAGTTTACTAACACACTTACGTTTTCACATAAAACACCAAACAAGTAATAGTGATTTTATGATTTAGTAATACATATGTACAACAACTAGTGTTTACATATTGCGTAGATATATACATAATTAGTATGTATTATAATGGGTAATATAATGGATAGAAGTTTAAAGTATTTGACCTTTTGACTAAATACATTGAATATAGTTGGGTATAACCCAAAGTCCATGACCCATACCCATGGAGCATTACCCATAACCCATTGCATGACATCATGCACAAGTCATAATGGGTATTATCCATGACCCATAGAGCTAACCCATGACCCATGGACTAGATGCATTGCACCTACAAGATACATTGTATCTACTTGGATACCTATGGTCCAAAGTCTAGGACCCATGACCCGTAACCCATGACCAATGACCCAAAACCCATGGGCAAAGAGGAGCGTCCCACGGTTCCCCTACTTTACACTGTACGGATCCCTCAAGTAAGGGATCCATGGGACAGTAGCACATTTCTCTCTATAAATAGTGAGCCATTTCTTCATTGTAGCTCAACCCTTTCACATATATTTTCTCTTTGAGTTGTAAACTCTCTAACCACAAGATCCAAGTGATCTTTGTATGTAGTTTTGTTTTTGTGTGATTCTCTAGGTTCCTCTTAAAGGCGAGATCACCACCTCTTGAAGTCGAGCAAGCTCAAGTCCATGAGTTGCCATGCTTCGTCATCATCAAGACTACTGAGATTCTCTTGTTGATAGTTATCTTCTTTCTCATTAGAAGTGTAGTGTTGAAGACATACGTGAAAGATGTCTAAAGGGTCGAGACGAAGATATTAGTGAAAGGTGTCGAAGAGTCAAAGTAAAGGCATTAGTGAAAGGGGCTGAAAATTCAACTTGAAAGCACTAGTGAAGGGTGCTTAGAAGTCAAGTCTAAAGGCATTAGTGAAGGGTGTCTAGAAGTCAAGTCACAAGGCATTAGTGAAGGGTGCCTAGAAGTCGAGTCAAAGGCATTAGTGAAAGGTGCCTAAGGTGTACATTCGATATGGTGTGTCGATGTACAAGATAGATTTATGTTGGGTCAAAGGATATTGATATCCTTGTTGATGTTATCATAAGGAGTGGATCTCCTTTGGTTTAGGTGTTGTATAGTGTTGGGTAGTAGTTCCTCCATTGTAATGGAACTCGATATCTAGCCTAGTACCGAATAAAGGGTAGGCGATGTTGTGATAGGTGTGGTTCTACCTTGTGGAAGAACTCGGTATCTAGCCTAATACCGGATAAAGGGTAGGCGACGTTGTGATAATTGTGGTTCTACCTTGTGGAAGAACCCGGTGTCTAGCCTAGTACCGGAAAACGAGTAGGCGACGTTGTGAAGGCTTCTCCACCATAAGGAGTTGGTTTCGTGCAGGTTTACGAACTCTCGAGTAGGTGACTCGGGGAATGGAGTAGGGCAAGGAATGTGTCCTTGTAGCCGAACCACTATAAATACTCGCGTTGTGGCTTTGTGCTTCTTACTCTTTATCTTAGCTTTTATTTATCTATATGCTTTTCTATCAACATCCAACACACACGTTCAAATAGATTGACATAAGTCAATCTAAATAGTTTAAAACCAAGTTTTAATCGGTAAGACTATTCAACCCCCCTTCTAGTTTTCCACAAAAGTCAAGATGTTGCAGTTCAAGGAAGTTGTGATCAATCTGAAACTCAAGTTCAAGCTACCGATGAACAATCCCAGTCTCAATATTAAGTCCATTCAAGTGGTGTGCAAGCAGTTTCTGATTCATCTCAGCATACTGCACCAAGAAGGACTAGGCAGTAGACTGCATTGGAAAGAATAATGACCTCACCATATGTCAATTATGTTATGCTTTTGAACTAGACAATGATTCATCTATTATGTTTGTTATGGATAAGTTATGTGCTCTAAAAATAAATGTGTATGTCTAACTCTAATTATTATGTGGAAAAGTATAAAAGTTTATGCATTTGAAATTATATCCATTTGCATTATGTATGTAACCATGTTATGTTTGTGTATTTTCATATAGATATTCTTGTTAATTTGTTTTGTACATTTGTTGTGTTATTGTACTTGTATAAAGGTAGCAAATAAACATGTTCAACTTAGAATTGTAAATTGATAACTACATTAAGTTACAAGTGACCAAGCTTCTTATGTGCATAATTTGCATCTTGTGTGAAATGTGTCTTCTTGCATTGTGTTTTACTGCATCATCTTCAACTGAAAACTTTGACTGAGATGATGGAGAAGAAGTTGTGTCTTTTTTAATAACCAATTGAAGGGTACCCGCGCAATGAGGCGGCGGGTACCCGGTGACTATTTTGGTGGCGAGCAATTATTTTTTATTTTAAACCTTTCTTTTTTAGCATGTTCCAAATACTTTGTAACGCATTTTTCAAAAATAAAACGTCTAAATTATTAATAGTGTAAATAGTTAGCCCTTTCATTTTTTTTAGCATTAAATTGGTGGTTATAATTTTAGTGAGTTTTTCTTATAAACAATTCTATTAAAATATATCGTTATTGGAGAAGGTTATTATATGGTTTAAATGAGATTTAAATTTTCAAAATTTACATTAATTTTTTAATTCTTTTTTATAGTAATGTTTTTTATCTTAAAATTTTAAGACTTTCTTTTATTGGAAGTCTCAAATCCTTTATAATGTTGTATAGATATGCATAAAGCCAATGCTAACCAAAGTGAACATTAATAAAATTCATAACAATGTTGATAATTAAAAGTCAATCCTAACTAAATTCATAACCAGCTGCACAAACATAAAGTAAACTCAGCTGTTATAAGACCAAAATTTATGACCAAATAAAGACTCAGTTACTACCACTTTTAATATACGAAAACATGAAACATTACATTAAAGAGAATCTAAAGTTAGTACATACTACATCATTGTTTGATCAAGGTTGTTACACTAAGATGGTGGCCTAACAAGTACTTACATTTCCACAAAACACTTTAAAATACCACCAACACCATACATAAAAGAAATAGAGTTAACCAAGTGCATAAACAACCAAGAAAAATATCCAATTGAGAATCAGGTAAATCTTTCACTTCCACACATCCCTTTGAGCAGCTTGTAATCTTGCCTCAAACTCATTTCTCCCCTTCAAAAGGCCTTGTATGATCATTCTTGAACGAGCATACATTTTCGATCATACCATCATATGAACTGACAAGAAGACCCATAATCATGAAAATGGTAAGTCATTAAACAACCACCATTGTTACTATTTACTTTGCTAATAACGAAAAAACCAAAATCTTAACATGCACTTACTTGATCAGGATAACCATAGAATCGACGGTCTGGGTTGATCAATGTCCACGATGTGCGAACTATTGCTTGCTTACCACACCCGCAAAGGACCATTTTGACATGTTTAAGGTTTTAGAGAATAAAGGTTTTGAAGAAAGTTTAGGGATGATAAGTGAGGATGAAAATTGTGGTAAATTGTAATATAGAGAAATGAAAACACCGTACAACGGCTTTAACAAGTACGCAACAATAAAAAGACGATTATGCCCACACTTATTTTGAGTTGACCAAAAAAATAACAGTCAAATAGACTCAACCTGATAAAAACATGAAATAGGGACTCACGGTGACTGAAAAGCCAAAGTCGACTTAACATGTTGTTTTTGAACAAGTTTAAAAACGAACCATGTATTACTCTAACTTCATTGATAACGAAGAAAAACAATATAAACAAGGTATGATTCGCTTAGTGGGTTATGTTAACAATATATTTTGGATAAAGTTTTAAGGATAAATAGTATTAATTAATTTAGAGCTTTACTATTTGATCCTATAAATTATCTTACACACAGAATAATATTATATAGTTTTTTTTACTGATTTTTTCTCTGCATTCAAACCGTCTGTTTTGACGTATGTTAGGATACTGTGAGTAGAATGTTTTATAAAAAGAAGTTGTAAGAGATTTTAGTATTTTTGATTAATTTAATGTAAACATACAAGTCCAACTGTTTTTATAGAAGCCCAATCTTATTTTTTTTACTCCCTCCGTCTAGGGGTGTTCATCGGTTCGGTTCTCGGGTTAATCGGTTTATTCGGTTCGGTTTGTTCAGTTAATTTTTTTTTGAGTCATAACCGAAAACCGAACCGAACCGAAAATATTTGTAACCGAACCGAACCGAGAACCGAACCGAAGTTCGGTTCGGTTATGAGTCAAAACCGAACTTATATATTTTTTTAATTTAATTAAATAGATTTTGGGAAAGAAAAAATTTATTTAAAATATAAAAAGTGTTTTTTTATATTAAGATAAAATTTTAATAGTATTTTTGTGTATATAAGTATATAAAAAAATATATATATTAAATATATAAAGTGTTTATATATATAAATATATAAAAAAATATATATATATATTTATATAAATTCGGTTTTCGGTTCAGGTAGCCAAAACCATATCCAAACCGAAAACCGAATTTTTAGTTCGGTTCGGTTCGGTTTTGACAAATTCGGTTCGGTTACAAGTTCGGTTCGGTTCGGGTTTGGTTTTCGGTTTATTCGGTTATTACCCGACCCATGAACACCCCTACCTCTGTCTCATATTAAATGTTCAGGTTTGACTTTTCAAGTCTTTCTTTTACAACTTTGACCTCAAATATTTTTGCTTGTGTTATATAGTATTAGTTAAAAATAATACGTAGTGAAAATACATTTAAAACTCAATTTATTCATATATTTTGTATCAAATATTATATAATATAACTAAAAATATTTATGATCAAAATTAATAAAAAAAGACTTAGAAAATTAAACTTAGACATTTAATATGGGATGGCGGAGTAACAAGTAAGTCGTCATTCCTTACGTTAAGAGATGACTTTTATCCACGTGTACGTCTTCCTACGTTGTTTTCATCGTCTCATAATGGTGCATGTCGGCCTTTGAGAGTAACATTTACGTCCTATTGTCCTTGTCCTTTTTTTTTTTTTTTTTCTCATAATGTTACACTTTGGTCCTTTAATTATCATCAGTTGGCATGTTAGACAATAAAGATTGTTTCATGGTATTCTCTTCTTATCATCTTTCTTTTATTTGGACAATGTTCTTATCCAAAATGTTTTTATTCAGCTGCAAATTCTATGATATTTCTATTTCATTGTTGTTATTAATCTTTACTGCGGTGACACCAATAGTCCTGTGGCTCAAAGCTACCCATATTATGCATGAAGGCTCTCAATCAAATGTTTATTTTTCCTGTTTACAACATCTGATAGTTAGTTGATTTATAAAAGGTCTTAAATGAGGTGACAGATTGAAAAGCACTCGCAACTAATTAATGGAGAAATACAACAATAAGTCGTGAGCTAGTAAGTTGACTTAAAAAAAAAGAAAAAAAAAAAAAAAAAAAAAAACTTTTTACCGAAGTGACTAATTGAAAACCATCACAACTAATGGAGCAAAATAATAATAAGTCCAACATCATGGACTTCTAAAGAAATTATCCACCAATAAATAACATCATCCCATTCGTCATCAGTATCACAACATTCAAAACCATTTTCTTATAAGATTGTGTACTATTTGAAATTATCCACCAATAAAACCACCCGTACGCGAAATGGAGCTTAGCTCGAGTACGAATGCACTGTGTTTTAGTGTAGTAGTGGTCGCAATTTTTGTGTATGCATGGAGATTTTTCAATTGGGTTTGGTTAAGACCGAAGGCTATGGAAAAGTATCTTAGAAACCAAGGCTTGAATGGAAATTCGTATAGGTTTCTATATGGAGATGTGAAAGAGATGGTACACATGACAACTATTGCCAAATCAAAACCTATAAAACTCACTGATAGTATCGTGCCACGAGTTATGCCATTCGTTTATGCGTCTGCTAAGACTCATGGTTTGTATTATTATTTTTTTACTGTCTAGATGCACATATATATGCACTAATATGGTTTTTGGGATAGCGTTTTGGGGAGATTATCTGATTATTGCATTTGCAGGTCACAGTAGTTATTAGTACACCACCAAACATGTTATATTAGAATTGTACCATGGACCATGGTTGTATAAACTATGCCATGATGGTTTAGCAATTTAATACCGAGGGCTTAATGGTGTACAAATCATCTATGTTTGTACAGGTAACAATTTTTTTACATGGATGGGTCCACGACCGATGGTGCACATAACAGAACCTGCATTAATACGCGAGATTTTGGCTAATAATTACTTATTTCAAAAGCAAAGAGGAGGAAATCCGTTAACAAAGTTGTTAGCAAGAGGACTTGTAGATGCTGAGACCGATCAATGGGCAAAACATAGAAAGATTATCAACCCTGCGTTTCATGTTGAAAAACTCAAGGTTCGTGTTTCTTATTAAGTTTATAGCTAGATATTTAGCGACGGATCGAGCTACATAGAGCCGATCGAGCTGAGTCGCTTTGTGTAGTATTAGTATATATATATATAGTTTTTATGAACGCGCTGGTAAATCTTTTTGACGCTGTCCTTTGGTGTAGTCACACACTTCAAGATTGCAAACCATAATGTCGTTGTTCCTTTTTTGTAGCATATGTTACCGGCGTTTTACATTAGTTGTAGTGAAATGATCACTAAATGGGAAGGAATGGCAAAAGGAGGATCATGTGAAGTAGATGTGTATCCTCATCTTCAAACATTTACTAGTGATGTAATTTCACGTACCGCGTTTGGTAGTAGTTATGTGGAAGGAAAAAAGATATTTGAACTTCAACACGAGCAAGCAAAACTAGTTATGAAGGCGGCACAATCAATGTATATTCCAGGATCTCAGTAAGTACTATACTTGATCCATTAATCATTACTTAAGAAGACTAATCTAGAAGTAACTATTATTGATTGATTTTACATACAATTTTTTAGATTTTTGCCTACAAAAAGCAACAAGAGGATGAAGGAGATTAACCGTAACGTGAAGAGTTCAATAAAAGAAATTATTCACAAACGCGTGACTGCCATGAAAACGGGGGAAAGTAGTAAAGAAGACTTGTTGGGCATATTATTGGATTCAAATTACAAAGAAATCAAACAGCAAGGGAATAACAACTCGGGCCTTAGTATAGATGATGTCATTGAAGAGTGCAAACTCTTTTACTTTGCAGGGCAAGAGACTACTGCAAATTTGCTTGTTTGGACAATGGTTTTGTTGGGTCAGCACACGAATTGGCAAGATCGTGCTAGAGATGAAGTTTTAAACGCGTTTAAAAATAAAAGACCAGATATTGATGGCTTAAGTCGCCTAAAAGTTGTAGGTTTCTATGTGCTTAAATTTTTGAATTTACCACTTAACTATACACAATCCATATCAAACACACAGTATTGGTTATAACTTATAAGTACTGGTTTTGCAGATCAATATGATATTGCAAGAGGTACTTAGGCTATACCCACCGGGTGTAGGACTAGTACGAACGATTTATGAGGAAGCTAAAATAGGAAACATAACATTACCGGCTGGGTCACACTTCCTGTTGCATATGATGCTTTTACATCATGACCCTGATATATGGGGTGATGACGTGAACGAGTTCAACCCAGATAGATTCGCTGAAGGTGTGTCCAAGGCAGGCAAGGGACTAGCCTCGTACTTTCCATTTGGAGGGGGTCCACGTATATGCATCGGACAAAATTTTGCTATGTTGGAAGCAAAAATGGCACTCATTATGATTCTACAACGCTTCTCTTTCGAGCTTTCTCCATCATACTCGCATGCTCCACATACCATTCTCACGTTGCAACCTCAGTTTGGCGCTCAACTGATCTTGTGCGAACTTTAATGCTTATTTTGGTAAGAACACCTGTATTATACTACCATTTTGTTTGGTTTACTATATTTGAATGTATAAAAGATCATTATATATGCATCTTATGTGGGTAAATAATTAGTTTAGGTTTGTAAAATCTGGATTCTGTATGCTAAATAAATATGTCGAAAAATTTGCATATGTTTCAGACCCCACATAATACCAACTTAAAGTGTCAAACTTGTGTAATTTCTGTTCGACATTATGTATGGCAGGACGATGTAAATATGATAACAGCTATTTGCAAATCACCTAAACAAGAATTTACAGCCCAGAAACAGATAAGAACTTAACGCACAGAAAATACTTGTGAAGCATTTGTGCAACTGATAAGAAAAGCAGGGGAACCTAGTATATGGACAAGTATGAGATAACAAAATCAAAGACTTTGAAACGATGAAAACAAACATTATAATGATGATATAGACCAGCATGTTAACTTTAAATAAACCTAACGTGTATTCTAACTAGGCATAAAATATCTTTCTCGTCATTTAAAAACAACATATCAGGCGTATTTAACCAAGAATAAAAGTAATCATCATTTATCAGCTCCTTCAGCCTCTTCCTCATTTGTCAATATTGCGTTTTTAGTGACAAACTGGTCCAACCCGACCAATGCAACCGTATTTCTGCAAGGAACATCAAGTAGTGTTACGTGTGTCTGTCCCATCCAGACCAAAGTCCTTTGAACACTTCTCACATTCAAATCTCTGGTTTCACCTGGGACATAATTTGGACCCATTATTCTTACCTTCATACCAGGTGAAACTTCACCAGAAAACACACGAGTAGTACACGACCAAAAGTAAAGAAGCACCCGCTCTCATCAGATGTTGGAATCATTTTGGAGACATAAAACATAAGTGGGCCACTAGGGTCACTGTTTCTAATAGCATTAGCATAAACCTCATCTGAAGGACCTTCATACAGATTCTCAACACGGTATTTTTGAGCAGTACAAGGTGAAGGCAAATGTAATATCATCATTTCAAGTAAAGCATTAGCAGCAGCAAGCCATGTCTGCATTACACACTTCATGAACGCCATACCCGTCAACCTTTTTTTTATCTTCAGACCGGATGAAGACACCAAGCTTATTCAAACAAGGCCACAAAACATCTTTTTGGCGATCATGGATTGCCATTTGGGTTTAATTCTTAAGTTGCCTCTTTATCACACAACTACACTTATATCACACGAGTGTGATCTCACTGCGATTTCTTAATCATATACAAGTACAAGTTCTAGAATTAATAAAATCACCGGCACACTAATAGCAAAAGATTCAAGCATAAAGATGTATGCTATATGAAATAGGCTCAAATCCTCATAATTTAGTGATAATGGGCTATAAATGTGCTAGCAAATATATCGATCATAGAATGGATTGAAATATTAATCGGGACACATCTCAGAATTTTCAAAAATTACACAATTCACCCGTGGGACGCTCTAGTTATTCTAATATATTAATTTATATGCGTGAAAACAACTAGATCACAAGGGCAAACAAGTGCATAAAAATTAAAAAATTGGCCTTAAAGTTTAAAAATTGGTTTCGTTTTCCCTATTTTACTTCCCCCACACTTATGTTTAGCATTATCCTCAATGTGAAAAATTACTTCAAAGCGTGAAAAAATAGGGAAAATAAAATAAGATAAATCTGAGAGAAACGAAACTTCCTGAGCTAAAGGAATTGTGATCAAACTCTGTATGACAAAATGCTAAGCACATTCTAGTATAAGCTTTGTGAATTCACCCGTTTTGTGATCCAAGCATCCCAAAAGCATTACCAGCTGCAATCACATAGAGAAAAACAAAACACATAAAATGCAAAATATTTTTGAATTTTTTTGGGTTATATATAAAAGAATGCGACACCCTCCACACTTACGTTTCAACATGGGGTGCAAAAATAAATAAACAATTAAAAACACACAGGTTGCCTCCGGAGAAGCGTTTACTTAATTATCGAGTCATCAGCCTAACTCGATCTCCATCTTTCAGGTAACTATGAGTGGGATTTCCTCACTCGACTCTTCATTCAAACTCTACACGTCATGATATATTCTAAGACGATGTCCATTTACGATAAAACTTCCAGCATGCTTGTCATATAATTCGACATATAGTGACGGGTAACCATGTTTGACCTCGAATGGTCCGTACCATTTGGTTATGAGTTTAGGAGCTTTGAATTTGTACTTATAATTGAACAAATGAACTTTTTCTCCAGCCTTAAAATTCTTTATGAAAACAAAGTTTTTTTTGTCGTGCCATGCTTTGGTTCGAGCTTAAAGTTCTCATAGGCCTTAGGCCTGGAGTCTCAACTCATCGAGTTCATGCAGTTGCAAGAATCATTTTTCGACCTTGAGATCGGTGTTACAGTTTGTGACAAATCGTAATTTCAGGTCATTTATTAAACTTTGAAAATTTGACTATTCATCTCAGGAAATTACTATTCATCATTTTACTATTCATCGTTTTTGAGGTCAGTTTGCGACTTTGAAATGTTATTTTAAAATTTTACTATTCACGAAACACTATTCATTCAAAATCACTATTCATGGTTATTATTCATCATTTCGTAAACTAGGTTTACGAGTATCAAATACGCGTAACCTTGAGGGTTAAGCTGCGTATTCATGGAACATCATTAAGAACATTTCATATAGACTAGAGTTAGTCTACATATCATCAGTAACATCATTTTCATATTGGTTCATGCATGGGTTTGCATATTTCATTAACATATATTTATTTATTAAATAAACGCTATCACACGATCATTTATTTTGATCAATTGATCCGACACTTGCAACAATTGTCCAGATATATTTTTATACTCATTTTAATGCTATAAAAATTATATTATTAGTTACTCGATGATTTGGATTTATTTTGTATATATATTGTTATATATATATATATATATATATATATATATATATATATATATATATATATATATATATATATATATAATATAACTCATTACTTAAATTTATAATGATAATTATTTATTCATGCCACATACATTGTTGTCCACCTAAGAAAAGCAATATTTTATAATTTTTTTATTTATTAGAATTTTCAATATTTTTTTTTGTTAAAATCATTCTAAAAACTCTATACCTATAACTAAATATCTAAACTGGGTAAATTACAAATATTAAACATTTAACACATTTTTATAACAAAACACAAATTTATAAATCTCTACAACCAATTATAATTTAAAGGTGACTTATAATTTGGCTTCCTAAATTATAGCTTTCCAATGTTTGTCAAGATATTTATACGGCATTTACTTTTTCTACAAAAATTAAGAACACATACAAGATAATTTTTACAACCATCTTCTCTAATGATCGGTAATTTTTATTTTGCTTCTTAAATACTTTATTATGTTCATGATTGTTGTATATACTTTATTATTCTATATTATATATAACAGGAGGCGTTACACGTAGATAATGCCACGTAAACGCCACCTCATTGCCCAGTAATTGATTTTCATGCCACATAAGCATTTGTTGTCCACCTAAGCAAAAGCAATATTTTTTAATTTTTTTTAATTTATTAGAATTTTCGGAATTTTTTTTTATTTATTAAAATTTTTTTATTCTTCAAAAATCATACATGCAAATTTGGATTCGAACCTGGGACTGTTAGTCTACAAACAAACATGATTACCACTAGACCAACACATTTTTTTATTATAACTTGGAAAACCAAATTTATAAATCTCTACAACCAATTATAATTTAAAACTTATCCACCATATCTATTCCTTAATTATAGCTTTCCAATGTTTCAAATTAATATACGGCATTTAATTTATTCATGACACAAAACCCTAATTTTTCCACAACCATCTTCTCTAATGATCGGTAATTTTTATTTTGCTTCTTAAATACTTTATTATGTTCATGATTGTTGTATATACTTTATTATAATTTGGTGTCGGAGAAGTAATTGAGGTTTGGTAAGAATTCAAGCTTTACTTGAGATAAAGAACATTTATTTTTACATCTTTGTCATCATATGCAACTACCGCCTCCATCATCTTGCAACTAGATATATCTATAGTCATGAGATTTGAAAGACCTTTGAATGTGTAAGAGGCACAAGTTTCTCAACTTTGGACACTCATTAACAATTACGCTTTTCAGGTTTCTAATTGGTGCAGCTTTGGAATCCCACACCTCCTCGAGTGAACCATGTATATGGAGTAATAGTATTAACTCAAATAAAAAAAGGATAGATTTTTTATTCATGACACAAAACCTTAATTCTTCTTCAACCATCTTCCTTAGTGATCGGTAATTTTTATTTTGCTTCTTGAATGCTTTATTATGTTCATGATTTTTGTATAGCTTTTGTGCATATTATGTGTGTTTGCAGGTACATAAAGTCACGAATTCTTGATGATATAATTTTGTTTTAATTTTTTGCCTATATGGTTATTGAATACTATTATTTGTGCTTAATCACTTACAATCAATCATGCATTGACGAGGTAATCTTTTGTCGACCATAGTTACAAAAATTATCTATTTTTTTTGTTTTGTTTTGATGATCCATTATTTATTTCTAAAAGGTGTGTACGGATACAGTGAAGATAAAAAACGAGTCTTTCCATATAACATAGAGTCTGATACCTCTATGTCTTGCTCACATGTTGCTGGAGTTGTTGGTCTCTTTAAGAACCTCCACCACACCTGGAGTCCTTCTCGCCATCAAGTCCGCCTCATGACTACAAACAATAGTGATTGTTAACACAAATATATAATTAGGTAACTCGAAATTAATCATCCTTATTTTAACAAAAAACAAAACTTCGTCATTGGTGCTAGAACCTGTTACTCATGTATAACTACAATGTAGTAAAATATATTATGGATTATGTGCTAATAACGATTTTAAATATTTGTTAAGGTGTTGGTGAGATTACTAAACAGGGAGCGTAAAGGAAGGATGTTCCATTGTAACGTTGCACTGCAATCAATATTCTTCCACACTTTCATAATATTGAGCTTAGTTGCCATATGCAGTATGATTGCAGGTTCTACGTCAAAAAGCAACATCCATGAAGCAGGACTATACAGAGACACAATCTACTATAAGTCAATACTCTTTTGTTCTTAAAAATACTTAAAATAAGATCCAAAGAAGTATGGATTATGATGTCCATAATTAATTCGGCCGCTTCTATGGCTACGTCTGTTCCTACACCAATTGCCAACCCAATGTTTGCTGCTGCTAAGGCTAGGGAGTCGTTAAAGCCATCACCCACCATAGCAACTGTGATTCAGTCTTTTTGAAATGAACGAATTCCATCAGCTTTCCCAACATGCATTACCTCTGCCATTACATCTTGAATGCCAGCCTGCAAGCCAAAATGGAAAGATGAGATTGAGTTTCAAAAGATACAAACGAACCAACATTCTCGCCAAATCCTATAGGTGACTATCTGACCCGTTTATTTATAAATGTATCTTTTTTGTGTTATTCTTTATATTTAACGGGTCGCTTGTGGTGATGCTTTCACTCTAAGGCGTCAAATAGGTTATGCTAAAGAATAAAAAATAAAATATGTCAAATGGGTCAAACAGGTTGATAGTTCTACATAGTGTGAGATGGAATTTGAGGGTTTGATTGATACTAAAGTTTAGTTTTATGTTGATTTTCCTATTAAGGAGTGTAAACACGAGATAGCTACAGATCCTTGCATTTAGAAGGAGGTAAAGGAGGCTTCAAATGATGATATATGTTATGAGGTTTTAAACCTCATCGTATCTCCACGTGATAATTCGAGTTTTCAGACTGTTAATAGCCAACCAGATGAGAAGCTCGTCATGAAAAATCAAGTTATTTGTTGTGAAATTACATCCGGTCGTTCGAGAAATTCAAGCAGTGAGCGATGCTCCGACCGGAGGAAAAGGTAAGTTAATGTCAATCGCCTGCTTTTGTTGTGCCGGGGAAGATGCTCGTGACAATTACCCTACATATGTTAAAAGCTTCTGTCAACCAGAATTCTTGATAGAGAAAAAGTGAAATATATTTCTTCTTTGGTAAGTTGCATTTTTGTATATTACTGTGGTGTTTAGCAAAAAAATATTCATGTAACACTAATTGGGAATTGTACGTCCATTTGCATAAATCCAGGCGGAGCTTATTGGAAGGATGGTGGCTACTTACGTGGCTGTGATACATGCAATTTTTCTAACGTAAGTTTCTTATGCGAGTTAAAAACATTCCATTTTTGTTATCGGAATTTGGTAGACATATAAAGGATGAATAATTTACTCAGGTTCTCCGCGCTCATGAGTTTGGGTAACCGGTCTATCAGGATTCCTTGACATGGTCTCGAAAGAGCCGGGTCAAGTAGATCTGAAACACATGTAAATTTTTTTTATAGATATTTTGTGTATAGATACTTTTTGTGTTAAGTGTGATAACTATATTTTTCAGACTTTTAATCCAATATTTCGTGGCTACAACTGCAACCAAAACAAACCCTTAACCGCACCCAAACACCCTTAACTAGCAGAACCAAACAACCCCTACGACTAAAGAATGTTCGAAAAAAGATCTCGATGTGTGCATGTTTATTTGGCAGGTGTAGGGTGGTTATAAGTAACAACCTAACTGCCATTTGGATGCTAAAATCCTCCTTAAATGTAGTCGATGACGGGCATGCTTGGACACCGATATTTTCATACAGACTATCGCCATCTTGATACCATCATTATAAATTTTCACCTGTTGTGTTTCTTTCTTTCTAATTGCTAATAAACATCGATGTTCTCCAGGTTCTGAGTGTATTAAACGGATAATCATGGTGACCCAAGCAAAGAATCGAAGAGGACTTTGTTGTCCTTCACGGCATTCTACGGGTAATTAACTGAGTTATTTTTATGCATATTTAATGTTTACTATATACTCCCTCTACTGAATGAAAACCACCTTCAGGTTCTTTGTCCTAATAGTCAGTTGGGTACAACAATCGTACCAAACAACAATATTTTTAGCTAAAATGAAAATGAGAGAAGTCGAAGATAGAATCCTTTTATACTCCTTAGTATCTACATATACAAAGGTACTTTTAGAAAGAAGCTTATGTACTAACAATTTTTCTAATCAAATGGAGAAATGAAGGTTATATGAGAAATTGGAAAATCAACTTCAAGGTCAGAACAATACATTCTATGTTGGCCGAAGCACTTATCAAACAACTACGCGAAGTTGGACACGAAATAAGTGATCATGATGTCTTTGACCTCAACTTCTTACGTGGCGATGACAACTAAATGTTTATCTTTTTATACCTCATCCGACACTTCTTTTTTAAGGATTATGATCATTAAAACAAAGCAAATTAGAAATATTCGTCTAATGAATCAATGTTTTTTATAGTTGTCTTTTTTACGCAGTTCATTTGTTTTATAATTCTTTCACATAGTTTAACTTGCAATATAGTGTTGTCATTCGAATTATTTGTTTCCCATAAAACAAATATTAGTCAGCAGGTACATGTTACATAGTATGTATGAGTACAATAATTATCGTGATGTCAAAACAGGTTTTGGTACAAATGGATATGGGTTAGATGATATCAACATTTTTTTACCAAAAAGTAAACCTTTTCATAAATATTCCTATGTCAATATGGTGTAATGTGATATTATTTGAATGAGATTATAAACTATTAAATAAATTTAAACCTTTTCATGAATATTACTATGTCAATATGGAGTCAGTTATATTATTTCAATTAGAATATAAAGTATTGAATAAATTTTAAGTAGAAAGTTTTATAATGGGAGTGGAAATAACAAGGGGATGTAAGGTTAATAATGATAAGGCTAATAGTTCTAAGAAGGTTAGTTTTGGGGATGTAAGGTACCATGGAGTTCGAAGGTCATTTTTGATAATAATGGGAGTGGAAATAACAAGGGGGTGGGTCTCATTAACAATTTGAATGTTGAGGAGTTGAAGTTTTTGATATGGCTGCAAAATGGTTGGGTCATGTAGACTTTAATTAATATTTCATTCTTGCAACAATAGCGAAACAAGCAACCTAAACTAACAATATTTAGTAAACATGTTGTTAACTGCAGAGCGTAACAATACAATCGATTTAAGCATCCGACGTACACACAGACCACCGGATCAACAAATAGGTACGATAAATATTGTATACCATGTTTTAACAATATTTTTCAAACATGTTTATTGTAAAAATTTATTTAATTTATTGCAAATGAGTACAACTACTCAAACTGTTGAACAATATCAAATCCGTAAACCTGGTAGACCAAGGACAAACCCGTATAATAAATGACCCAACTGAACAAAGGGGACTACATCCAGTATAAGACACCTCAATTGCTCCTCAACCAAGGGGACGTCCTAGGCGTGACTCAACTCAACCACGTATACTAAGTGTGCTTTACATTCGATTTGGAATACGGTACACTTGAATTGTCAGTAACAGTTAGGTGATATGAGTCTCTATTCTATAAAATTATTCTGAATCTAATGCCAGCATGTACTTTTGGTTGTTTGAATTTTTCAGATGCTAAACGATTGATTGGAAGGAGGTATGATGATGCCACATGCAGTGGGTGACATGAAGGTTTGGCCTTTTAAAGTAATAGGAGGAGAAAATGGCAAGCCTCAAGTGATCGCAATCACGCATTAAAGGTGATGAGAAGCCAAGAAGTATGTTCCATGGTTCTTACAAAGATGAAAGATGTAGCTAATGCATACCTTAACAATCTTTCTAATTTATTTACGTGTCATCTATGTTGCAGATTAAGAAAATGGAAGAGCTACATGATGGAAGAGCTACCTGAAAGATGTACCTGATGTTGCAGTTAGAGAAAAGTTTCACAAGCTAATGAAATTGCTATTTTTATTTTTTAGAATTTTTTATATCAAACTAAAATGGCTAATAATCAAACCATGTGATGCAATATCTCTAATGAACCGTTTGAGTTTGTATTATTACAATAGGCAAGATGGGTGATTAGGGTTGAATTAAGTATGGGTCAAAACGGGTCCAAACCGAAACAACTCATGGTTTAGCACGGGTAGGCTCACAAACAGATTTTTGTAAATTAAATTTGGCCCTGGCGCTTTCTATAACTTTTCAAATCTTCTTAAATCCAATGATGCTTCAGTTATAAATTATGATTGTAAAATAGACTTTGAATGTTACGGTTTCGGAGGTGTTAGTCATTAAGATAGACTAGAGTTGAGTTACTATCATCAACATTTACTTCATTTGGTTCATCAATGGGTTATTTCATTAACATAGTATTTCTCATTTATTAAATAAAATTCCTAATACCAACATTACATGTAATTTTGATTTTTCAATTGATCCGAACTTGCAACAATTGTCCGATAACAACCTTTTTACTCATAATGCTATAAAATTGTTAACAATAATTATAGTTACTCGATGCCTATTTGGATTTATTTTGATATATATTGATATCTATATATATATATATATATATATATATATATATATATATATATATATATATATATTTCATGACGGTTTACGAAATCTCTATACGATAATTATTTATTCACCCGATACTTGTGAGAAATGTATTTTTATAATTTTTATGACTTCAATATATTTTTTTTTGTTCCGTTAAAATCAATTTCTAACCAACTCTATACCTAATAACTAAATATCTAAACTTAAATTACTAAACATTAAACATTTAACACATTCTTATAACAAAAACTCAACAAAAGTCTTTTTTTTCCACCTCCATGCCGACACCCCCCCTAGTCATCAAGGTGACAAATATAATTTGGCTTCCTAAATTACTTACGTGCCATTTTGTCAAGATATTTATCATACTTACTTTTTCTACAAAAATTAAAAACACATACAATATAATTTTTACAAGTGTAAGGCAAAGAACTCTCTAAACACATCTCCCATATGGTTCGGCCATTTCAAGAAAAAGAAGAAGATCATCATCATTTTTCCAAGATCAAGTGTTTTCAAGATCTATCTAGTGTTTTAGTATAGGTTTTGAAATAAAAACCTTCAAGTAATTAAGTACCTTGTTACCAAAACCTCTTCATATATCAAGTAAGTGTTCTAAATAATTTTCCTAATCTTACATACTCCTACTTGATCTATTTTTATGATGCTATTAGAAAAACATGAAAATATACTATGATACATACCACTTTTACATGTTTTTATTTCTTAATATGAGTTTAAATTATCCTATTAGTATTCCTATGAAACCTATCAATTTTGGTGAAGTTTAGGAACCCATGACACCTTAAGAAGGTGTATGGTAGGTTTAGAATAACTTTGGTGTTGATTGGATAGGTTTAGTACAAGCTTTGAACTAGAAAAATCATTTTCGACAACATATAATTAAGGGCTGTCCTATTTTGTAAAATCTGGAAATTTCAGTGGGTTGTGGATTATTTTGGTTTATATTTTCAGAAAATAGACTTAGAAACAAAACCGTGGTCGCTTGAATGGATTAAAACGGGTTTATAACGAAGAAGATACGCTATTTTCAAGTTTAACGACGAAAACTAATTTTCTGGAATAGTACTTGCTGTCAAGGGTTTTTCAAAGGTCAAAAACGAGTTGTAAACATAAACTAGAAGAGTCGACTTATCAAAAATATATTAATACATACTATCACGATTCCGAGGATATATAGAACGTAGAAAACCGAGCTATAACGACTAAGTTACAAGCGTTTGAAATATGGCTATCGTAACTATTATTTCTCACAAATAATAACACATACATATTTTCTATTAGACCAAAATGGTTATCGCAAGTGACCATGTTTGGAGCCGTTTTTCATATAGATGGAGTACTTTTGAGAAAATGATGTCTACAAATAAAAGTGAGTTCACCTATCCTATTTTCCAAAATGTTCAACCGTTCATCAAATGAAGTTATAACGAATAATATACGATCACTCAAAACTTTGCCGAAAACTAACCTTAAACATAATTTTAGTTCGACTACCTTACTTCATCTATATTTTTCTCTATGATCGAGACTTCTATGATCAAAAGTTAAATACTAAGACTTTTAGATATCGCTACAAGCATTCCAAAACCATTGAGTTTGTTTTCTAACATTCAATATTCACTATTTTGCGACTAAGCTTCGCGAGGTTACTTAGTCATTTTCATGAGTTGTCAAAGTATATTATTTTACGACAAAAAACTATAATTTCTTGATAAATCACTAAACAACTATTGTAGGATGTTGTTTCAACGTAAGTACTTGTAAAGTATTTTATAACATGACGAGATGTCATAAACGTATATTTCGACGATAAATTTCATTTTCAAAAATGTACAAGTGGTATTGATTACATGTGAATTTGCATGTACGACATTGTTTCATGACTTACATTAGAACATATCATTCATATTAGGTTGCAGATAGAGATTGCACCTCATTTCAGTGTATCCACTTTTGTCATCATAATCATTGCATCAGGTGAGTTTCATAGCCCCTACTTTATACGTTTTGAATTACTTTTGGGGGAGATACATGCTCAACTATTTTCATTTACTTTCATAAGTACTCTAAACTTTTAAGGATTACCGTGAGTTTCATGGCCCCTATTTTCAATTGTTTTGTACTATTTTTGGGGGAGATATATGCTACAACTTTTATCATGATCATAGTTGTTTCAAAACCGAATGTTGTACTATATCTAATGTTCTTGATTGTGTGCTATTGTTCATCGTCCAATTATGTGCTATATCAGTTGACTACTGATACATTGAGTCATGTACTATTGATTATGTGCTATTGTTCTACGTCAAGTTATATGCTATATCAGTTGACTACTGATACGTCGAGTCGTGTACTATTGTTCTACGTCGAATTATGTGCTATATCAATTGACTATTAATACGTTAAGTTAGGTACTATTATGTGAACTCATTTGACAATGTGTGCTTGAACATAAACTATAACATTTTGAGTAATGGGTTGTAAACACACAAGTTGCAAGTTTTGTATGGGCGGAACTTGTAACTGAGTGGATTTACAATGCCTTTGTTGGGTGAACGTTCTTTAAAGGTTTTTCATGATAACACAAACTCTATGAACTCACTCAACCTTTGTGTTGACACTTTTAGCATGTTTTATCTCAGGTGTTTAGCATATCATTATGGCTTGCATGGAGTCGTTGAGTTGACACGTCTCATATGGATTTTATGCACTTAACTATCATTTGATTGTAACAAATTCATTTTGGTACATTGGAAATCTTTTGGGACCTATACTTTGTAAACTCTGATTATTTTACTCAAACAAATGATGTATTTTCAAAACGACACTTTAGGTCGTTCAATATAACTGTAACTGTGATGCTATGGCAGTCATCCCCCATGTATTCCATTCCGCTGCAAAACAGGTATTTTGGGGGTGTGACACAGTTCCTCAGAGCCCAGTAAGCTCGATGTTCGAGTTTCAAACGGAAAATAACAAGTTTTACCATATAGTAGTGTTGTGCCAATCGAAGTTTGATATGTCGTCCTAAATACCAACAGAGCATCATCAAGTTTCTTTGACCAAAGGAAAGGATCGTCCTTGACCATTTTTTCAAGTATTTTTTTAATACAAATAAGTCATAAAAATGTTTATTTATATTTTACAATCTTCTAATATTTTGTTGATAACAAACGTAAAAACATTTTAACGAAACAAATAAAATACGTAAAAGGTTTGAGCCAATATTTTACTAACACACTTTTACTAAACATATTAAAACTATATCAAAACATGTTTAGTAAATAAGTTATATAAAAATCAAAGACATTTTTATAAAACACTAACAAGTAATATTGTTTACATCTTATAGAAATACATACGTATAACAACTAGTGTTTACATTTATAGAAATGTATATGTACTTTGTATATGTTGTAATGGGTAAGTAATGGGTAAAAACCAAAGTCCATAACCCATGACCCATGACTCGTGATCCATTGACTAGGTACAATGAATGTTGTTGGGTAAAAACCAAAGTCCATAACCCATACCCATGGAGCATGATCCATAACCCATGACCTATTGCATGACATCATGCATGAAGTCATGTTGGGTATTATCCATGATCTATGACCCAAAGTCCATGACCCATGACCCAAGATCCATAACCCAATGACTAGGTACATTGCATCTTATTGGGTATCCATAATCCATTACCCATAATCCATGGTCCATAACCCATAACCCATAACCGGGTTCGCAACCCGAAATTCGGACAAAACTGACCCAGTAGCCGGATCCCAGGTTTTGCACTAACCGGATCCCTCTGGGGAGGGATCCGTGGGAACCGTGGGACAGTAGACAAGTTTTGTCAATAAATAGTGAGCCATTTCTCTCTTGCTCACAACCACTCTTAGATACACTTTCTCCCAGTACTCTAACATCTCTAACCACTGATCCAAAGAATCATTCTATGTAGTTTTATGTTTGTGTGATTCTCTAGGTTCCTCTTAAAGGCGAGATCACCACCTCTTGAAGACGTGCAAGCTCAAGTCATGAGTTGCTAAGCTTCGTCATCATCAAGACCACTGAAGTGCATCTTGTTTGATAGTTATTTCCTACCTCCATACAAGTGTTGTGTTGAAGACATTAGTGAATGGTGCCGAAGGGTCGTGGTGAAGGCATTAGTGAAAGGTTCCAAAGGTGTACATTCGATATGGTGCATCCATGTAAAATTTAGATAGTTTAGGTTAAAGGATTTTGATATCCTTCTAGTGTTGTAACAAGGAGTGTGTCTCATGTGGGATAATTGTGTTGTGGTGTAGTGTTGGGTAGTAGTTCCTCCTTTGTAATGGAACTCGAAATCTAGCCTTGTACCGTATAAAGTGTAGGCGATGTTGTGATAGGTTTGGTTCTCCCTCGTGGAACAACTCGGTGTCTAGCCTTGTACCAGATAAAGAGTAGGCGACATTGTGAAGGCTTCTCCGCCACATTAAGGAGCTTGTGTTGTGTAGTGCTTACGAACTCTCGAGTGGGGTACTCGGAGAGTGGAGTAGGGCAAAGAAGGTGTCCTTATAGCCGAACCAGTATAAATACTCGTGTTGTGGTTTTGTGTTCCTTTACTCTTTTTCTTTACATTACTTACTTATATGCTTATCTATCAATATCCAACACACATACTAAATAAATTGACATAAGTCGATCTAAATACTTTAAAACGAAGTTTTAATCGATAAAACTATTCAACTCACCCTTCTAATTTTCCACATATTCTTTTTAAATCTATTTAACTTGCCCAATGTTTTGAGGGTGATATGCTGTAGGAAACAATGAGAACCTCCGTAACGTCTCATAACTTTCTATATTTTACAATTATAGAAGTGAGTACCTTTGTTACTGATTAGAGCTTTTGGAATTTCAAAACGGGAGAAAAGTTTCTTCAGAAAGGTGATAGCATCTTGTGCATCGTTTGTAGGCAAAGCTTCGGGTTTATCCCATCTTGACACATAATCGATAGCAATGAGGATCTATTCGAATTTATGAGATTTATGGAAATGACCCATGAAGTCAATACCCCGAATAAAAAATACTTTACTAACATGGATGTTGTTCTGATGCATCTCATATCTTCTTAAAAGACTGCCAGATCTTTGGCAAGCATCACAGTTTTGTACAAGAGTACTAGCTTTTTTGAAAATTGTTGGCCAATAAAAGTCAACATAAAAAATAGCAGTTGTGGAAGGACCATAATGTACTCTGATTAGGCCATGAAGGCGTTCATCAAAAAATAGAAAGTCGTGAATGAACACATCTTGTTATCATCCCATCACGACACATCTTAAAGAGATAAGGTTCGTCCCATAAATAGTTTTTGAGTTCTGAAAAGAATTTGCATCGTTGGGTGTAGGTTAAACCTTTTCTTAACACTCTGCCAACTAAGTAATTTGTAAAGGCTGCAAACCATGGAACATCTTCTTCGTGTTCGAATTTCATGAGCATTTCATTACGGAAGGTATCATCAATCTCTTCTTCCCGTAAATCCTCCAGATTAGGGTTTTTAATCCTAGGAAAATGATCGGCATCTAGATTTTCTGCTCCTTTCTTATCTTTAATTTAATGTCAAATTCTTGGAGTAGCAAAATCCAACGAAAAGGCGTGGTTGAGTGATCAGTAAGCACGATTGTTTTCATTAGAACACGATAAGAACGAAAATTATTGAATTAGAAAGCCATGGCTAAGAGTTTTTTTCTCAGTCAACGTATAATTTTGTTGTGCACCGTTGAGAGTTTTGCTAGCTAAGTAAATAGACAAAAATATTTTCCTTCACGTTGTCCTAACACAACTCCGACATGTAACAACTAATATTTTTCAGGTCATTACTCAACAATAAACTCAAAACAATTTACTTTGAATACTTGAATTTATACTTTTACGTATAACCGTCAGGTTAAATCGCGTAAACCGGAAAACAACATTTAACGTAAACCGACACTAGAATAAGTTTAGTCTACGTCAAACAAGTACTATAAGACTTTTATAAACATGTTTTATAATCCTACACAATTGGTTTTGTGAAAATCTAGAAGGGAGGTTGAATAGTTTTGCCGATTTGAGTTCAAGAATAATCCTCATAGTAATATATATTGTAATGATGAGTTAATGAATTGACAAGCAAAATCACAATTCTAGTAGTTTTCTTCACTTTTTCCTCGTTTCCAGTCATGTTAGCTTCAATGAACATAAAATAGAAAATATACTTCATTAAGTCTCGCAAGCTCGTTAAAATAACTAAATTATATGTATAAAAACCATGATAACGCGTCTAAAAATATGTCAATTAATTTCAAGCGTTATCAGGTTTTAAATGTATTTTTAGAAGTATAATTTTCATCAAGTATTATATAATACAAACAAAAATACTTAAAAGTCAAAGTAAAAATAAATAAAAATACAATTATCTATACTACATATAATAAGTGTATGGTCAAACCTTGAAAAGTGAAATTTTGAAAGTTAAAGCTGAGTGAAATGCATAGTGTAATTAATACTTTTATTAAAACACCCCATTACTTAAAAGTACAATAATTTATTCACATTGTACAACCAAATAAAAGCATATCTACCAAATTAAAAATAACCAATTAAAACACCCTTTATTAAAAAATACAATAAAATTTTCACAATGTACAATTTAAACAAGCTACAACATAATACAAAATATAAAACAATTAAACACACTAATTAATATTATTTTTAAAAGACTTTAAAATGAAAAGTAAATGTTATTATACACATTATACAATTTAATAAAACACACAAAGCTTCATACAAGCTAACAACTTGATGGTATATATAGTTTTGAAAACCGGACCGGATCAAATGGTTCAACCAGGAATCAATATCGCCACCAGTTCGGCTAACCAATAAAAGCCATCCGAAAATGAACCAGAGAGGACCCGTTGAAACCGATACAAACTGGTGGAATTAGGTCTCATCGAGATCTATTTATCTGGTTAATCATCACAGGGTACCCGCCGCCGAAACGTGCTGATACCTGCTATACTATATATAAAGGAAAAACCAAAAAGTAAAAAGTTGAAGCTAAAAAAAAATGTTTAAAACATATATTTCAAAACGAAACTATTAATACACATCGAAAACCGGGTTGACCCGGGACGCTTCAAACCCGGCGGGTTGACCCGGTTTAATTTGACCCGTTTTTTACCCAACCCATCGGGTTGACTCGGTTTAAATCGACCCGTTTTTTGACCGGAACGGTTCAACCAGTTGAACCACCCAGGTCGAACCGGGTTTCAAAACATTATGTTTAATCCTCAAATCTTCAAACTTTTATTATTTTTCGTTTATAATCGATAAAATTTTTTTATCACTAAACGATCAGTCGCTATAAAATCCCGTTGCTATGCATGGTTACTCGTCTAGTTTTAAAAATATAGAGATCCGTACAAGAGAAACAATGCATTTGTCTTGCATGATTTATTCTACACGTTTAATTATTTGTCTTGCATGATTTTTTCTAAGTATTTTAATTAGTTGTTACAGTAGTAGATATTTATACTACGTAGTAGATATAAAACGACCAAGTAGATATGAGATGTTGTTCTGTTCCGCCATTACTCCCCTTTCATATGAGCTTGGCCACCAAGAAAAGTGGACCTCACGGCGAGGGTGTTTAGGTCATTTCAACACAGTCAACGCCGACTTCCAAGGATAAACTAGTTTTTGAACAAGGAAAGTCGTCACTCGTTACGTTGAAAGATGACTATTATCCACGTGTACGTCTTCCTACCTTGAATTGTTTCCATCGTCTCATTAAATGGTACATGTCGGCCTTTGAGAGTAACATGCACGTCGTATTATTAAACCCTTGCCAAAAGTATATATTTTACTACGTAGAAGTCTGTTACATTGTGGTCCTTTAATTATCATCAGTTGACATGTTAGCCATTGAAGATGATTTTATGGTCTTCTCTCTTCTTATCCTTTTTCTTTATTTGGACAATGTTCTTATCCAAAAAAAACAATCACAACTAATGGAGCAAAACAATAATAAGTCCAACATCGTGGACTTCAAAAGAAATTATCCACCAATAAATAACATCATCCCATTGGTCATCGATCACAACACTCGAAACCACTTTCTTATTATAGTTCTATAAGAGTGTGTGCTATTTGAAGTCTATCGAAATGGAGCTAATTAGCTCGAGTACGAATGCACTGTGTTTTAGTGTAGTAGTGGTCGTGATTTTTGTGTATGCATGGACATTTTTCAACTGGGTTTGGTTAAAACCGAAGGCTATGGAAAAGTATCTTAGAAATCAAGGCTTGAATGGAAATTCGTATAGGTTTCTATATGGAGACGCGAAAGAGATTGTACGCATGACAACTATTGCCAAATCAAAACCGATAAAACTAACTGATAGTATCGTGCCACGAGTTACGCCATTCGTTTATGCGTCTGCTAAGACTCATGGTTCGTATTATCAGGGCCGGTCCTGAGTTTTCGGCTACCCTGGGCAAGATGATCAAATAATGCCCCCAAAGTGTTACGAATAAACAATATAATGGTTTTTTATAGGTTCAAGTTCTGCTTAAAGTATGCGAGATATATTTATGATGTAAATGTTGTAAGATACTTAAAATTATCGTTAAAAAAATATTTTTTATAGGTTATAAACAAACAAACAATACAATATAACAAAACAATGTTTTTTTATAGGTTAATCATATGGCTTGTGTTTTAATGGTACCTCATATTGTGTGTGAATCTTCACAAAACTAAGTGTTGTAGGTTCAAATTCTGCTTAAAATAAGCGAGATATATTTATGATATAAATGTTATGAGATATTTAAAATTGTTGTTAAAATTTTTTTTATAGGTTATAAACAAACAATACAATATTACTAAAAAGTTATGAATTCAAGTTTTATTGAAAATATTAATACATTGGTTTAACCGGCTATAAAACCGAATGATGTTATTATTAATATAAAAATTAGACAAACATGTGAAGTTAGAGAAAAGAAAAAAGTATTTATTTGTTCTATTATGAATGGGTATTTATGGAAGTGAAATTGGGTTGGTTTTTAATTTTAGAAAAATCTACAACTTCTTAAATGTTTAATTACGAATACTCAAAAAAACTTCAATTCTATATAAATTTTAGATGGGTATATTCAAATAAATTGAAAAATAAAGTGGCATTGGGAATAGTTTAAAAAACAAAGTAACCACTCATATTTTATCTTTTCTTTAAAGGCATTGTATTTCCCAATGTGTTCATCTTCTTCTTTAATGCATTTCCTTTTTCAGACGACTGCAACTATTCATTTCCGATGAAACCTTCGCTCTTATGATGTTTCGTGACTCAAATGAAAGAAAACAATCGATTATTAACCTTTTTTTAAATATTTATACATAAAACCGATTCTCAGCACCGAAAAGTTGATGCCCCTCACTTGCTTGATGCCCCTATCGATAGCCGGTGCGTATTATTATCACTACAACAATCGCGCGAGGCTACATGTCCCCTGGGAATACTTTTCCGGGGACTGTTTGCCACTTTTACCCGGGAGATGTGGGACCCGCAGTTGATTGTCGCCGGTCAAACATGTCCGACGTGGCATCAGTTTTTGCCGGGGACACGTCCCCGGGAAAAGCATTTTTGAACTTTACTTTAAGTATCCTAATTACGTCATTAGTCCGTGTTTTCCCGGGAACACGTCCCCGGGAAAAGCATTTTTGAACTTTACTTTAAGTATCCTAATTACGTCATTAGTCCGTGTTTTCCCGGGAACACGTCCCCGGGAAAAGCATTTTTGAACTTTACTTTAAGTATCCTAATTACGTCATTAGTCCGTGTTAAAGCATTTTTGAACTTAACTTTAAGTATCCTAATTACGTCATTAGTCCGTGTTTTCCCGGGGAGACGTCCCCGGGAAAAGCATTTTTGAACTTTACTTTAATTATCCTAATTACGTCATTAGTCCGTGTTTTCCCGGGGACACGTCCCGAAAAGTGTAAATTGAAATATGCTTTTGAACCTTCACCGAGGACATGTCCCCGGCAAAACTAGCGACCCAATATGCGAATATTGCCGCAAAATGGGTAATTTCAGATTTTCCGGAAAAAATCTACAACCTGTTTGCTAACATAGTTATCCTTTTCAAAATCATAACACAAATTCGCTAACATAGTTATCCTTTTCCAAAATCATGCCAATCATAACACAAATTCGCTAAACATAATATTATATATACCCATCAATCGCTAACATAGTTATCCTTTTCCAAAATCGCCAAAACGGTTCCTAAACCGTTAACGCATGATCATCTACAAAACTATCCAAAACTACCTATCCGCAAATGGTCCAAAACTATACATTATAATCCATTTGCGGGAATCCTAGCACATAATGCACATAAACGACATAATAATCCATGTTATTCTCTACAAACATATCCAAAATGTGTTAAAGTAACATAAATGGGCATCTCAAACCCCACTACCCCCATTACCATCCCCGGTATCTCTAGACTCACCGGATGGAGTAGCACCAGATCCCGACCCACCTGGTGTAGTAGCACTTGATCCCGGGGCGGACTATATTCGCTCCGCCAACCCAATGTCCTCACAAACTCCATGACTGGTCCATCCGACTCCTCCGTGTAGCGAGGTCCTCTTCTGTTTCGCCTTTGTTTCCCGCAGGTGAGGACACATCCGCCACTGCATCACGAGGTCGGGAGGTGCTAAAGGTCTTCTTCACTCCACGCCGGGTAAGACGACCTACACCAGAATATGACCGCTGGCCGCTTACCACCAATCACGGTAAGCAAAATCTGACGGTCAGTCATGCGAGTCCCATCGGAGGTGCTCTCTTCCCGCATCCGCAACATCTCGTTCTGTTTAGTTACAAAAAAACAAGAAAAGTAATATATAAGTCGTGATGGATTATATATCATCAAAATGGGTGACTTTGAAAATAAATTATACTTACATATCTAGCCTCAGATAACGGGGACTCAAAGACATCGCCCCTCGTATGGTTCCGACGGTAAAGCTCTATCAAGTCTTCTCTGACCGCCGCCTCAGCCTCGCTGGTCAACTGTTTAGAAATAAAATCAATAACGACACACCCAACACCATATATATATATATATATATATAAATAAAATGATTAAATAGTTTCTTACAAAGTTATGGCGAATAGCAGCATACGACTGAGATCCGTGAAGGCTAGAACTCATGTTCGCCATTCGGTTTTGTCGATTCACCTCTAAGATCTTCGCTTCTGGGGTTTGTCCAAAGATTAACCTGCGTATTTTAAATTATAAAAACTATTATATAAATGAATTATTATTATTATTATAAAGTGTCGATCCAGAAATTTACCAACGCATCCTAATCCTCTTGCGTCTTGTTCTCTGGAAGCTTTCTTTTGATCTCCTCAATTTTCTCAAGCCCACTCTGCCGTAAAGTTATCTTTTTGTACCTATATTTGTTGTCGTCGTATCGTTTTGGAGATAATACTCGACATCGTCAACAATCTTCTCTCCATTCGGGCCAAGGTGTGTGTCGAGATCAAAGTAGTCTTTGCAATAAAATATAAATAGAAAAAATATACAAATTTAAATAAACAAACAAGTTTGAATAAATATACAAATTTAAATAAAGGTTAAAAAAAACTTACGTGTAGATGCTCATGGATGTGGGCCTTGGACGTTTCGGGAACCTTAGCCCATGAATCGCAAAACGTGGGGATCGAGTCCCGTAACACCTCCCGAACATAGTTGGAGAACCAAGAAGAGTGAGGGCCCACGTGTGTCCAAAACCCCCGGGTTGGGCGAAATTTGATCGACACAGGGGCGACCATCCGGTGCCCTCTTCACCTTCGATTGCGTGTTCTTTGTGGGACCACGCACCACCTTCCCGCCTTTCCCAATTTTGGCGTTTGGGTTGGCAGCTTTGGATTTAGAGCCTACAAGTAATCAAATTCAAGTGATGATGACATAAAATAACATTTTATCAATATAAAATAACATGTAATCAAATACAGTTTAGTGAAAAATAATTCAGAAATTCTTACGCTGGCAATTGGTGCCTATCCTCCTCGAGGGACCACGAGGTGGCGAATTACCTCCGTCTCCACCGTGAGACCTAGCTACAACATCTGCCATCTGTTAAACGAACATAGAAATTAGTGAAGAAACATATATGTAATTAAATAAATAATTAAATAAATAAATAAATAAACAAACAAATAAACACATTTAACAGTATATATTAATAAGATAATTATAATAAATTAATAAATAAATCAATAAATAAATAAACAAACAAATAAACACATTTAACCACTCGATAACAATTTCATTCAAATAATTAAGTTAGACAAAAAACATACCGATTGTGGTCTTGGCTCTCGGCTAGCTGGTATCGGCTCTCGGTCTCGTAAAAAAATCAAATTTATTACTAAAAATCAAAATTATTAATTAAAAATCAAAATTACAACATAAACCAAGCACCCTTGTGGGATCTTTGTTTGGATAGCATAAACCAAACAACCCTTTTGGGCTGTTGTTAACCAAACGCATCCTTTCGGGCGTAAAAAATTAGCAATCCAAACACCCCTTTGGGCTGCTGTTAACCAAACGCACCCTTTCGGGTTAAACACCAAAAGCTTTAAAAAATGAAAATGGTCTGCCGCTTAATCCCAAACAGGCCACTGGGTACTTTTGAAGCAAATTCTAAATGAGCTATGGGATCAAGTTTATAAAAAGAAATTCATAATTTTCATCTAGCGTATAAACTTCACACCATGTTTCGCACCTTCAGATATCATACCATATTTAACCAAGTTGATCTAGATATAAACATATACAAATGATAGCTATTTATACGTTTTATTTCGGCCGTTGCATATGGTTAAATTTATCAGACTATGCTAATCGTTACAAAACCAACAGATGATGACGTGAAGAGAATGGAGTTACTGGTGGGAAGTGGCTGTCGCTCACAATCTCGCGAAACTTATCAATGACCATTACATATGATCCTACAACATCTTCACTCTCATTCTCATTATCAGTAAATAATAGTAAACATTATTAACGTTATCAGTAAATAATAGTAAACATTAGTGACTTTACTGCAGCAGTGAATGTCCATCAACTATCAGTATATGCAAAATGAATAATTTCATAAAACTTGGGCTCAAAGTGTATGGCACTATGGTCTACAATGTCTCATATGTAGATATTCATATCCATATGACTAACATAACTAGGAGTACAAATAAAAACATCTTAAGCATCTCAATTATGTAGATCTCACCTAATTATTATTTTTAAGGGCACTTTTGCCCCTATGTCTAGCTTATGAGGAGCTTTTACAAGCTTGCTATAAGCTTGTGAAAAGGCTCCATAGGGGACTATGGGGGCTATTGTGACAGGGCAGAAAAGGGAAAAAAGTAGGGACTTGCATCTTATAAATAAGCCACAAAAGGGTTCCAAATTTTAAACAAAGCTAACAAAGATCTTATTCATACTACTAACAACTTGTAAACTAAACATTAACTCCTAAATCTACTTATAATCTATCTAATTTTATGCTCAAAAAGTGACAGATGGGGCTGCAAGCTACTACTGATTACAAAAAGGAAAATAGAACCCGACACACGTAACCAAATGCTTCTAACTTATTTTTCACCTCATAAACTTTCGCCGGGGACATGTCCCCGCTAACACATATACAAGTAACCAAAAAAAAAATAAAATAAAATAAAACAAGTAACAAAAAAAACCACTAAACTTACCTGGGTGTGAGTGTCTTCTTCGGTTCTCGGCCGATTCTCGGCTTCACTTCGGCTTGGTCTCCGACACAAGATCTGTACAAAAATAATTAAAATAAAAAATAAGAAATTAACAAAAATCAGTCTACAATAAAATAAAACATTGCAAAAATTAACAAACTCACAAATTAACAAATAACAAAAAAATAACAAATTAACAAAAAATAACAAAAATAAAAAGATAAAAATTAACCTGGGTTTGTAAACAAGGGGGACAAGGAAAAAAGAAGATGGGAAAAGATAGAATTACATGAGTAGAAGGTTTAAGGAAAGAATTATATGAGGAGGGGGTTTAAGGAAAACATTATACTCGTGCACAGTGGTGCGTGTGTAGTGGTGGTGGAGCAGTGATGGTGGCGGTGGTGAGCTGTGGTGGTGGAGGTGGTGAGCTGTGGTGCGGTGGTTGTGGCTAGTGGAGAAGACGATGTAGTGGTTTTCGTTTTTTTATTTTTATTTCACGAGTGAGACCAGATCTGTCAATAATTGAGGTTAATAATTCTTTTCCACTTTTGCCGGGGACAAGTCCCCGGGGAAAATGATGGCGGGATAACGGCAAAAGTGTGGAGGGAAAATAAATTTTACGCCAAAACTTTCCCAAGGGACATGTCCCCGGGAAAAGATTTATTTATAAAATTAAAATTATAATTTTAAATAATTAGAATTAATAATAAATTATAAAATTATATAATTAAATTTAACCTAAAAATTATAAAACTACTAAGTATAGGTGCATTGGTATACGTATCATGTTAAACGACCGAGTATAGATGCATTGGTATACGTATCATGTTAAACGACCAAGTATAGATGCATTGGTATACGTATCATGTTAAACGACAAGTATAGATGCATTGGTATATATCTTGTTAAACGACCAAGTATAGGTGCTATGGTATCGATCATGTTAAACGACCAAGTATAGGTGCATTGGTAGTTACGACCAAGTATAGATGCATTGGTATACGTATTATGTTAAACGACCAAGTATAGGTGCTATGGTATAAGTATCATGTTAAACGACCAAGTATAGGTGCATTGGTATACGTATCATGTTATATAGATGCATTGGTATACATATCATGTTAAACGACCAAGTATAGGTGCATTGGTATACATATCATGTTAAACGACCAAGTATAGGTGCATTGGTATACGTATCATGTTAAACGACCAAGTATAGGTGCATTGGTATACGTATCATGTTAAACGACCAAGTATAGATGCATTGGTATACGTATCATGTTAAACGACCAAGTATAGATGCATTGGTATACGTATCATGTTAAACGACCAAGTATAGATGCATTGGTATACGTATCATGTTAAACGACCAAGTATAGGTGCATTGGTATCATATAGGTGCATGGTATACGTATCATGTTAAACGACCAAGTATAGGTGCGTTGGTATACGATCATGTTAAACGACCAAGTATAGGTGCATTGGTATACGTATCATGTTAAACGACCAAGTATAGATGCATTGGTATACTTATCATGTTAAACGACCAAGTATAGGTGCATTGGTATACGTATCATGTTAAGCGACCAAGTATAGGTGCATTGGTATACGACCAAGTATAGGTGCATTGGTATACGTATCATGTTAAACGACCAAGTATAGGTGCATTGGTATCCGTATCATGTTAAACGACCAAGTATAGGTGCATTTAAAGGTATAGGTGCATTGTATAATGATCATGTTAAACGACCAAGTATAGGTGCTATGGTATACGATCATGGTATACGTATCCATGTATAGGTGCATTGTTTTACGTATCATGTTAAACGACCAAGTATAGGTGCATTGGTATACGTATCATGTTAAACGACCAAGTATAGGTGCTATGGTATAAGAATCATGTTAAACGACCAAGTATAGGTGCATTGGTATACGTATCATGTTAAACGACCAAGTATAGGTGCATTGGTATATATATCATGTTAAACGACCAAGTATAGGTGCATTGGTATAGGTATCATGTTAAACGACGAAGTATAGGTGCATTGGTATACGTATCATGTTAAACGACCAAGTATAGGTGCATTGGTATACGTATCATGTTAAACGACCAAGTATAGGTGCTATGGTATACGTATCATGTTAAACGACCAAGTATAGGTGCATTGGTATACGTATCATGTTAAACGACCAAGTATAGGTGCATTGGTATACGTATCATGTTAAAAGACCAAGTATAGATGCATTGGTATACGTATCATGTTAAACGACCAAGTATAGATGCATTGGTATACGTATCATGTTAAACGACCAAGTATAGGTGCATTGGTATACGTATCTTGTTAAACGACCAAGTATAGGTGCTATGGTATACGTATCATGTTAAACGACCAAGTATAGATGCATTGGTATACGTATCATGTTAAACGACCAAGTATAGGTGCATTAGTATACGTATCATGTTAAACGACCAAGTATAGGTGCATTGGTATACGTATCATGTTAAACGACCAAGTATAGGTGCTTTGGTATACGTATCATGTTAAACGTATAGATGCATTGGTACCAAGTATAGGTGCAATGGTATACGTATCATGTTAAAGGACCAAGTATAGGTGCATTGGTATACGTATCATGTTAAACAACCAAGTATAGATGCATTGGTATACGTATCATGTTAAACGACCAAGTATAGATGCATTGGTATACGTATCATGTTAAACGACCAAGTATAGGTGCATTGGTATACGTATCTTGTTAAACGACCAAGTATAGGTGCTATGGTATACGTATCATGTTAAACGACCAAGTATAGGTGCATTGGTATACGTATCATGTTAAACGACCAAGTATAGGTGCTATGGTATACGTATCATGTTAAACGACCAAGTATAGGTGCATTGGTGTACGTATCATGTTAAACGACCAAGTATAGATGCATTGGTATACGTATCATGTTAAACGACCAAGTATAGATGCATTGGTATACTTATCATGTTAAACGACCAAATATAGGTGCGTTGGTATACGTATCATGTTAAACGACCAAGACTAGGTGCATTGGTATACGTATCATGTTAAACGACCAAGTATAGGTGCTATGGTATACGTATCATGTTAAACGAAGACTTGAATTTTGAGCAGCTGGGTTGTGTCTCCAGGTTATCCAACGCTTGTGATTTATTGATGAGACTTGACGAAACACAGTAGAAAGAGTTTCTTCAGTTTCATTCTTTGAGCATATGTAATTTAGTATTGCAAAAGGGGTGTTTGGACACCATAATCTTGTTAACTAAGAACATGGTCAGCTTTACAAATCCTGCATGTGCTTTGATTTATAAAAATACTTGACAGATACATAGTACAAGAACAACAACAACATCAACAACAGCAACTACAAGAACAACTACTACTTTGATTAGCAACAACAAGAACAACAACAACAACAATAACAGTAGCAACAACAACAACAACAACAACAACAACAACTACTACTACTACTACTACTACTACTACTACTACATACGAAGATTTTCCATGTCACCTAACAGCTCACGAAGTAATGCATCCGACTGACATGCGTGGTCCTCAGGAATCGTTGTCATTTCAAGTTTGGCCTCCAGCACCCTTACTCTTGTCTCTAGCACATGTTTTTGTGTTTCCAGCAACCTTATCCTAAGATCTTTTTCATGGCAGCTCGAGCACTCTGTTGGTGCATAGATTGTTCTTAAGTACTCGTCAAATGCATCCTTCCACATAAAATATCCGCACCCATTATCTTTTCTGGGTTGTTACATAAGAAGAAAATTATAAGAGATTACAACCCAATTATTTGTATATTTACATAAATAGGAAATGTATGATTGTTCACCTTTGATAGAGGACATGAATAATATTGTCGTCCAGATGAATAATCTCTATGTGATGTTCTTAATTTTATATTTCCTGCTCCACAAGAACACATAAAAGGATTAAATTGCTCCATCTCAGGTTTTGAAATTTGTGTGAAGATAAGAGGTTGTGAGGTTGTGGTTTTGAGGATAAGATATGGCAATCTCAGATTTTCTTTGTGTGATATATAAAGTGTAATTTTTCTGGATAAGATTTTTGCCGGGGACATGTCCCCGGCAAAAGGTTTGGCGGGAATTTTCCCTCGAACAATTAACATGCTTTTGACTTTGGTAAAATTTTGATAAAAGTTGAAAATAGTTTTGGCGGGGACACGTCCCCGGAGAAACTTTGCGTTGAATTTTGACTATCCGGTTAAAGTTTAATAAAAATCAAACTTACTTTCGCCGAGGACATGTTCCCGCGGAAAATATGCGTTGAATTTTCTATAACAAGTCAGCGAATTTATGTGCCACGTCAGATTCAATTTTGTCGTTTAGTGACATTCGCCGGGGACCTTGTGTCCCCGGCGAAAGTCTCCTCGCCCGTCCATCCGATTGTTGTAGTGTATTTTGTTTCACTGTCTAGATGCATATATATATACACTAACATGGTTTTTGGGATTGCGTTTGTAAGTCACAGTAGTTATTAGTACACTATCAAACATGTTATATTAGAATTGTACCATGGACCATGCATGGTATACAGATCATCTACTTACTATATTTGTACAGGTTACAACTTTTTTACATGGATGGGGCCACAACCGATAGTGCACATAACAGAACCAGCATTAATACGCGAGATTTTGGCTAATAATTGCTTATTTCAAATGCCAAAAGGAGGAAATCCGTTAACGAAGTTGTTAGCAAGAGGACTTATAGATGCTGAAACCGGTCAATGGGCAAAACATAGAAAGATCATAAACCCTGCGTTTCATGTTGAAAAACTCAAGGTTCGTGCTTCTTATTAATTAAGTTTATAGATATTTTGCGACGGAGCTACATAGAGTCGAGTTTGGTCGCTTTGTGTAGTATTAGTATATATAGTATTTAGTTATGAACGCACTAGTAAATCTTTTTGACTCTGTCCTTTGGTGAAAGTCGCACGTACGCTTCAAGATTGTGAAACATAATGTCGTTGTTTCTGTTTTTGTAGCATATGTTACCGGCCTTTTACATTAGTTGTAGTGAAATGGTCACTAAATGGGAAGGAATGACGAAAGGGGGATCATGTGAAGTAGATGTGTTTCCTCATCTTCAGACATTTACTAGCGATGTAATTTCACGTACCGCGTTTGGTAGTAGTTATGTGGAAGGAAGAAAGATATTTGAACTTCAACAAGAACAAGCAAAACTAATTATAAAGGCTCTCCAATCATTATATATTCCAGGATCCCGGTGAGTACAATTTTCATAACCAATTACCTAGAATTGAAGTAGTTAATAATGTTTGACTTTACATACATTATTTTAGATTTTTGCCTACACAAAGCAACAGGAGGATGAAGGAGATTGCCCATAACGTGACGAGTTCAATAAAAGAAATTATTCACAAACGAGTGACTGCAATGAAAGCGGAGGAAAGTAGTAAAGAAGACTTGTTGGGCATATTATTGGATTCAAATCACACAGAAATCAAACAGCAAGGGAATAACAAATATGGACTTAGTATTGATGATGTCATTGAAGAGTGCAAACTCTTTTACTTTGCAGGGCAAGAGACACTTCAAATTTGGTCGTTTGGACAATGATTTTGTTGGGTCAGCACACGAATTGGCAAGATCGCGCTAGAGATGAAGTTTTAAACGTGTTTAAAGATAAAGAACCTGCAGATATTGATGGCTTAAGTCGCCTAAAAGTTGTAAGTCTACGTGCTTAAATTTATGAATTTACCACTTAAATATACACAATCCATATAAAAAACACAGTATTGGTTATAACTTATAAGTACCTGTTTTGCAGATCAATATGATATTGCAGGAAGTACTTAGGCTATACCCACCGGGTGTAGGACTAGGAAGAATGATTCTTGAAGAAACTAAAATAGGAAACATAACATTACCGGCTGGGTCACACTTCCAGTTGCATATGATGCTTTTACATCGTGATCCTGATATATGGGGTGATGACGTGAACGAGTTCAACCAAGACAGATTCGCTGAAGGTGTGTCCAAGGCAGGAAAGGGACTAGCCTCGTACTTTCCATTTGGAGGGGGTCCACGTATATGCATCGGACAAAATTTTGCTATGTTGGAAGCAAAAATGGCACTCGTTATGATTCTACAACGCTTCTCTTTCGAGCTTTCTCCATCATACTCGCATGCTCCACATACCATTCTCACGTTGCAACCTCAGTTTGGCGCTCAACTGATCTTGTGCGAACTTTAATGCTTATTGTGGTAAGAACACCTGTATTATACTACCATTTTGTTTGGTTTACTATATTTGAATGTATAAAAGATCGTTATATATGCATCTTATGTGGGTAAATAATTAGTTTAGGTTTGTAAAATCTGGATTCGTATGCTAAATAAATATGTCGAAAAATTTACATATGTTTCGGACCCCACATAATACCAACTCAAAGTGTCAAACTTGTGTAATTTCTGTTCGACATTATGTATGACAGGACGATGCAAATATGATAACAGCTATTTGCAAATCACCTAAACTAGAATTTACAGCCCAGAAACAGATAAGAACTTAACTCACAGAAAATACTTGTGAAGCATCTGTTCAACTGATAAGAAAAGCAGGGGAACCTAGTATATGGACAAGTATGAGATAACAAAATCAGAGACTTTGAAACGATGAAAACAAACATTATAATGATGATATAGACCAGCATGTTAACTTTAAATAAACCTATTCTAACTACGCATAAAATATCTTTCTCGTCATTTAAAAACAACATTTCAGGCGTATTTAACCAAGAATAAAAGTAATCATCATTTATCAGCTCCTTCAGCCTCTTCCTCATTTGTCAATATTGCGTTTTTAGTGACAAACTGGTCCAACCTGACTAATGCAACCGTATTTCCGCAAGGAACATCAAGTAGTGTTACGTGTGTCTGCTGTCCCATCCAGACTAAAATCCTTTGAACACTTCTCACATTCAAATCTAGTTTCACCTGGGACATAATTTGGACCCATTATTCTTACCTTCATACCAGGTGAAACTTCACCAGAAAACACACGACCAAAAGTAAAGAAGCACCCGCTCTCATCAAATGTTGGAATCATTTTGGAGACATAAAACATAAGTGGGCCACTAGGGTCACTGTTTCTAATAGCAATAGCATAAACTTCATCTGAAGGACCTTCATACAGATTCTCAACACGGTATTTTTGAGCAGTACAAGGTGAAGGCAAATGTAATATCATCATTTCAAGTAAAGCATTAGCAGCAGCAAGCCATGTCTGCATTACACACTTCATGAACGCCATACCCGTCAACCTTTTTTTATCTTCAGACCGGATGAAGACACCAAGCTTATTCAAACAAGGCCACAAAACATCTTTTTGGCGATCATGGATTGCCATTTGGGATTAATTCTTAAGTTGCCTCTTTATCACACAACTACACTTATATCCCACGAGTGTGATCTCAGTGCGATCTGTTAATGATCTACAAGTACAAGTTCTAGAATTAATAAAATCACCGGCACACTCATAGCAAAAGATTCAAGCATAAAGATGTATGCTATATGAAATAGGCTCAAATCCTCACAATTTAGTGATAATGGGCTATAAATGTGCTAGCAAATATATCGATCATAGAATGGATTGAAATATCAATCCGGACACATCTCAGAATTTTCAAAAATTACACAATTCACCCGTGGGACGCTCTAGTTATTCTAATATATTAATCTGTATGCGTAAAAACAACTAGATCACAAGGGCAAACAAGTGCATAAAAATTAAAAAATGGGCCTTAAAGTTTAAAAATTGGTTTCGTTTTCCCTATTTTACTTCCCCCACACTTACGTTTAGCATTATCCTCAATGTGAAAAATTACTTCAAAGCGTGAAAAATAGGGAAAATAAAATAAGATAAATATGAGAGAACCAAAACTTCCTGAGCTAAAGGAATCGCGATCAAACTCCGCATGACAAAATGCTTAGCACGTTCTAGTATAAGCTTTGTGAATTCACCCGTTTTGTGATTCAAGCATCCCAAAAGCATCACCACCTGCAATCACATACAGAAAAACAAAACACATAAAATGCAAAATATTTTTGAATTTTTTTGGGTTATATATAAAAGAATGCGACACCCTCCACACTTACGTTTCAACATGGGGTGAAAAAATAAACAAACAATTAAAAACACACGGGTTGCCTCCGGAGAAGCGTTTACTTAATTAATGAGTCATCAACCTAACTCGATCTCCATCTTTCAGGTAACTATGAGTGGGATTTCCTCACTCGACTCTTCATTCAAACTCTCCACGTCATGATATATTTTAAGACGATGCCCATTTACGATAAAACTTCCAGCATGCTTGTCATATAATTCGACATATACTGACGGGTAACCATGTTTGACCTCGAATCGTCCGTACCATTTGGTTATGAGTTTAGGAGCTTTGAATTTGTACTTATAATTGAACAAATGAACTTTTTCTCCAGCCTTAAATTCTTTACGAAAACAAAGTTTTTTTTATCATGCCATGCTTTGGTTCGAGCTTTGTAGAGCTTAAAGTTCTCATAGGCCTGGAGTCTCAACTCATCGAGTTCATGCAATTGCAAGAATCATTTTTCTCCAGTGACCTTGAGATCGGTGTTACAGTTCCTCAGAGCCCAGTAAGCTCGATGTTTGAGTTTCAAACGGAAACTGACAAGTTTTACCATATAGCAATGTTGTGCCAATCGAAGTTTTATATGTCGTCCTAAATACCAACAGAGCATCATCAAGTTTCTTTGACCAAAGGAAAGGATCATCCTTGGCCATTTTTTCAAGTATTCTGTTAATACAAATAAGCCATAAAAACGTTTATTTATATTTTACGACCTTCTAATGTTTTGTCGATAGTCTATGGTACTTAGACAATGGAGCCAGCAATCATATGACTGGAATGAGAGAACACTTCAAAGACCTGGATGAGAACGTTAGTAGAAAAGTAAGATTTGGAGATGGGTCTCACATAGAGATCAAAGGAAAAGGTTCAATTTTAATAGAATGTGATGACGAAAAACAAAGAATCATATCACACGTATATTACATTCCCAGCCTAAAAAGCAACTTATTGAGCCTTGGACAATTCACCGAAATCGGTTGTAAAGTAGTAATGGAAGACGATGAATTACGACTTTATGACATGGACAACAAAATCTTCATGAAAGTCACAAGACAAAGAAACCGTCTATACAAAGCAAGTCTGAAGATAGGCACACCTGTTTGCCTACTAGCAAACTTGAAGGACAACACTTGGTTATGGCACGCAAGACTAGGACATCTCAACTTTGAATCACTAACATCAATGACTCAAAGAGAGTTAGTTCAAGGAATACCTGCCATTAAACACACAACACAAATCTGTGATGTTTGTTTAGTTGGTAAACAAAGTAGAGCACCATTTCCAAGAAAGCAAAAACTAGATCAACCTCACCTTTAGATTTAGTATACGGAGATTTATGTGGACCAATTACACCACCAACACCATCTGGAAAAAGATACATATTCTTACTAGTCGATGACTATTCTAGATATATGTGGGCGTATTTCCTAAACACGAAAGATCAAGTATTTGATACTTTCAAGGAATACAAGAATACAATAGAGAAGGAGCTAAGCACAACATTAAAAATGTTCAGAACTGATCGTGGAGGAGAATTCATATCTAACGAACTCACTCAATACTGCAAAGAAAATAGCATAGCACGACAACTTGCCGCACCTTACTCACCGCAACAAAATGGAGTAGTTGAACGAAGAAATAGGACAATTATGTCTACAACAAGATGCATGATGAAAGCAACCAACATGCCTCAAAAATTTTGGGCTGAAGCTGTTAGACATTCAATATATATTCTAAACAGCGTTCCAACAAAATCCATAGAAGACATCACTCCATATGAAGCGATTAAACAAAGAAAGCCAAACTTAGAAAACCTAAAAGTTTTCGGCTGCATAGCATATGCAAAGGTACCATCACAACATCTGAAAAAGTTAGATGACAGAAGCAACAAAATGGTATACTTAGGAAATGAACAAGGATCAAAAGCCTATCGACTATTTGATCCAACAACACAAAGAATTTGTGTTAGTAGAGATGTGAAGTTTAAAGAGGATGAAGCATGGGACTGGAAGGATTACTTGAATGAACACACCAACGATCAACCTGAATGCTTTGACTTCGAAGTCGAAAACCTTGAAGCCACAAATGATCATCAGGAAGAAGAAATCCAACCAAATGAAGAAGACAATGATATCCCTACAGATGATGAAAATACAGCATCAACAACAAACTCACCCTCACAAACATTTCGCACACCATCTACAACTTCATCGCAAGTAAACGCTCAAATTACACCAACTACCTCAGCACGTTCAACCAATCAAAGTAACTCAAATACAACCAGGAATTTACATCCAGACTTTGATCATACACCATTACAAGGTTTTAGAACGTTAAATGATATATACGAAAACACCGAGGAAGTATTACCCGAGCAACTATTACTGGCTGAAGATGAACCTAAGAATTACAAGGAAGCATCAACCGATCTAAAATGGATTGAAGCAATGAAGGTCGAATTAGATTCCATCAATAGAAATAATACATGGGAACTAACCACTCTACCAAAAGGACATAAAGCCATTTGATTAAAGTGGGTATTCAAGACCAAGAAAGATGCTAATGAAAATATAGTCAAGCATAAAGCAAGACTAGTAGCAAAAGGCTACATACAAGAGCATGGCATAGATTTTGAAGAAGTCTTTGCACCTGTAGCAAGAATGGAAACAGTCCGATTACTATTAGCCATAGCTGCTAATAATAAATGGGAAGTACATCACCTTGACGTCAAATCTGCATTTCTGCATGGATACTTAAAAGAAGAAGTGTACGTTACACAACCTGAAGGATTTATAAAGAAAGAAGATACTGGAAAAGTCTACAGACTCACAAAAGCTCTATACGGATTAAGACAAGCACCACGTGCTTGGAACATAAAATTAGACAACACCTTGAAGTCTTTAGATTTCAAGAAATGCGCTTTGGAACAAGCTGTCTACACAAAGAAATCAAAAGATTCAATACTTCTAGTTGGAGTCTACGTAGATAATTTAATCATCACTGGCACACATAAAGAAGAGATAGACAAATTCAAAGCTCAAATGGAAGAAAATTCTAGATGAGAGACCTAGGATTACTATCCTACTACTTAGGAATTGAAGTCACACAAACTGGAGGTGACATATCAATAAAGCAATCCGCCTACGCAATCAAGATCCTAAAGGAAGTTGGAATGCTAGACTGCAACGAAACGCTAATACCTATGGATCCAGGAACAAGACTAACAAAGAATACTGAAGAAACAACGGTCAACTCAACTGAATACAGAAGCTTAATTGGATGCTTACGATATCTGCTACATACAAGACCCGACTTAAGTTATTTCATTGAATTACTTAGTCGTTTTATGCAAGAACCAAAGGAACAACATATGAAAGCTATCATGCAAGTACTACGCTATGTAAAAGGAACAAAAGACTATGGAATCACCTACAAACACAATGGAGGAAACCATATACAAGGTTATAGTGACAGTAGCTATGGAGTCAACACGCAAGAAGGAAAAGGCACTACTGGAATTATATTTTACTACGATGAATCACCAATCAGCTGGAGTACACAAAAACAAGCCACAGTAGCTCTATCATCATGTGAATCCGAATTCATTGCAGCAACAGCAGCAGCAACACAAGCATTATGGTTAAAGAGATTACTCAGCAAGCTTACACATACCCAAAAAGAAAAGGTTACGATTATGGTCGACAACAAGTCTGCCATCGAACTAATGAAGAATCCCGTATTTCACGGAAGGAGTAAGCACATTGACATAAAATATCACTTTATACGAGAATGTGTTGAAAGAGAAGATTTACAAGTCGAGTTTATAAGCGGAGAATTTCAGAAGGTTGACATGCTCACAAAAGCACTACCGAAGATCAGATTCCTAACAATGAGACAACTAATCGGAGTCAAATATCTACAACAAAGCAATTGTGATTAAGGGGGAGAATATTGGGCTAATCCCAATCTTACCCATTTACCCCATACGACCCGGTCAACCCAATGGGTCAAATACAGAAAGTCAACATGCCAGTTACACAAAGTAACTGCTAAAAAGTAATTACAACATAACTGCCATATGACAGTTATCTCCCAACCGACACACCCTTTCAACATACCCTTTCACTTGTATATATAGATTAGCATTTGTACATATTAAAGATGATGACATTATTGATTTAATACAAAGCATTTACAGAACTTTGTTTCATTCCTGTTTTTGTATATTTTGATTTTGACTTAGTAAGGCCATTGATCCATAATCGTTGAGGCCAACATCTGTCCCATCCAGACCAAAGTCCTTTGAACACTTCTCACATTCAAATCTCTGGTTTCACTTGGGACATAATTTGGACCCATTATTCTTACCTTCATACCAGGTGAAACTTCACCAAAAAACACACGAGTAGTACACGACCAAAAGTAAAGAAGCACCCGCTCTCATCAGATGTTGGAATCATTTTGGAGACATAAAACATAAGTGGGCCACTAGGGTCACTGTTTCTAATAGCATTAGCATAAACCTCATCTGAAGGACCTTCATACAGATTCTCAACACGGTATTTTTGAGCAGTACAAGGTGAAGGCAAATGTAATATCATCATTTCAAGTAAAGCATTAGCAGCAGCAAGCCATGTCTGCATTACACACTTCATGAACGCCATACCCGTCAACCTTTTTTTTATCTTCAGACCGGATGAAGACACCAAGCTTATTCAAACAAGGCCACAAAACATCTTTTTGGCGATCATGGATTGCCATTTGGGTTTAATTCTTAAGTTGCCTCTTTATCACACAACTACACTTATATCCCACGAGTGTGATCTCACTGCGATCTGTTAATGATCTACAAGTACAAGTTCTAGAATTAATAAAATCACCGGCACACTCATAGCAAAAGATTCAAGCATAAAGATGTATGCTATATGAAATAGGCTCAAATCCTCACAATTTAGTGATAATGGGCTATAAATGTGCTAGCAAATATATCGATCATAGAATGGATTGAAATATCAATCCGGACACATCTCAGAATTTTCAAAAATTACACAATTCACCCGTGGGACGCTCTAGTTATTCTAATATATTAATCGTATGCGTAAAACAACTAGATCACAAGGGCAAACAAGTGCATAAAATTAAAAATGGGCCTTAAAGTTTAAAAATTGGTTTCGTTTTCCCTATTTTACTTCCCCCACACTTACGTTTAGCATTATCCTCAATGTGAAAAATTACTTCAAAGCGTGAAAAATAGGGAAAATAAAATAAGATAAATATGAGAGAACCAAAACTTCCTGAGCTAAAGGAATCGCGATCAAACTCCGCATGACAAAATGCTTAGCACGTTCTAGTATAAGCTTTGTGAATTCACCCGTTTTGTGATCCAAGCATCCCAAAAGCATCACCAGCTGCAATCACATAGAGAAAAACAAAACACATAAAATGCAAAATATTTTTGAATTTTTTTTGGTTATATATAAAAGAATGCGACACCCTCCACACTTACGTTTCAACACGGGGTGCAAAAATAAATAAACAATTAAAAACACACGGGTTGCCTCCGGAGAAGCGTTTACTTAATTAACGAGTCATCAGCCTAACTCGATCTCCATCTTTCAGGTAACTATGAGTGAGATTTCCTCACTCGACTCTTCATTCAAACTCTCCACGTCATGATATATTCTAAGACGATGTCCATTTATGATAAAACTATGCTTGTCATATAATTCGACATATAGTGACGGGTAACCATGTTTGACATCGAATAGTTCGTACCATTTGGTTATGAGTTTAGGAGCTTTGAATTTTTACTTATATTCGAACAAATGAACTTTTTCTCCAGCCTTAAATTCTTTATGAAAACCAAGTTTTTTTTGTCGTGCCATGCTTTGGTTCGAGCTTAAAGTTCTCATAGGCCTTAGGCCTAGAGTCTCAACTCACCGAGTTCATGCAGTTGCAAGAATCATTTTTCTCCAGTGACCTTGAGATCGGTGTTACAGTTCCTCAGAGCCCAGTAAGCTCGATGTTCGAGTTTCAAACGGAAAATGACAAGTTTTACCATATAGTAGTGTTGTGCCAATCGAAGTTTTATATGTCTTCCTAAATACCAACAGAGCATCATCAAGTTTCTTTGACCAAAGGAAAGGATCGTCCTTGACCATTTTTTCAAGTATTTTGTTAATACAAATAAGCCATAATAATGTTTATTTATATTTTACGATCTTCTAATGTTTTGTCGATAACAAACGTAAAAACATTTTAACGAAACAAATAAAATACGTAAAAGGTTTGAGCCAATAGTTTACTAACTCACTTTTATTAAACATATTAAAACTATATCAAAACATGTTTAGTAAATAAGTTATATAAAAACCAAAGACATTTTTATAACACAAAAATAAGTAATATTGTTTACATCTTATAGAAATGCATACGTATAACAACTATTGTTTACATTTTATAGAAATGTATATGTACTTTGTATATGTTGTAATGGGTAAGTAATGGGTAAAAACCAAAGTCCATAACCCATGACCCATGACTCATGATCGATTGACTAGGTACAATGAATGTTGTTGGGTAAAAACCAAAGTCCATAACCCATACCCATGGAGCATGATCCATAACCCATGACCTATTGCATGACATCATGCATGAAGTCATGTTGGGTATTATCCATGATCCATGACCCAAAGTCCATGAACCATGACCCAAGATCCATAACCCAATAACTAGGTACATTGCATCTTATTGGGTATCCATAATCCATGGTCCATAACCCATAACCCATAACCGGGTTTGCAACCCGAAATCCGGACTAAACAGACCTAGTAGTCGGATCCCAGGTTTTGCACTAGCCGGATCCCTCTGGGGAGGGATCCGTGGGAACCATGGGACAGTAGACAAGTTTTGTCAGTAAATAGTGAGCCATTTCTCTCTTGCTCACAACCACTCTTAGATACACTTTCTCCCAGTATTCTAACATCTCTAACCACTGATCCAAAGGATCATTCTATGTAGTTTTATGTTTGTGTGATTCTCTAGGTTCCTCTTAAAGGCGAGATCACCACCTCTTGAAGACGTGCAACCTCAAGTCATGAGTTGCTAAGCTTCGTCATCATCAAGACCACTGAAGTGCATCTTGTTTGATAGTTCTTTCCTACCTCCATACAAGTGTTGTGTTGAAGACATTAGTGAATGGTGCCGAAGGGTCGTGGTGAAGGCATTAGTGAAAGGTGCCAAATGTGTACATTCGATATGGTGCATCCATGTAAAAGTTAGATAGTTTGGGTTAAAGGATTTTGATATCCTTCTAGTGTTGTAACAAGGAGTGTGTCGCCTTTAGGATAATTGTGTTGTGGTGTAGTGTTGGGTAGTAGTTCCTCCTTTGTAATGGAATTCGGTATCTAGCCTTGTACCGTATAAAGTGTAGGCGATGTTGTGATAGGTTTGGTTCTCCCTCGTGGAACAACTCGGTGTCTAGGCTTGTACCGGATAAAGAGTAGGCGACGTTGCGAAGGCTTCTCCGCCACATTAAGGAGCTTGTGTTGTGTAGTGCTTATGAACTCTCGAGTGGGGTACTCGGGGAGTGGAGTAGGGCAAAGAAGGTGTCCTTATAGCCAAACCACTATAAATACTCGTGTTGTGGTTTTGTGTTCCTTTACTCTTTATCTTTACATTACTTACTTATATGCTTATCTATCAATATCCAACACACATACTAAATAAATTGACATAAGTCGATCTAAATACTTTAAAACGAAGTTTTAATCGGTAAAAATATTCAACCCACCCTTCTAGTTTTCCACATATTCTTTTTAAATCTATTCAACTTGCCCACTGGTTTGAGGGTGATATACTGTAGGAAACAATGAGAAACTCCGTAACGTCTCATAACTTTCTATATTTTACAATTATAGAAGTGAGTACCTTTGTTACTGATTAAAGCTTTTGGAATTTCAAAACGGGAGAAAAGTTTCTTCAGAAAGGTGATAGCATCTTGTGCATCGTTTGTAGGCAAAGCTTCGGGTTTATCCCATCTTGACACATAATCGATAGCAATGAGGTTGTATTCGAATTTATGAGATTTATGGAAATGACCCATGAAGTCAATACCCCAAATAAAAAATAACTTTACTAACATGGATGTTGTTCTGATGCATCTCATATCTTCTTAAAAGACTGCCAGATCTTTGGCAAGCATCACAGTTTTGTACAAGAGTACTAGCTTTTTTGAAAATTGTTGGCCAATAAAAGTCAACATAAAAAATAGCAGTTGTGGAAGGACCATAATGTACTCTGATTAGGCCATGAAGGCGTTCATCAAAAAATAGAAAGTCGTGAATGAACACATCTTGTTATCATCCCATCACGACACATCTTAAAGAGATAAGGTTCGTCCCATAAATAGTTTTTGAGGTCTGAAAAGAATTTGCATCGTTGGGTGTAGGTTAAACCTTTTCTTAACACTCTGCCAACTAAGTAATTTGCAAAGGTTGCAAACCATGGAACATCTTCTTCTGTTCGAATTTTCATGAGCGTTTCATTACGAAAGGTATCATCAATCTCTTCTTCCCGTAAATCCTCCAGATTAGGGTTTTTAATCCTAGGAAAATGATCGGCATCTAGATTTTATGCTCCTTTCTTATCTTTGATTTCGATGTCAAGTTCTTGGAGTAGCAAAAAATCCAACGAAAAGGCGCGGTTTATTGTCTTGCTTAGAAATCAGATATTTCAAGGTTGAGTGATCAGTAAACACGATTGTTTTCATCGGAACATGATAAGAACAAAAATTATTGAATGCGAAAGCCACGGCTAAGAGTTCTTTCTCAGTCAACATATAATTTTGTTGTGCACCGTTGAGAGTTTTGCTAGCTAAGTAAATAGACAAAAATATTTTCCTTCACGTTGTCCTAACACAACTCCAACATGTAACAACTAATATTTTTCAGGTCATTACTCAACCATAAACTCAAAACAATTTACTTTGAATACTTGAATTTATACTTTTACGTATAACCGTTAGGTTAAATAGCGTAAACCGAAAAACAACATTTAACGTAAACCAACACTAGAATAAGTTTAGTCTACTTAAAAAAGTACTATAAGACTTTTATAAACATATTTTATAATTCTAGACAATTGGTTTTACAAGCGTTACTTAAAATGTCTATGCTTTTCATTTATGTTCATACATGCATGTATTACACTTCACCACTTTTCCATACTTACATATACACATATACTAATACTTGTATCTTCAAATTTTGAATTTTTCTTCCCTCCTAAACCACCAAAACCGGCACCATACTCACACACATTCCTACCTACCACAATTTTACCATATTTGGCTTATTGAAAGGAAATGATATCTCATTCTTACCCAAACTTGTGCTATAAAAGACTTGCTACCTACCATCACTTTCTAACACACACATAAAAAAGCATATCACTTTATTTCTCTCTGTAATCATCTGAAAAAATGGTAGAAAAAGAGGATACCAAGCTTTGGTTAAATTAGTTAAGGGTTAGTTTCATAAGCTAGGGTTTTTGAGTTCATATTTTTGTGTTTTCACAAGTTAACTTGGAGTTCTTGTTCACTAGTCATCCAAAAACATCAAGTAAGCATTAAAACACTTTCACATAATATAATCTACATTTACATAACTTTCCATTATCATATTAGCACATGTATATACTTGTTGCGTTGAGGAAACCGATTTAAGTTAGATTTATTATTCACAGAATCTGTCCCAAATTTTAGTCATATGTTTCGACCTAGAAACCAAACCTAGAAATTTTTATGGACCTTTCCATTTTTTTTTGTATTTACATATATGTCTTAAGTTTATTTTTGAAATATTTTATAATTTTTGGAGTTGATTTGGTATTTTTAATAAATCACATGGGAAAGTTAGACAATACCGACACAAAACTGAGTAGTGTTTGTAATTTGAGAAAACGACCACTCTAAGGCCTATATATGCAAATATGCACTCTTATACCTTTCCGTAGCCGGTGGAATCGAGTCATAACGACAAATATCGAAGGATGTACGGCCCGAACAAGTTAGGGTATTGAATCTAATTTTTTACAGCTTTGACCCATGAGTACGTTTTTGAGTCTATAGAACAATTAGTGAGAAAACGAGATGAGAGTCTTAAATTTGGAAAGTAGACTCGAAAACAATGAACTTAGGATTTTGAAACAAGTGTCTTTTTTAGAAAACGAGTGAGAAATAAACCAATTATAATGAAAGCTTTCTTCAAATAGTTCATAGCTGGTCACAAAATGATTTACTATAAAACGACACCTAAAACTTGTTTACACGAACCGGAACTTTGGAATAATGAAATAGAAACGTTCACCTTCGTTTATAGAATTTAACGAAGAAAACCGGACTTATAATTCGAATTAGATACACACAAACAAAGTCGGGATAAACTTTGAAGTTGATATTTTTAAAGTTTCTTTTAAAGAATTGAACAAAAACCCGAGTGATCACTTCCGTGCCTATTTACAATAACCTTAGGCTAAGAACCATTAGGAATGGTAGTTGAAATTTTTGAAGCCCTCGCGACATACTTGACTCCGGAATTCGAATCGGGACAAACCGATAGGACACAAAGAACTTATGACCCGCTAATCTTGAGCCTAACTCATTTTTGGAAACTTTTTGAAACTAAATATCTAAAGGTAAAACTTACGTTTTACTACGTTTTGAGTCGTAAAACCTCACTACCAGTATATATGAGTGATAAAATTCATAAAACTCATACGCATATAGTATGTGTTGGCGGGGTGGAGCTAGTAGGGTGACTAGTGGGTGCTGAGCCACCCCTAATCAGTTCACTTGATTCATTAGTTATTCCGTCAAATAGCTAATTTCCTGATAATTTTGCACTTAGCACCCTTTAATCCATATCGACATGTTGATTAACATTTAAAAACGAACAACTTAAACAATCATACACAACACCAAAATAATTTACAACTATGCTTTCTTAAATTTATTTATTGTTAATCATAATGGTGTTAGGTTGAATCATGGTTTTAAAAAACACCCTCGATACATTATTGCGCGATATTTTCCACAATATGTCTTACGTTAGGTTCGGCCCCTCTTAATATAACATACTAGCTCCGCCCCTATGTTGCATGTTTCTTAAATGAATTATATTTCTAGGCCGTGTTTAGGATTTCTCGGTTGTAATTTTACGATACATTTTTCCGAACACATTCATTACTTGAGGTGAGTTTCAGAGCCCTACTTTTACTTGTTTTACTGCTTGATTTGAACTACTTTAGAGTGAGAATACATGCTCGTTTACTCAAATACATTACTCATTTTACTGAAATACACGTTCGTTTACTTAAATTCATTACTCGTTTAACTGAACTACATACTCATATACTTATATACATTTCTTGCTTTTACATACGGACACAAGTGCACAAAACATTTACTTATTGCCTAAGTTACCAAATTAGCTAGTAAGGTCCCCATACATCATGAACCTTTAATTACTCATAAGCGTGAATGTTATGAATAAATCTATTGGGTTGAAACCCCTGTCAGGGTTGGTCGCGCCAACTTGACAAATGGACGCATACGATTTGAGAACATTGGGTGTTTCGCTAGACACCTATAGGGGCAATCATTGATTTGTGCAAATCACATATAGAACACGTTACGCTTCGGGGTCATGAGCTTAGGGCAATAGTAATACTCTTTCTATTACATTGTATTCGTTATAATGGTCATACATGGAAATCTTGTGGTCCGCACTTGACATTTACTTTTACATAAACCTATGAACTCACCAACATTATTGTTGACATTTTTATATTATATTTCTTAGGTGCTTAAGGTTTGCTTGGTCTAGCATCCATGAGGTCCATGCATAGAGTCGCCATTGGCTACATTCACTAAGCCTTTACTATACGGACTTTTTATACATCATTTAACTATATTTTTCTGAAAACTCATATTATGTTGTTGTGGAATTTGAGAACCATTGTATTGAAAACTTATGTTGTTGTAAAATTTAACAAATGATGTATCTTTATAAAATGGCTCATATAGAGGTCGTTCTTTATACTCTTGACTTTGTTCTATGAACTTCACGCCCCAATTACCTTTCCGCTGCAACATTTTGGGGGTGTGACATGACAAAAAAATCGATGGTGTCACACATGAGTTCAAACGAGAGCGACCAATCGGGCGAAACCATAATCAATGCATTCATCAACTTTTATTTGAGTGACTTGAACTCCTTGATGCATTCGTCATTGAAATTGAAAACTGAATCTTTCTCAAGAGATTTAGTCATAGGACGGGATATATTGGAAAAATATTTGATGAATCTATGGCAAAATCAGGCATGTCTTAGAAAACTTCTAATGACTTTAATGTTAGTGGGAGGTGGTAATTTTGAAATAATCTCGATTTTAGCTTTATCGACCTCCATTCCTACACTGGATATTTTGTGACCAAGCACAATTCCTTCTATCACCATGAAGTGATATTTCTCCCAGTTTAGTACAAGATGGGCTTTCTTACATCTATCAAGCATCTTATCAAGATTCAACAGACAAGACTTAAATATGTCTCTGAAGAGTGAGAAATCATCCATGATGACTTCCATGTATGTTTCAAGTATTTCTTGAAAGATGGCAATCATGCACCTCTGAAAGGTTGATGGTGCGTTAAAAAAACCAAAAGCCATACACCTGTAAGCATAAGTTCTGAAAGGACAAGTAAATGTGGTTTTTTATCCTTAGGATCGATTAGGATTTAAAAGTATCCAAAAGTTCATCGAGAAAACAAAAGAATTTGATTCCTGCATGTTTTTTTAGCATTTGATCTGGAATTGGAAAATGATCTTTCTTAGTGACATCATTAAATTTTCTGTAATCAATGCATGCAAGCCAACCAATTACCGTTCGAGTTGGAACGAATTCGTCCCTTTCATTAGTGATGCTATATTTGTTAGATCACGTTTTATATTTATAAGTTCTCGATTACCTATGATCTACGTGAGCACTAACGGGCAGTGTACTTGGTCGTGAGTAGTCTAGTATTTAGTGAAACTAAGGTCATCCCAAGAGCTATGAGATGGAAGCTAATTTAAGTTCTCTATTGTCACAAAGCTGGTTTATAAGTGGAATCATAATTAACTACTAAAATTAAAGAAAATGAAATAGAATTAATCAGTGAGAGAAGAATGTGCTAGCCTAGTTCTCTATTGTCATAAAGTTGGTTCTATGTCGTTAGGCAGAAATGATCAATACAACCTAACCTATAATCCTAGACCCAACTCCGATGGTCACATTGCCGAAGTCTAGTATTAGTCATTACGCACCAACTATCTTCGACACCTATCTTAGTGATTTTAACCACTAAACCCTTGTTTGGTCCACTAAGGGTTCCCGCACTTGTTAAGCATTTCAACTAGTGTAGATAATTTGATGGTCAATTCCTACACATGGGCAATGGTCACATCCTACACAACCTATTGATCTAGCTTTCTATGGTAAATACTAACTAGCATCATAGGTACTACCCTAGCTTCAATGCTACCAAAAAACGGGGATCAATGATAGGCTAGAAAAATATCTACATAAAGCGAGAAATAGAAAAAAACATAAATCAAGGCATAGTTAAATTCATAACTAGGCTAACGTATAAAGTGTTTAGCCTCTCAAATTAAATAATGTAGAAAATACAATGTTTATAATCAAATAAGAAGTAAACATCTTATTCGATACAAATACTTGAATGGATGCTAAAACTATGAATGAAATAGAATTATTTCTCCAATAGAAATGGATGTAGAGCTGCTAAATTTCGTCCTCCCAATTGCCCTAATTCGTTCTTCTTCTAATGTGGTGAGTGAATGATGATAACATGCAGAATTAGGGCTTGTATTTATAGTCTTGACTAAGTTACGGCGTAACCTTAAGTAAAGGGTTAAGCCGTAACCTCCATATAACTAGACAATCTTATCTTTTAATAATCTCTACGACGTAACTTTAAGAACAAGTTACGCCCGTAGAACTATCGTCAATATTTTCTTAATACCTACGCCGTAACCATGTGATGAAGTTACGGCATAACCTTCGTGATTAATGAATTTGGCTAAGTCTTTGGATTACTACGGTGTAACCTAGTCGATGGAGTTATGCCATAACCTTGAGCTGCGTTGACGTTAGTCTACAAGTTATATTAGTAGTTAGGGCGCAGGGTTTTACATGGTTCCTACGCCGTAACTCTCTTCTGGTCAGCAAGTCTATGTATATCTTTGTTAGTCTCTTTTCCAAATCTGCGTTTCTTCGCTCCAATGCTCAACTATACCCTGAAAATGAAATAATAAGTTATAAGAGTATATATCCATGCATAACAACACAAATAATAAGCATATTAGAGGGAAATTGATGCAGGTTTTACTGACCAGGTCTTAATATTTATAGTGTCTCGCTATACCTATGGTCTACCCTAATGCACTAACGGGCAGTGTACCCGGTCGTGTGTAGTATACTAAATGGTAAAGCCGAGGTCGTCCCAAGAGCTATGTGTGTCGGATAATTACTAAGTCTAATTGTCACAGAATATTAATGGTTTGAAAGGGTTTTAATTAATTAAACTACTAATGCAGAATATAAAGTAAAAGCAAATAAATGGTAGAAGGAAATCAATAGAGGAATAGTGGTGCTAACCTAGTTAATCCTCCTAGCTAGTTATGTCTACGTCTACCTACTTCCAATTACTTCAGGTGGGGTCAAATTCGAGAGGACAGCATTTGGTCAATTCGCCCTAACCTATCACCAAAGATGCCACCACAGGAGAAATCAAAGGTACCCGTCATAAGTCATGTTATTCCTGGTCCCCTAAGCCGAGTCATTAAGTACCGCTACATGCTAGATTCTAAATAGTGAGTGTCGGGCCGTTAAGAACTTAGACACTACACCCCCTAATTCTTAAGTTCATCCAAACGATAGGTGATCGGTTGGTCAAATCGCACAAGTAGAAAGGGTCGTCAGTTGGTCATATCTTACCCTTCCCGTCTTAGTCCGCTCACCTAGGGTCAGTTGGTCATATCTCCTAGGCAATTGGCCTCTATCGCCATTCAAAACTACCGAACCAAGGGTGACTACCAAAGAACTATGCATGCATACACTTAGAAATAATTGTACGGAAGTAAAGGTAAACGCAAACAAAACAATTAAGGAATCATAACTAGGCTAGCACCAAAGGGTGCTTAGCCGCTCATATTAATCATGCACATAAATTCAATATTCAAAGGTACGAAATACATGAATTGAAAGTAAAAGATATAATAAACGCTAAAGCTTATCGTAATGGCGCGACTTCTCCCTTAGAAACAGCTCCGTATGCTTCCCTAGACATCTCTTGAGCTTTTTCCCACGTTCTCAGAGTGTTGTGTGTGGAATGAGGATGCTTTGAAATGCTCGGAATTCGCATGGGGTATTTATAGGCCCGTCCGGGTTACGGCGTAACCAATAGAGGAGTTATGCCGTAACCTTCTATTTCATCGTAAATGGACTAGATCTACTAGTTACGGTGTAACCTTATAAGTGGTTACGCCATAGTCTTCGATAAACTCGGTTACGTCGTAAGTGATGCAGTAGTTACGGCATAAGTATCAGCAGCGTGGAACCTCTTTTGACCTAATGGAGTTACGTCGTAACCTTTGGGAAGAGTTACGCCGTAACCTCTTGATAAGTTAGACTTCTGGGTCACTCAATAGTTACGGCGTAATGTGAGAGATGAGTTACGTCGTAACTTCTTCAAAATAAGCATACTGTGATAAATCTTTAGTAATGTTTCTATTTCCGCGTCTCTTTAGCTCCAATGCTCGTAATTTACCTGAAAGTGGAAAACAATGGAAAACAAGCATAAATCCATATAAATGATATAAATAACGAGCATTAACGGGGAAATTGACACTAATATTCGGACTATTTGATGTTACCAAATATCCCCCACTTGAACTCTACTTGCCCTCAAGTAGACCTTATTAGATAGATTCCTAAAAGATATCTCCCAAAACCTGGAAAATATGAGTTTACAAATCCCTTATGCTAGAATAAAACAAAGCCGAACACCTCACGAAGGGGAACAAACACTCAAATCTCTCAACTATTCTAAGTGTCAATTTCGGGTGATCACTCAATCGCACAATTATAGCATGTATTCTATCATAAGCTTGGCGGTTACACAAATATCCACCACTAGAGTTAAGGGCTAAACAATTCTTGAAGGCAATATGGGTAGACAAGACAAAGGTTAAGGGGTGACTCGTCATTACTAACATGTCACGGTGAAGTGGACAAAATCAATGATACATGACCAAATCCATGGCCAAGACACCAAAGATTGCCCGCTGCATCACCTAGACACGCTTCATGACTAAAGGGTAGGATAAGACATGGGATATATAATTGGTGTAAAATGAAAAACAAGTAGGTAGTCTAAATCTATAACTAAGTCATCACCACTTACCGTCCGCCCAAAGTTCAAGCTTAGAAGTCTAGAGACCGGATCATGAAATGCAAGGTAGATGTGTCGTTAGAGGACGTCGTGATGGGCACACTACCTTTTCTTCTTCAGTTGGTATAACTCCAACTCCAATCTTTAAATGTGACCGAGGTGGCCTCCTCGATACTAAACAATAAAGCTCATACTATAGTGCTTATAACATCGCACTTTACATAAATCAATCAACTCTATTTTTTTTTTTATTTTTTTTTGAACATAACATAATAACATAACATCCCCCCACTTGAGATAAACAATGGGAATTCGGCGGGTCTTCAATGATCTTCATAATTGTTGTCGATGAAAGCGTGATTTCTAAACCTTTCCACTCGAACCTTGAACTTAGGCAAATGATGACTTCCTAATTACAGATAAAGACTACAGGGTAGGCTAAGGTGTAAGGGTGTAACGAAACAATATATTGGGTGAAAAATGAAAGCAATGGCTCGAAGGGTGTATCTAGGGGTATCTTGCACTAAAGGGTAGTGCAACAAAAGGGTTTCACATGGGGGTCGAAAAGTCGAGGTGACTAATCGATAGACTCACAATGGTAGGCTTTTTGGGTGATAATCCTATAATACTGCCTTCTAAAACTCAAAAGTCCAAATACATCGAGCTAACTCAACATACCTCGTCTATGGTCTCGAAATGATGCAAAGGCCAAGTTCTAAAGTTTACAAGCTACCGGCACACTTATAATTTGGTGGATTTGGGGTAAAATATTGGAAACGGATAAGGCTAATCTCACCATGTAATATCAAGGGTTGTATGTGCTCGACTAAGGTCTAATCTAGTTAGGTTCGGAAAAACATGTCGAAATTTTAAAAATGGCATAATTTTTCAAAATAAACTAGAAAAATAAGGGCGAAATAAAGTTCTAGAGATAATTCTACTCCCGTCCCCCCACTTGAATTGTACAAAGTCCCTTTTGTACTAGGCATTAAAATAAAGATGAAGAGAAAGGTAGAATTAGAGTGAGAACTTCCCTGAAATTTGCTCCAAAAAGAAGAAGGCCCACGAGAAAGGATCGTGCCTTCGTTTAAGCGTTTAGGAACAAACTTCAATCCCTGAAATCACAATACCAACAAGCATAATTCTAAAAAGAAAAAATAAAATGAAAAACAAACCTAACTCACTTTCGAAGGAATCACGGTTGCATTTAGCTTAATGCAACAAGCCTTTTAAACCACTTGGTGTCCCAAGTGAACGAGTGAAGTCTCGTGAGGGTTTACGGGGAACACACCCACAAAGTTCATTTAAAAACTAATACAAGGTTACTGTGTTTTGAAATGAAAGAATTAAAGCAGAGGAGAGTTACGTCGTAACTCCTATGAGAGAGTTACGCCGTCGACAAAACCTGGTATGAGCCGTGGAAGCGAATAGTTACGCGTAACCACCGAGATGGTATTACGCATAATTGGTAATGCGTCAAGAATTCTGCTGCGAAAATGATGGTTACGGCGTAATCACCAAGATGAGTTACACCGTAACTCTGTTCTCAGACGCAACAATCGCAAAGCATTACTTCTTTGTCTCCTGCACAAAAATGGTTAGAAAACACAAAACCCAACAGAAATGAAATAAAAAGCAAAGAAAAGGGATAATTCGGGTTGTCTCCCGAAAGAACACTTTTCTTTATTAACGAGTATTTAAGTTAGACTCAGAGCCGCGGGGCTCCTATGGGAGTCTTTGAACTTGCCCCACTTCCATCATTCGTTGGTGTTCATTCATCCAATTATCGCAGTTCTTTTTTCTTTTCCGTAGAATTATTGAGCCTAATTGTTCCCAACTTATGTGAAAGTCATTTATCACATGATTCTTCATGGTCATCATCTTTAGTAATAATATTATCGGTAATGCCAAGATGTTTGATCTTGTTCCGCCTATGATGTCATATGATATGGTTGCACCATATAACTTGCTTGATCGATTCCTTAATCAATTTTGAGCTTCCAAGCTTTAATTTGTACCAATCTTCCAATGCTAATTCAACATCATGTTTCTCTCCCCTATGAGGGTAAATCCATTCATTAACTTTTCTTTCACATTTTTGGGGATGAGTAAATGGTGGCCATGCTGATTCGTATTCTTTGGTTGACATCGAGTTGCAAAAATGTTTGTTTGGACTCAGTACAACCTTCCCGTTTCCTCAATGCTTTGGACAATTTCATCCTGTTTCGCTACAATGATCAATACTTTCTTTCGACCATTATCGATAATAGGCTTAGAGTGTAGAGTGGGGTTGCAGTGATTGAACATTCATTAGAAATTTCAGCTTTTTGGTTTTAAATGCTCATTCATACTAAAAGTTATTCGTTCATTTCGGGTCCCCAAGGAAATTTGTTTTTCAAAACCATAATTTGAGCTCTACAAGTGGGAAAGGTCTTCCAATCAAGTTGTAAGCCTCCCGAACCTTTCATGTCAATAACTACAAAATCGGTAGGAAGAAAAATTTTCCAATTTTCAAAAGCATTGTTCACAATCCCCTCGTACATGCCTTGAGAAGTCCTCATTTCAATCATAATAGTTGTTTAACTTAAATTGGTAAGTTTGATTTTTTCGAATAAAGTAGTTGAGATAAGGTTAACCCTAGCCCCTAAATCAGCTAATCGAGAATCTTAATGTTACCAATAGTGCAAGGAAAAACTTTCCCGCACCGGTAATGCAGCCTTCTCGAAGTTGGCTTGGTGGTAAATTCATTGAATTCTGCTTTATCATCCTCTCTTAGGTAGTTAACCCGAGAGATCATTAGGTGATAGAGGATGTGCATTGCTCTTCTTTGCTTTATCTGCGCGAAATATGGCTTTGCGGGAAGTTGGCTTTAACATTACTTGTTTCAAGGTTCTTAGCTAATTGCCCAATTTGTGTTTGAGGGTTCTTAATTGCACCAGAGCATCTTGGTTACGAGGGTTCATATTGGTGTCCTCCTTTACTTTGACCATCCATTCCTTGAGTCTATTTTCCTTTTCACCATTCTTCCAATGTGTCGGTGCATTATTTCATCAAGGCTAGGTTTAGGAGGATTATTGTTGACTTTTGTGTAGAACCTAGGGGATTTTTCACGGTACCTAGGTCCGTAATTATTGTAGCTTTTGAAAGGGAATTCTTCCTTGTATAGTTCACTTCATCGATCTTTTAACCTTCTTCATGGAGGAAGATTCTTGGAAGATCGAGCCCCATTTCGCCCACTTGAATGGAATGCACATTTTCCTTGAGCTTCTTCATATCTCTTCCAAGGCTTTCTAATTTGTTGTTTATTGCTGCAAGGCCCTCAATATAATTATTTTTACTACGGTTGCTTCCTCCATTGTGCCATTTGTGAGAGTGGTCTTCCATTTTGAATAGGCTTTCCAAGCCATGGTGGGTGTCATACTAGGAATTGGCCCTTGAGAATCAATAATTTGTCTTGAAGAGATGTTGATTCCTTGTAAAAATATTGACGTTCACTTTTTTGTTATTTAAGATCGTGAGTAGGGCACCTATATAACAATTCGTTGTATCTTTCCCAAGCTTGGTATAACGTTTCATCACCCTCTTGCTTGAAGTTATGAATTTCTTCCATTTGCTTAGCCATCTTTGATGGAGGACAATATCTCTGAATGAAATATTTTTTTAAGATAGGCCAAGTGTTAATCCGCCGGCGGGCAATCTTTCGATCCATTTTCTAGCTTCTCCAGTGAGGGTCATAGGAAAACCCTAGCATAACAGCATCATGAGACACCCGAATGTTAAAAAGGTCTGGCGATGTATGGACATTTTCAACGTACTCATATGCCTTCGTCCTGTTTCAAAAAGGGTTAGCGCCAAGCTCCCCATAAATTGGTCTTTAATCTCGAAACGAACATCCGCTCCGATTGCCGGTCTTACGAGACCCGGCCCTTGATTTGCTCTAGTCAACGCCAAGTATTCCTCAAGAGTGAGGTCATCGATGTTAACAACTTCCATGGTACCTGAAAACTTGAAATATGATCGTGAGAAAAGTTTAAAATGAAATGAAAGACTTAATATCAATCCTAATACAGTCCCTCGCTAGCGGCCAAAAAACTTAATGCAGGTTTTAATGACCAGGTCTTAATATTTATAGTGTCTCGCTATACCTATGGTCTACCCTAATGCACTAACGGGCAGTGTACCCGGTCGTGTGTAGTGTAGTAAATGGTAAAGCCGAGGTCGTCCTAAGAGCTATGTGTGTCGGATAATTACTAAGTCTAATTGTCACGTATATAAATGGTTTGATAGGGTTTTAATTAATTAAACTACTAATGCTGAATATAAAAGCAAATAAATGGTAAAGGGAAATCAATAGAGGAATAGTGGTGCTAACCTAGTTAATCCTCCTAACTAGTTATGTCTACGCCTACCTACTTCCAATTACTTCTCGTGGGGTCAAATTCGAGAGGACAACATTTGGTCAATTCCCCTAACCTATCAAAGAAAGATGCCACCACAGAGAAATCAGCGCACCGTCATAAGTCCCTTGTTCCCGTCCCCTAAGCCGAGTTATTAAGTACCGCTACATGCTAGATTCTAAATAGTGAGTGCCCGGCCGTTAGGAACTTAGACACTACACCCCCAATTCTTAAGTTCATCCAAACGATAGGTGATCGGTTGGTCAAATCGCACAAGTAGAAAGGGTCTTCAGTTGGTCATATCTTACCCTTCCTGCCTCAAATCCGCCACCTAGGGTCAGTTGGTCATATCTCCTAGGAAATTGGCCTCTATCGCCATTCAAAACTACCGAGCCAAGGGTGACTACCAAAGAACTATGCATGCATACACTTAGAAATAATTGTACGGAAGTAAAGGTAAACGCAAACAAAACAATTAAGGAATCATAACTAGGCTAGCACCAAAGGGTGCTTAGTCCGCCATATTAATCATGCAAATCAATTCAATATTCAAAGATATGTAAATACATGAATTGAAAGTAAATAAATAATAAACGCTTAAAGCTTATCGTGAATGGTGTGATTCTCCCTTGGAAACAACAGATGCTTCCCTAGACCTCCTTGAGCTTTTTCCCACGCTCGCAGTTGTGTGTGAATGGGATGATTTGAAATGTCGGAATTCTCGGGTATTCATAGGTTAAGCTCAAGTTACGGCGTAACCCATAGAGTGGTTACTTAACCTTCTATTTCTCCGTGAAATGCATCTCTAGACCGCTTAGTTATGGCGTAACCTAAGAAGTGTTACTACCAGTAGTCTTCAATAACCCATACGCCGTAAGTGTTGCGAGTTACGCCAAGTATCACGCGGAACCTCTTTTGACCTAATGAAGTTACGCCGTAACCTTTTGGGAGGAGTTACGTACCAAGAACCTCTTGATAAGTTGGACTTCGGGTTCCCGCAATAGTTACGCATAATGTGAGATAAGTTACCGCAATCCCTTCCAAATAAGTATACCGTGATAAAGTAGTTATGTTTCCATTTTCGCTGCCTCTTTAGCTCCAATGCTCGTAATACCTTGAAAAGTGTAAAACAATGGAAACAAGCAACCATATAAATGATATAAATAACGAAAGTATTATCGGGAAATTGATACTTAATATTCGTGGACTATTTGATGTTATCAATAATTCTCACATCAGCTTCTAGTTACTAACTTAACTACGCTAACATTTCCGGCTTCCATTTATTTCTTTGGAGTGGATTTGAATTCGTTCTTGGATGATTGTATCACCTTTGTTCAACAAAGGGTTCTAGAAGCAAATGAGTTGAACTCAAGAAGGTTGATCTTCTCTAAGAGTTGGGTTTGTAGTTGATTTCTGTAATCATGTTGGAATCACTCCTGAACCTTATTCAAGTGTTAGTTACTCATATGTAATAGTTAGCTTATTATGGCCTTTATGTTTGTTATTAGCCTTAGGCTTATGTAGAAGGCCCATGAGCTTAGGCCTAAGCCCAATAAGGAAAGGAAGGGAACTAGGAGTGTTGCCCTAGCTTCCCTCCTATAAATACCTTTTGTAAACCTTCATTTGAAGGTTGGTTGTTCAAGTTATTCTCTCTTTCACATATCACCTACGCATAACCGTCTTACTTATATCGTGTGTCTGTGTTTGTTTACTTGTTCAATCGCCTCTCTATCTTTCTTATAAGCTTGTGTGGTAAACCTTGTGACCTAACAGTGGTATCAATCGCCAAATAGTTGGGTGAACAAGTTTGTTTTTGAAGTTTTTTTTTTGGTCTTACGCAGAGTTACAGATATTCTTTGGTTCGCTTAAAAACTTTTTTTTACACTTTTTAATCCAAGATTCTTGTACTTTCAACGCTTTAAGGTGTTAAAATACTTGTTTTTGGCAAAAAGTTTCAAACTTTATGCGTGGATCATTGTTTTTGAGCTAGTTTTATTCGTGGGTGTAGTTCTACGCATAACCGTTTTTAGAGGTTTTGGTTCATCAAGTTTCACACTTTTGTGTCTTTTGGTGTTATTGAAGCTATTTCATCACACAAAATCTGGTTTAGAAACATCTTTAAAATCAAAATTACGAGTAAACCTACGCGTAGTAAAACCCTAAAACTACGCGTAAGCATCTCCTTGGTTTGATCTTCATTTTCGTGGTTTATTCCGTGTTTTCTTACTTGGATAAGTCTGAAAATACGCCGACTTTGGATATCTTTTGCATCGCGGATAGTGTAAAAGATCATTTGGGCAAAAACCCTAAAATTACGCATAAGCATAAGCTTACGCCAGAAATCCTACTATAAGATTTTTCTTACGCCTAAGCCTAGTCTTACGCATAAGAAAATCCTACGCCTAACTTTCTACGCCTAACTTTGGTCTACGCCTAACTTTAGTGTCTTTTTCCTACTTACGTAAGCTAAATTCTACGCAGAACTCCTTATTGTTACGCGTAACTTTGGTGTTTTTACGCATAAGTGCTACTTGGTTCTTTTCTTTTCTACGCCTAAGGACACTTCATCAACAAAGGTTCATTCGACTACAAAGATCCATTTTACCAACACAAGTTTATCAACATGTCACAACCACCATACTCTAACTATTTCCCTTACACTTATCCTCATCCTCAACGCCAACAACAACTAACTCCACAACATCAACAATGGAATCAACAACAAGCAATTTATCAACAACAATTTAACCAACAACATACTCCACAACTTGCTGCAAATCCACAACCTCAAATGGTTCAACCACCACCAAGTCTTCAAGCTCAACCGCACACAAATGACTTTAATCAACATCCATCAAGGATCACTATGAGGGAACCCACTTGGTTTGCAAAGATGTTTGAAACTTTAAGCAGCCAACAATCAATTCATGAGGTCGGATCACTTGATAGACCTCCAATGCTCACTCCAGGAAACTACGATCAATGGGTGATAAGGTTCTTTAGGATTTTGTGATCTAAAGAAGCCACATGGAAAGTTCTTAAAGAAGGTTATCTTGAAGGTCCTTTGAGATGCCTACTGTCATTGTACCCTGAGATCCAAATGCCATTCCACCAAGAGATGAACAAACGAACATTGCTATCAAGGTGCATCTTGAATCCTCAAGCACTTCTACACTATGAAGCAGATGAGCTTGCAATGGAATATATCCTCCTAGGATTACCAAACCTAATTCTTCAGAGTGTTGATGCTCAAAAACCGCAAAGAAAATGTGGGATCATATTCGCCTTCTTATGGAAGGATCAAGTATCAATCAGAAGATTTGGAATCCAAAATTTACTTGGCTTATGAACACTTCATGATTGAACCTCGAGAGACACTCGAGTCCTATCATCACCGATTTTCAGACATCATCAATGATTTGAATAAACACAACATCCACATGCCAAGAATTGCAGTGAATACTAAGTTCCTAAGTAATCTTGGTCCTGAATGGGAGAAGTATGTCATTTTTCTCCTCGTTTAAAAACATGCATCATTCTACCTACGGATTGTTGTACGATTACTTGAAGCCTCATGAAAAGGAAGTTGATAGGAAAGGATTCTCCGTGCTCAAATTGCTCCACCGACACATCCGAAAAATCAACAACTTGCCTTATATGCTCAAAAAAGTTATTCTCCTCAACCAAAGAACTCAACCAACTGCCTAAACCCACCAAACGATAAATCACAACAACCTCAACAAAATCAATTGGTTCCTTACAACAACAATGATCAAGCACTTCATAATGAGGAATCCGATCCGCTCGAAGCATTGCAACAAGGATTTGCTATGATTGCTAATGCCTTTAGCCGTTATACCAACAAATCCAACAACCGTATTCTTTCCTCATCTAATACAAGGAATCAAGTGTTAGAACAATGGACGAGTTGAAGTTCGTAATCGTGGTTATGGTCGCCGATGGGCGGTGGTCAAGGGTTTAATGTCGTGGGTAGGAATAACAACGAGCTCGTGGTGGAACAGGAAAATACTCAAAATGGGTTGAATGGTCTTCGATGCTACAACTGCAATGAGAAGGGACACTGGCTAATGCATGCCCAAAGCCAAGGACTAAGGGCAGCGCTTATTTCAAAGAGGCTCTTCTTTTGGCTCTTAAGGATGAAGTCGGTGGAACTCTCACGCACAAAGAACAGAGCTTTATGGCAAATGCCGACTCGATGATGATATGGAGGACTTGCGTGCCAATGCAAGTTATGTTGATGGCTAATATGCATGAGTTACACATGAGTGACACAGCCCAAGTATGACACTCGATGGCTTGTCTCGTAACCGAACAAACCATATTTATCTCTCGATCTCATATCTCCGCCAACATCGATCCCAGGCTAAGGCTCATGTTCAAAATGAGTCGTCCACATCTCATTCCGACGATTTTCAACTAGACCCGTAGTTATATTTGACGATCAAGATGACCAACCGGTTTCCTTTGATAATCAAATTGACTCCGTGGTTATACTTGAGGATCTCAGTAATGATCATGTTGAGACTCACGCTGAACACTCGAACTTTTGCCTCATCCGCATTTTGCTCGCTTAATACAAGACCAACAAACCATAGTGGAAAAATGTCATGCCATTAATCAGACTTGAAATGCAAAAATGCACTGTTAACCAAGGATTTTGAATGTTTACAAAAGCAACTCAACTTTTTCAAAACTCAAGAAAACGTGAAAAAGGTTTTGAAGCACCCTTTGCCAAATCTTATCAAAACGAAAAATATTTAGAAAGACAGATGCGATCTAGCCGTCAAGAATGCTTTGTTGTCCAAATAGAACAACTCAAACATGAACATAAAAAGCAAATTAACGCTCTCACCTTGGAAAATCAAAAAGCTAAGGCCGAGTTGTTAACTTGTCAAAAATTCTCTCGATACAAAAAGCATTCGACGAAACGAATAGATGATCATCTTGAAGAAATCATCGGCTTGCAAAACAAACTTAAAGAGTTTAAAACTGTTGTTTACAAACATGGCGAAGTCGGTCACAGCCATTGTAAAGTTTACTTTAAAACCCAATCCAAATGGATATGGACCGAATCTTGCCGATTACAAACCTAAGCTTTCAACAAAAGCATTCAAACCAAATCCTCGGTTTCCAAAGGCAGTAATATAAAGTTGATAATTCTGTTATGAGTGTTGTTGAATATCATCGCCAAGAGGAATTAGATGCAGAAGACGAGAGTCGATCAAAATTAGAAAAAGTTGTTTACAACAAACCTTTTAACTATTCAAAAGCGTCACTTTCGTCACACCAACGGATTCTTCTAACACACCAAGGATTATCATAAAACACCTCGAGTCTTCTAATGTTAATCCCCAACCAGATTACGCACAAACTTATGGTCCTTTACCTTCCATCGGTGAAGTAAACTCAAAACCTGAAAATCGCAAAATTCTTAGATATTTTGACATTTTCATGGTTGACCTCAAAATTTTACAACATGAGATAGAATATCATTCTGAAATCAAAGTTGAACATTTTCAATCGCCTCTAGCGCGAGAACAAAGAGACATTTTTCAGAAAAATCTTTACCTAATGTTAAAAATTTGAAAAATTGTGCATTAGCCTGGGAAAAGGATTTTCATAAGGAACTTGAGTGATGAAGGTCGCTGAAAAACTGTAAACATCTATTTCTAAACTAAACGTAAAAAGAAACTGTTGAGAAAAGATGTTGATCGACTCTTGGAAGATGTCATCTCGCGGCCGATGTCCATAATGTTGTGCTATTGAATTCTTTGTCATATGCATTTGATTATATCTCTCGATATCGTTGATTCTGCGGGTAAATGTTGAGAACCATGATAATGTGCTTCAGATCGAGTCCTTAAAAGTTGAAAACAAACGATTGTCAAACTAACTTTCAAATGCAATTCGTCGTCTTAATTGGTGTCAAAAAGATATTCACGATCAACAACTTGCTTTTCAACACAAAATCGCCCAGCCATGCGTAAAATCTTCTCGATCCTAAAATTGAGCAACTGGATGATCAAAACGTGTCTTTTAAGTGTCAAATCTCAAAATATGAACAAGAACTTTAAAAAGTTAAAAAGGAATATGGTGTCATATTTGATTTACTCAAAAAGACTCGTGATGAAGCATCAAATGAACTTGATCATTATCTTGCACACACTAAAGAAGTTATGCATTTTGCCGAAATGTTCGGCCAAAATCAAGATCCGATTCACACTATCATCAAGTTAAGAGAAATGTTAGGAAAGTATGAACAACTTCCGCCAACCATCATTAAGAGATTAGCCCCAATAACACTTAGTACTCATGAACCTAGAATCCCTACTGCCAAATCACAAGTTGCTAACGCGCCTCCTTCTACTAAAACAGAATAGTTGCATCTTTTCCAAACGTCCGCACTTCACGTTCCTAGGAGCACTAAATCAAAGAATAGGAAGTTGCGACCTAAGAAAAGATCAATCAAGAATGCTAAAGTAGAAGAACACCCTAGGACTATGAATAAGACTCACGCTGCCTCCACTATAGATATTAAGCCCGCAAATGTAATAGAAATAGTGATGTAACGAATGCTAAACCGTTAAGTACTTTTGATATTCAGTCCGATGCACCTTGTGTTATTTGTGGTAAAAGTATGAATTCTGATTGTCATGATAAATGTGTTGCTAAAGCTATCATCTCTCGCTTAAGGAATCCTAAGAACCGGAATACCTCTAGGCCCACTAATCTTTCTAAGTCTCTGCTTGGTAGACCGCCTCTTTAGATTCTAAGAACGCATTGCTGTCCCCTCAGAGCTCTAGTTTCACCTGCTAGGAATGTAGTACCACCTAGTGCATTCACTAAGACTAAAGCAAAGAGTAGTTATAGATGGCGGAAATGGATATATAACACACTAGGATTTAAGTGGATACCTAAAGCTATTGATGTGTGTATATCTACTATAACCTACGAACCCTCTAACATTTCGGTTCCACATCTACTTCTATTCCATCCGTCGCCTCGTGTGTAATGCAGTGATACGATCATTCTCTCGATTGTTGATAGCGGATGTTCCCACACATGACAGTGCAATCTTAAACTGTTATCAAACTTTATTGCAAAGTTCATTGCAATCGCCGTTCGAATGATCACTTCGCAGCCTATCATGGGCTACGGAGACTATGTCAATGGGAACATCGAAATTAGCATGGTTTATTATGTGGAAGGCCTCGGTCATAATCTGCTTTCAAGAGGTCGGGCTTTTGTGATGGAGATTTGGAGGTTGCTTTCAGCGAGAAAACTTGTTTCATTCGTGATCTACAAGGAAATGACCTTATGTCTCGATCGCGTAATTCTAGTCTCTACACTATCTCTATGAAAGACATGGTTGCTTCATCTCCCATATGCTTACTTTCAAAGGCAACATCAACAAAATCCTGGCTATGGCACCGCCGCCTCTCACATCTAAACTTTCAAACCATCACCAACCTTGCTCGACACAAACTAGTTGAAGGACTTCCACGGTTTCGGTATTCTAAAGATCACCTTTGCTCAGCTTGTGAACAAGGCAAAAGCACTCGTGCTCATTTTCCTTCAAAGGTGGAACACGCTCTCAAAGATGTGCTTCATCTTCTTCACATGGATTTGTGTGGCCCGATGCGTGCAAACGATCAATGGCAAACGCTACATCTTAGTAATTGTTGATGACTATTCACGCTGGACTTGGGTCTACTTTCTTCAAGCAAAGACCAAGCTCCACAGATGATCGTCACCTTTCTCACGAAAATACAAGTTCAGCCAATACTAAACACCGCTCGACTAATCGTAATCGTATAAAGGCAATCAATTTGTTAATCAAACTCTTCGTGAATTTATGAGAAAGTGGGAATTCAAAGATCGACATCTATTGCACGCATAACCGTAACAAAACGGAGTTGTCGAAAGATCTAAACCGAACGCTAGTGGAAGCTGCGAGAACAATGTTAATCAATGCTAAACTTCCAGATTACTTATGGGCGTAAGTCAGATTCATCGCATGCTATACTCAAAACCATTCTATGATTACAAAACGCCACAACAAAACACCTTTCGAGCTTGTCCATAACATAAAACCGAATCTAAAACACTTTCATGTATTTGGATCTCTTTGCTATCCTAATAATGATCGTGATGACTTTGGAAAGCTCAAAGCCAAAGCCGACATTGAGTCTTTATCGGATACTGCGGATAATTCCAAAGGTTTCCGACCGAATCGTCGACAAAAAAAGTGATGGAAACGATTCATGCTCATTTTGATGAACTTACGGAAATGGCTTCGGAGTATAACAGCTTGGAACCCGGTCACAACCGCTTAAACTTCCCCCAAACCCCATCATCACCGAACAAAGCCCCCACTTACTCGTCAACAAATGGAAAGGTTATTTGCTCACTGCTCGCTGATCTATATTGATGAACGTTCCGTGTGTATCCGCCAAGCTCCGCCGCCAACCCCGATAATACTCTTATACCGATACACCGCACAACAACTACCGTTGCAGATGCACCTACACCGCTTGACTCCACCACAACAGCTTGAACAAACCGCCTTCCAACAATGATGATGGCCGATGATATTCTCAATGAAGTACCCCCACCGCAGATTTTGATCCAAATGCTTCTTCAACCCGCTTGCTAATGAGATCGCCGCACGTGATGTCGCTGAATCTTCAACAAACCATTTGAATCCTCAAAATCTGCACAATGTATACCAACATCAACCCTCCACACATAGATGGACTAAAGACCATCCTCTGTAAAACATTATTGGCAACCCGATCAACCAACCGTTATGGAGACAACGCCTTCACACTGACGTGAACATTGCATTTATGCACTCACCGTCGCCAATCAACCTAAAACATCAAAGACGCAATGACAAAAGACAACCGGATTGAATCCATGCAAGAAGAACTCAACCAATTCAAACGCCTTGAAGTATGGGAACTGGTTGAAAGACCAACAGGAGTCTACGCCATTGGTCTCAAAATGGATTTGGAAAACAAATTGATGTCAAGGAAATGTTATCGAAATAAGTCACGCCCGTGGCTAAGGGTTATCGCCGTGAAGAGGGTATTGACTTTGAAGAATCTTTTGCTCCGCTGTTCGCCTTGAGGTCGCTCGATATTTCTAGCATTCGCGGCTCATATGAATATGACGGTCTATCGATGGATGTCAAAACCGCTTCTCAATGGACAACTTAAAGAAACGGTTTATGTCACCAACCGTGATGGATTCGCTTGATCCCGAAGTTCCCAATCACGCCTACAAACCTAACAAAGCTCAGATGGTCTCAAACAAGCTCCTCGGCATGGTACGATAAGCTATCATCCTTCCTCATTGCTAATAATTTCACCAAAGGTTCGGTTGACCCAACTCTTTTATACAATATCACGGGACACATATCTTAATTGTTCAAATTTACGTGGATGACATCATTTTTGGGTCTACACATAAAAGTTTTCAATCGCTTTTGCAAAACTAATGAAGAAAAATTTTGAAATGTCCATGATGGGTGAACTCACGCTCTTTCTAGGACTACAAGTTCATCAATCACCCCGTGGTATTTTCTTGAGTCACTCCAAATATGCCCTTGAATTGTTAAACAAATTTGGAATGAAAACCTCAGGACACCTATGCCACACCAATGGCTCATACCAAGAAGCTAGACTGATTTACATGGGAAATTGGTGGACCCTACAAAATACCGTAGTATTATTGGGTCTCTCATGTATCTAACACCAGCGAGACTGATATTGTCTTTGCCGATATCTTTGCTCTCGTATCGGCCACCAACCAAACCCACCTCTCTCGAGGCTAAAAGAATCCTCCGATACATAAAGGGAACCATTAACTTGGGATCCGTATCCGGGATTCGGTTTTGAACTAATCGCTTTTCGACGCCGACCACGCAGGATGCTTAGACTCACGAAAAGTACGTGAGCTTTACAATTTCTTGGTGATAAACCGTGTCATGGCAATCGAAGAAGCGGATTGTACATCGCTGTCCATCAACCGCAGTAATATGTAGCCATGTCGCTGTTGTGCTCAAGTCATCCGATGAGAACACAACTCAAAGACTATGGTTACGATTTGACGTAATCCCGATGTATCGCGACAATCGGAGTGCCATTGCGATCTCGCAACTCGCCAAAGACTCAAAATCAAAGCACATCGATCTTCGCATATCATTTCATCAAGGATCACGTGGAACGTGGTAATCGTTGAATTATATTTTAGGGGTACATAATACCAATTGCATCTTCTCACCAAAGCTGTGCCTCCCGCTAGGTTTAATGAGTTGGTCCACCGGATTGGTATGAGGTGTTTGACTCAAGAGGAATTGATGACCTCCTAAAACAGCCTTTAAAACCTCTCAAACACCAAAATATCTTTTGTAAATAATTTTTCAAAAACAAAATACAAAAGTATAAAACCTGATAAAACAACAAAAATATTCTTCTATCTATTTTCTTTCAACATTGCAAGTATTTTTCCGTCAACACTATAATCTTTCAAAATTCAGAATTTTTCCGATCAAGTGTTGAGGGGGAGAAATCAAAACTTTAACCGCTTCAAAACATCCGTACTTGCATGTTATCATATCTCGTTGTTTCTTTTAACAAATGGTGGTAAATTTTGTACAATGACACTGACTAAATTTATAACCTTTCATTATTTCTTAAGTCGAGGGGAGTGTCACAAAGTTTCTTTCAAAAACTTTGTTTGGAAACCAAAATGGAAGTTAAATGGCTTTGTTTGAAAAAGGAAAAGGTGGAGGGACTAAAATCGCCAAAATGTTAAAGTTATTTTAATAAAAATACTCCCACCTACTTTTACTTCACATTTAATACTTCTACACTAACCATATTCATCCTACTTAAGAATCACTCAAGAAACTGCTGTTTTGATCATCATTTTGTAAGTGTTTTAATGATCTTAACATGTTTTTAAGCTAAGGTTTTGAATTTCATGCAAATCCAACGGCTAAAAGTAGTTATAGTGATTATGTGTTCTACGATAGCGCATGAACACATAATCATTGTGTGTGTGTTTTTGGTTAAATGGATAGTGTCAAAATGTTCTTATACATCAAGATACCATTTTAACCATCAAAATCCACCCGTAAACACGAATTAATGATTTTGAAAATTAGGTTTATGTGAATTTTGGGTATTTTCAAATGTGAAGTGTTTTGGTCAAAAAGATTGTTGGTTTATGTCATATGATGTTGAATTGATGATATCCCTGCTCATAACCACCCGTAAACACTAATTATTAACAATTTGGAATTAGGGTTTAATGTTCTATAGTTTGGGTATTTTTGATTCATCATGAACTAGATGTTAATACTTGGTCTAAAGACTCTAACAACACTCTTGAACTACCGTAAAAGTTTTGGTGCAAATCCTATGGCTAGAAATCATACGCTGTAATTTTAACCCTTAGGGTTTTGACCTACGCGTATGACTTTCACGCTTAACTGTTTAACAATGTTCATGCCATGATTTGTTGATATAATGAATGTTTGTGTTAATTTTGATGATTTGATGAATTTATTTCGTGCTTTGCTACGCTTAAATATTCGTAATCAAGGTCATTTGCAACTCTACGCGATAAGGATTACCCTTACGCCAGAGTCAAGTTATGCGTAAGAATAATTCTACGCATAACTTTTAAGCGTAAGGTTCTACAATGGGACTACGCCAGATCCCGTGAAGGATATGCGTAAACAAAGGACCTCTACGCATAAGGTCTACTTACGAGTAAGCCTTACGCCGAAGGTATATATATATACGCCTACGCAGTAAGCCCCCACGATAAGGTCCCTTTTCCTACGCGTAACATTTCTTACGCTGTAGTTAGATCCTACGCTAAGCTTTCTTCACGCCAGTATATCACATCTCTCGCTACTTTAACTTTGCCAAAACTATGCTTAAGCCTGGATTGACCTTCATAATGAATTGTTACGCGTACAAACTTGTAAATAAACTAATCATAACGTCACGAATCCAATAATGTCACTAATAAACTTAATCGCTTGATATGTTGTGAACAATAAGTGATAACATAAACTTTAAAACTTAAAGTTAACTAACTCACTAAACATTTCACGACGTCATTGGACTATTGAACAAACAAGTGACTTAGGACTCGTGAATAATCATTGACACTGTTCACTCAATAACTAGACAATAAGACCTTCTGTTGACTAACACTATGTCTTTCGATATGTTGGTTCTTTTGGCTAATGTTATTTCGCATCACGACATGGTCGAACAAATGAATGTGGATGCACCGAGTTCTCACCATTGCCGATATCTTCCCAATGGTTATCCGAGAAAGATTAGAAAGAACAACCTTAGGGTTGACTTTGATACCCTCACTTGCTCGTAATCTTCTCGCTCATTGCGTGGATATTCTCGAATCATCCCTACCGTAACATGCTCTCACACTCGCCACAGCCTCAGAGGTCTACATTCAACAATTCTCGATTCTATGCAGAGGATCACTCGTCAAAGTGCAGTGAATGTGACACTTAATCACAAACAAGTCACTATCACTCCCGCTGACTTACGGCTGTTTCTATCATTCCTCGACATCGCCCAACCGACTTCTTTGCTACCCTACAAGAGACAGCCTTGAAATTTTGATAGATATTGGTTATGATGAAGCTTCAGGAATCATTACTAAGCACTCTCACGTGGAGCTCAAGTATATTCCTCAACCATGGAGAACACTCTACATGATCATCACCAAATTGGTCTCGGTCGTGATAAAGGCTATGAGCATCCCAAGCTCATGGAACTCGCAAATTTCTCGTCGTTGATCAACAAGAAGGACATTGAAATCGGCAATCGATATGGGAGGACATGATGCTATTTCACAAGAAGCTTGGCTCCAAGATTCCCTATGTCGGATACACCAAACTGTTGATCCAGAGAGCACTTGGACTTCATCCTGACATCCCCATGAGGCTCAATGACCCGGATAATCACGACATATTGATCAACCCATACTATCCGGCCGTAATCAAAGAATCGCCAACAAAGAAACAGTGGTTCGGTTTTACCCGATCACCTTCTAACCACCGAAATCTAAAAGCTTGAAACATATAAAAGGTATCGGTTAGCCGTAAAAGAAGGCAAAGTTGGTCATCTGATGAAAAATCTTCCGTACACCTACCGGAGGACCGTAAAAGGCAGTGCCGGAAGTGTTACAAGTACAGATATTTATAGGAAGCTTCCCAAAAGGAATCCTCCGTAAAGGATTGTTCCCGTAAAGAAGTTGAACCTATTCCCACACCCGAACCGCAAAGAAAGCTTGTGGACGAAAGCTCGGTAATCACATACGATGAAGAGATTACCTACTCGAACCGAAGAATCGTACACCTCCTTCCAAAAGCCTAAACCTCCAAGTCCACCACCGACAAAGGAAAAGGAAAGACTCGTGCTTGTACCGTATGATGAAAGCTCATATGAAGAAGAAGAGCAACCGATATATCATACAGAAGAAGTTTAATATCGTTAGACACCTTCAAAAAAGCGTCAAGAATTTGCTAAAGACCAAATGGGTGGTCCCGAGGATCAAGTGGTGTCGCCCACTCAACCATCTCCCGATGCGTTAATCAACCCGATAAGGAGCCGTGCCACCACTCTTGTACAACAACAAAAGCTTATGGAGGATACTATCGAATATGAGTTTGAGGAACCGAAACCGAGAAGTCCTAAAAAAGATCAAGATGTTGATTATGATACGCTTCTAGATAGTCATCATCAAAGGAAGAAACCTCTCAACCTCCAAAGGATCCGAGTCTCCTCATATCTCTTCATCATCGATTCGCCTTCTCACTCCTCGCCACCACCATCAAAGAAGTCAACCAAATCATCATCCAAATCCGTGAAGAAACCATCTAAATCTTGGATTTCTCAAGCTCATGAACGATTACCAAAGCCGCCAAACAAGTCGAAAGAAAACGTGCTCAACAAAAGCTAAATTTCTTTGTCGATCACATACAAAGATATGTATGACGAGCATGAAAAGATAAAAGGAGAAAGGAAGTTTGTTCATGAATTCATGAAAAATCACCGTCAAGAGGAACTGAACGAAATGATCGAAGGCTACACTAAAAAGTACCTTCTGGAGTACGCTCCTAAAGTCACAAAGGAGTTGTTCACCAAACAACTTTATCCAAATCTCATGCAGATCGCCAAGCAAACTATTCGATCAACGCCTTTAACCGTCACAATCAATCCAACCGATCCGGTTGTTTTCTCGGATAATGAATTGGTGGCCAAGCTTGTCACACAAATGTCCGCATCGACCGGGACATTTACTGGATGAAGGAAAGTCATGTTTCAAGCATTGCCGGACTACCAACTTCAAGAAGCTTGTAGATTTGAAGCTGAAAAGTCTAAACGCCCTAGAGACGATGAAGACAAGGATAAGGATAAAGACTCTGCACCTAAACGTCGGAAGTATCCGTGAATCTTCTTGATGCAACCTCCTCCACAACGGCTCCTGCTCAACAAAAATCTCCTCCTCGCTCTTCTACCTAAAACCTCGTGACGATTCCGAAGTTACCACCCCCCACTTAAAACCGATGATCACTTTGAGTATACAGGGGGTGACGATGAAGAGGTCCTTGAGCCCCTACAACAACCCACCTCTCCCAAACAAGTTCAAACCGTAATCATCATCTAGGCCTTCAAAAAGAAGAAGAAGAAGACGCCTCAAACCGACGTCAGATCATGGCTAGATGACGATAAAACGGAATTTGAATGGTTTGCTACCTTGTTAACAACACTCCCTACCCCTCGAAGAAGGTCAATTTGGTAGACGGTTCTACATTGGAGCATGCTAAAATATTGCAAGAAAAGTTCCATGTGAAGAAAATGACGAAATCGAAGTTGAAGCTAATCAAGAATGAAGCGCTTTCAACTTCTAAAAGACAAAAGTGCCCTCGAGGTTGAATATCACCTTGAAAACATTGCTCGAGCTATGTCTAACAACATGGATTGGCTCAACCCTAAGCAAACATTGACTTCACACAAAGGGACAACCCTCCATACTACAATCATTGGACCAAACCTCTACCAACACTTGGCCAACCAAATGAACCAAGGATTCCTTTCAGATATTTCTTCAACAAAGACTTGGAATTTCTTCTACACTCTGGCGATGATTCAAGAAAATATGCTACATCGTTGACACTTCCATTCCCAGCACTGCCTACTCAAACCGCATAGCCATTGAGGAACGTTCAATCACTTGTTCTCCAACACGTGGAGGCATACCCGAGATGCATTGTATGGGATTCATCACCGCCGTAACGCCGAATTTAATCTACTATAGAAGCCGCCAGTTCGAAGTCTCAACATGCGCGGTATAGTTCTAAAGATATCGTTGCCATCATACACGCTGACCTTTCGTCTAAGTGGGACTACACATTCCTAAAGAAGATCGTAGTCAAACGACAAGATGAACGGACTATGCTTTCTCGAGGTCGACTTTGAGAATTTGTCTCTCAATGACATCGAAGACATGTACCTTGCCAAGGTACGGGGTCGCATGAGACAATTCTCAATCAAGTAGCATAAACGTGAATTTATCAAGTCACTTCTCATCTTCATAAGACGATTGTCATCAAGGAACGTAGAAGATCTCCACCGGTCGTTGAATCTTATCGACGCTGTCAACTTCACTCCTACAAACCTTGATCTTCCCGATATCAACCAGCTATCTCAATATACACTCATCGCAAAAACCTTTCGGCGTTGTTTACCGTGAGTGAACTTCAAAGAAACTCGCTTAATGGCGTAGCTTAACTCCACAAGTTCGGGGATCATACTTTGAAGCTGGTTAGGGATGGATTGGCATACAAGTTGAAGGATATACGCCATAAAATTGGGTCTCCTAAGCTACGGAATTCTCGTGAAAGGAGGGATGTGAGACGGATCATCACAATGATTGATGAACGGTTGTTTCAAGGGATCACGATTGGAGAGTTATGTCGGTGGTCGACCCAGAGAAACATAACCGATTTCAACGCCTGCGCACACCCTCGGGAACATCAATGCACTTCCCCGTACCCCTTGAATTGTTTCTTCATATAATTTTGATGTTTGATTAATTATGTCTATGGCTTGTGCACACATTACAGCAGTACAACCCGCACTTGTAAATAAAGGACCCGTGGTACGCTGCCACAATCCTTATAAAAGGAGCTAAAGCTTCTTACTTTTGAGTAAAACCTATCAAACCTTTCATTTTTCAAGGTTTTGCTCAAAAGAACAAGTACTTCCCTTATGATTTTCAAAACCTCAACCGTTTATATCACTTGTTGAGGGGAGTATTTGAAACTTTGTTCACAAATTGTTCACAAGGGTCATTCTTCCCGCAACACTCTAAATGGTCATATTTATTTCAACGCTTCAAAAATAACACTTTAATATGCCATTTTTGGGGGGAGAAAATATGTGATAAGAAATATGTTGTGTAAAATGCAAATGAATTTGTGTATAGACTTAACCAACGAATTGACGATGCTTAACGTTAGTAACTCAAAAGACTTGTCCCGACGGTAATAATTTCAAGCTAGTTCGCTAGTGATGTAAACGCGGTTCTCAAGAAAGGACTTGTCCGAGTAGAATGTACCATTCGAGAAACTCTTGATAAACATGAACTCGACGGTTTGACAACCTTTCTAGGTTTGTCTACACCTTCAAGGTAGTTATTAGAGCTAGTTGTCACCTAAAAGCTCACAATGCAACTCTTTAACTATGCCACGTAACCGTCTCATGGGGAATGTCTATCTTGAGTTAATCAATTCAAAAGTGCGCGCTTTTCCTCACTGCATTTTAACCGCTAAAACTCTTAAGCACATGGGAGGGGAGTATTTATGCAAAATCTTATCTCAACAAAGGGTACTAAAATGTTTTTCATTCATAAACACTGGAGAGATTTTTCATATCAAAGGGTTTTATGGCAACATAGGTTAGTCATGGAGTTATAAGGTGACTAAGGTTAGAATAACTATCCTATGATCCGCCAGAGCCAGATGGATCTACCCAAGGACACCACAAATAGTTAGTATTTAGAAGTCCTTAGGTATGATTGTAAAAAGGAGAAAATGAGAATCGGAGAAAGAAGGAGTTGAAGAATTAAAAAGAAATGCAAAGAAAAGGGTGAAAAGAAATAGCCCTCCAGATTATTCAACTTAGGCGCATAATCGGTTCAATTATATGCTACGGGTTGTCACTAGATGACACCGTATTGAAGATTAAAAGTCGCCATGGACCCAAAGGACGCATGCACTAAACCTTCTTATCCACTCAAGTTTCTCTCAGCAAAAGCTTGTTTCATTCTCACAGGGAACCCTACGTAAACTATCGGCTTTCTTAGAGATTGCACGGTATTGAAGAAGGAGACCCTCTTCCTAGTCTCCGCCAGAAAACCAAAACGCAAAATTGAGTCTAGAGCCACGAGATTCATCAAAAGATCTCTTAGGTACACTTGACATTTAATCACTTGATGATCAACAATAAGGTTATCAATGGTTCATATCGAGTCCTTCACAGATCTTAGCAATCTGTCGAGAACATTTATGAGAGGTTCACATTTGTGATCCTCGGTGATTGAATGGAAACTCCTCGCCGTGGTCAACATCAAACGTACCGACAAAGCAGTCGCCGCAACTCCCCGTGGATTGCGCTTTAGTGGTCTCAAACGGTCTACAGTCAGAGGTGATGCTTCGTGTACCTCACCGACTCATCTCAATCGAGGTGTACTTCGTACATCGTGTTATCTCACTTGTGGGACTCCGATTCAGAAACCGCCTTTGTAAGAATTAGAGTTGTGTTTTCACACTATGCCGTTAACACTCTCGAAGTTCAAACTTGTAAGTGCCGGAATCCGCTTATTACTAACCGCTTAAATGTTTTCTTCTTATGGAAGCTCGAGCGGAATGATCGCAGTGTTCTTCTCATGCTCACGCCAACATCATCACTAATGGAAGTTCTATCCAAAAGCAACACAACAATGTCTTAATGATTCTTCACAATACAGAATCTACAAAGTTAAAGACTTAAAGAACTCCATCAGATCAATTTCAAACGCCAAAGAGCGTAGAGCATGTTGAAGAACGACGGAGACACCAGAAATGGGCGCACTGAAGGCGACTTGATGCATAAACAACATACTATCACTTTCACCACAAAGAACAATGATCAAAGAACAAAGTTAAAGATGACGCCAAAGCATAACCGTTCAAAGTAAACTATCTCTACACCGGGAGATTGTTTAAATCAAGGCAATTCTTCTCACAAGAAAGAAGAATGTCGAAGACGCCAAAGCTACTATTACATCAACGCCTTCACCGCTTTCATCACCAACACTTGAGTGTTTGTTACTCATATGTAATAACACTTGAGGGGAGATTGTTGGAATCACTCCTAAACCTTATTCAAGTGTTAGTTACTCATATGTAATAGTTAGCTTATTATGGCCTTTATGTTTGTTATTAGCCTTAGGCTTATGTAGAAGGCCCATAAGCCTAGGCTAGCCCATAAGGAAAGGATGGGAACTAGGAGTGTTGCCCTAGCTTCCCTCCTATAAATACCCCTTGTAAACCTTCATTTGAAGGTTGGTTGTTCAAGTTTTCACATAATACCTTACGATAACCGTCTTACTTATATCGTGTGTGTGTTTGTTACTTGTTCAATCGCTTCTATCTTTTTATAAGCTTGTGTGGTAAACCTTGTGACCTAACAATTTCTTTCTCGTGATAAAGAGATAAGAAAATATATAAGGTGATCTCATTTTATCTCACAAAAGAGATAATAATATACAAAAGAGGTGCATCATTTTAAGTGGTAGGTTACACACAAAGGATTTTTTATTTTAAGGCATCGGGTTAGACCATCAATCCATCCAAAGTTCCAAAAAATTTACAACACCACTCTTTCATTTTTTTATATAGTATATATTTTTCATTTTGATATATATTATTTTGTTTGATAAGTTACTTTAATTTACAAATTTAGTACTTCATCAAAAAAAATTAGATATAGTAACCTAGTGATTACACTGCTTCTTATATTAGAAATAACTTTTAAGAAGTAATTAACCTTAGGATATTTCATTTAAGAATTTTAATCTCCCAGGATAGTTTTTCAAAGCTAGACCTATAAAAGTTTTATATACCTTTAAGGAAAATAAAACATTAGAGCTCACTAAAAATAAAAAATTTCAACACACATCGTGTTAAAATTTTCGTGGAGATTTATTGTCAATATCTTTAAGATATGATGAAAGATAATGGTAATAAGGAACCTAGTACTAATACTTCAAATAGTACACCCTAATTTCAATGCCCAATCCTAAAGCCCGCGAATTACTCATTATGGGCAATTCGCATGCAAAATCATTCTCAATCAAATAGCTTATGGAGTCAATAGAGTCAGACCGATTCGACTCAACCCAATAAGAAAAAGAGAAAACCGCTATTGCATTTCTTTACCAAGCATTACCCTCAAGAACAATTACTTCAAATAACAAAGCATAAAACCGCCAAAGACATTTGGAATGCTTTGAAAACTAGACACGCTATTAAGATAGAGTTCAACAAGCAAGACTTCAAACACTCAACCACTTTGAAATGTTATACATGAAGGAAGACGAGACAATCACACCTTCACTACAAAACTTACAACCTCGTGAAACAAAGCCGCTAGTCTAGGACACACCATAGAAGGTGAAACCTTAGTAATGGAAACTACTAAATGTTGTACCCGGTAGGTATCAAGAATAGTCGCATCCATAGAACAATATTCTGACCTAAGTGAAATGACTATGGAAGAAGCAATTGGAAGACTTAAAACCTACGAAGAAAGGATTAAGTTTAAGAAGGATAAACAAGTAACAAATAAGAGATTTTGATGTTCACACGGTATGAAGGACAAGGAAAACCTTTAGAGAATATGGTTAGAAGATTTAACCACTCGAGGCCGAGAACAAGACAAGAACAATTATCAATCTAAAAGAGAGAAGAACGAAAGTGTTTTTGAAGAAGATACAAGAGACAAATCTCAAGTCACATGCTACCGATGTCACAAACTAGGACATTATGCCTATGAATGTCAAAATAAACGCAAGAATCAAATCAGAGAACAATCCAATTTTATTGAAGAAGACTTAGAGCCAACATTGCTTATGGCGACTATAACTAAAGAGAAATGATACAATGAGCATACCGCAGTGAGTGCAGAAATAGCAGTGAGTGCAGAAACAGCAGAGATTGTAGAAACAACAGAGATTGCAGAATCAAAGCAGAGATTGTCAAATGTACAGATAGTGCTAGAACAACAGAGAGTGCAAAACCACAGAGTGCAGTAAATCACAGAGTGCAAGACATCACAGAGAATGCGTAAGACGCAGGGAGTATGTAAGATTCTAAAAATTGATCAATGTTGCAAAATGGGAATGTTAAAGGAAGAAAATGAGTTATGTGAGACTAACTACAAAAGACTTAAAGATCTACGCCACAACATTGTGATTAAGGAGAATATTGGGTTAATGATAAGGTTTTAAAATGTACCTTTTGAGGGGTCGCTTAAGCCCTTATTTGATCACTTTGTATCCAAGTATTACTTAATATCGTACCTTTTCACTTTTTAGGTATCTTGAAGGCAAAATGCTGGAATGACACTTATTCGGACTTAAAAAGGTGTGAATATACGTAAGAAAAATCCAAAGTCAAGAATCGAGACACTGTGTCTGCCGGAGTCAGCGGGACACGCCGTTAATAAATCGTGACGCCTCGGACAACTTTTGTGACGGCCAAGAGCCAAATTGCTTATTCACAAGTGACGGCTTCCGTGTTTTAAAAAGTAGAAGTACCGGTTCCATGCTCATTTGATCCACCACGCCGAGATCAAGGGGACGCGCACAAGCATAAGGTGACGCCGCCGCAGACTAACGCCAAGACGAACCCTAATAACGTATGATTACTCCACGGCGTCACAAATCAAAAAGGTAATGCCACGATTTGTAATCTTATATATAGAATCCGAATTTTAGTTTTCGCAGTAGTCTTTTGGAGTAAAAACCTAAACCGAACCAAGTATGCTTGTAATGATTTTAGGGTTCCAAAACCCTATCTTACATCAAGATAAGTGTTTTACTTCATTAATTCAATTATGTCTTCATTACTTGTGTGTATGCTTGCATGTTTTCCATGTCCTGCTAATTTACTTGTGTGTTTGCTTAGGGAATATGAACTTAATTATTGAATATTGATTGGTTGTCTCTTATCTTAATTGTTAATGATCTAGTATTGCGATAGTTCATTCTTTGTGTAGTTAATGCTTGATTAATCTTTGTAAACCTTAGCTTATAGTACCTAGAGTCATTGTAGGCTAAACCATCCTAAGAGTACCTTAGAGTTAAAGTTTATAAATCCTAGAAATTTTGCAAATTAACCTTTGTAGTTTCAAAGAGATAGGATAAACGATACCCTACTTAATCTGCATTAACGCAACCAATTAAGAATAAGGACGACAATTCAACCACCAATAGGAGATAATTATGAGTAATAAAACCTAAGTAAACACATCTCTAAATCATCATACAAGCACACAATAATTAGACATAGACTACATACACCTTAGATTAGATAATTAGACGAATAGAGTAATCGGTAGAAATACCAACCCCCCCAAATCCATACCCCGAGATTTGACCTTCCATTTCCTAAAAACAAAAAAAAAGATAAAAAATAATCTTCCTCAACCCCAACCTTAGCGTAGTAACTTCTCACTAGCATTCCTATTCCCCTAGAGAACGATATCAATTCCTGTGTTTACAAGTTAATTCTTGTGATATCATTGATCATTCATCAATAAAAAAATCTCACAACAACTTAACAAGTATAACAAATGGTCTTCAAAACTTTCATACTTTAATCACATATTAAACAAAGGTTTGAAACTTCCTCTTAATTTATTATCTTCTCTTATTTATATTTGCCATTTGCATTACATACTGATTAATTGACCAAGAGATTAACCAAACTCATTTGCTATCTAACATTTTCATTTAATATTTGTTATGTTTAATTGTTGAATTTTAGTGATGTTTTTAGCTTCTTTTTTTTTATAGGTTATCAAGTGTATTTAGTATATATTAGTTGTAAGTGTTGTTTTTAGCTTCAAAGTTCAAAAGTTTTGGTTCCCTTTTATAATAGACTCTGATTGTAGGCTTTAATGCTTTATCTCTTGTAATGTGTTTATTTTTATGTGGATAGCAGGATTAATCATGGAAAAGTATAAAATACTTGAATTGTATTTTAAAAGAAAGCCCAGGATGCATCCGCATTGCTTCAACGCTTATTGCATGACTTTCTTTAATATCTAAGACTATGTTTTGAACTTTTAGTAGTTTCGGACTTCTTCCCCTACTAAAATTGTTCAAGTTCCGTCTATGAACTCATCATTAGAGACTAAGAGCCCCTATTCAACCTAAGAAGTTATGGATACTCCTACCTTGCCTTCGATACTATGGTTTCTTGGTTTCTTCTTGATTTTAGTGAATGCAACTCGATTAAATATCAAAATGAGGAAGGTGTTAACTATGTTTAGTAGTTGTGATTTTCTTGCTACTAAAGTTTGGGGATATGAAATTGTGTTTAACATAACATGAAAGTTTTTTGTTAATTAGTTTTCATGCTACTAAAGTTCGGGGATAATGAAATTGTGTGTAACACATACATGAATGTTTTTGTTTATTAGTTTTACAAACGCCAAGAAAAGAAAAGCGGTTTATAAGAACAAAAAGATTCAAATTTCTAAATAACAGGTTAGAGATTTATCAATGATCACCCAAAAAACTGTTAATGGAACTTAGTTATGCCTTTTATGAAGTAATATGTCTAGATTACAATTATCTATACTATATATAGGCTTAAAAAAATATTTACTTAAAAACTTAAAAACTTGATAATTTGAGTAATGATGACACAATACTTATAAAAAGAAATGCAAACTATTAAATATTTAATTACTTAATTATAATTTAAATTATTTATTTTTATCACATGTACTTACTCCACAACCGTAGGCTTTTTTATTTATTTTATTTTTTTCTTTTGAGCCGTAGTTTTTGTTACAACAATAATCTCCTCTAAAATAAGTAGTCTTCGCTGATATATCAAGTTTATCACGCAAGGACTAAACACATTGATGTTCTGTATCATTTCATACGAGAGGTAATGGAAGAAGGTGGAGTCAGATCCGTAAGATCCATACTCTAAGAATCCCAGATATGCTTCGACTAAAGTAGTAGCCGGATCAAGTTCACCATCGCTTTTGGACTTGATCAATATTCTCAAAACTCAAGATTTGTTGAAGACTCCACCAACGATGGTTGACAGCGAGATTGAAGGAATTAGTATTTCGCCAAGGTGGAGATTTGTTGAATAATGGCTCAATATTGTCCAAGATATGCAACTTGCAAGATATGAAATCTTAGAATCTTATCAAAGATTATGAAATCTAAGAATTTTAAGTTGGAGCCAAGTTGCAAGCAAGTTGAGATGGTTTTGAAGCCTATAAATAGAAGCTTTTCCATTGAGTTTGACACATTAAAAACACACACAAGCAATCTTGTGTGTCTTTCTTCCTTTCTTTGTTGTAGTAGTATATGTTTCAATAGTTTGAGAAATATATAATTTGTTGGTGTTACATTCTCTTGTTTAGTTTGATATTGTCTAGTTTTCAATAAGCTAATATAGGGTATAGTTGTGGTGTTGAAACATTCACACCATTTACCTAGATCTGGATATCGCGGTTATTCCAACAATGTTAATGTACTGCTAAAGATGCGGCTTGCATTTTACTTGTTCCGCTTATATCTAGTTTGCCAAACATATCCTTAAGATTTATTGCATACTTAGATACATAAAAAGTGAAAGACATTACACACGCCGACGCAAGCATTATGAGATCATGAGTTCATCATGACATTCCAACTAAATGGAAACATTCACAGGACCTCTGTCTCAACTCATGGAGCCCAGTCTCAACCCAAACAAGACGCCCCACTCTAAACCCTCTCCAGTGGTATTCATCTTATTTGCAACCGAAGATTTTCTCAGTTCATTTAGGATGAAGAGAACAGAAGCACCCCACATATTCCCATACTCACTGAGCATGTGACGTGAGGCTCTTAGTTTGTCCGGTTTAAGGGCTAGTTTTTCCTCCACTCGGTCCAAGATTGCAAAAGCCTGATGTGCAAACCAAAAAGTGAATTCCAATCGCTGATGCCAAAGGGTTGAAAGGCCTCAATCAAGATATATTTTCGTTGTTCGAGATAAGTTTAGGAACATCTTCATGAGATAAAAATATAACCACTAAAATTAACATTAATGCTCCCTCGCCAGAACAATAGTCCGGGCAACAGTAAATAATTTCAAATAGAGGTTTTTCGACATCAAGCAAAGGCTCGTAACCAACTACAAATGTGACCGTCAAAGAAACAAAGCTTGGCCTATAAGGTTATCAATATGGGTTTCATTAGGCCCACGAAAAGTTACAAAGCAGCTATCTCATTGCACAACCAACACACGAGCGCCTTTTGTTGTTTCGCTAAGTCTTTAGCCAAACGAAGGGCCGAGCCACCACCAAAACAACCTTGTTGGTACATTATAAAGCGCTGACGTAAGGATCAAGGTTAAGGAGTTTCGTGAGTTGGTAATCGGCTCCTGGCATATCAACGCCACTTGAGGTGCTAAAACCAAGTGGTGATCTTCGACTTGGTTGACCCCATTCCTTGATCGCTTTAGTTGCATTTTCTGACCGAAGCTTTGCACTTCCAACACCACAATATCTTGCCTATCATCTAAAGATGGGGCCATATAAGCACAGATATTTGGTTTCTTTTCAAGATCTTCGTCAAGTACATGTATCGCTTTTATCATAGATTTATCACCGAAGTTGCATTAAAAAGCTCACATGTTAACAAGTATAGTGAATAACTAAATTCATCATTATGTAGACAAATTTGTACATTTTAACTTACAAATGCGCCTAAATTTTTCTTTAAGTGCTTTCATATGCTCGTTTTTGTAACACGAAAATAGTAATCGAACGTGCTTTGAAGCACACAATTAGGCGGTGTTGCTGTCCCGATAGCCATTATTGTTGCTGCTCCTTTGATTCGTTGCCCCTTTTGAACCTCCAGCTTGCTCGACATTTTCAAGTGAAATTAGAGCTAGCCAATTATATGCTAAATTACTAAACAATACGAATATGTGTGATGAGATTGTTTATTGCCGGTATGGTAGCAATTTATAGAAAAACCAAAGCTGTGGCATGTGAACGTTAAACCTATAAGTTTCTAGCCTCAATTGGTGTAGGAGTATATTGGTGCAGGAGTATATATCATTGAATAGGGGATGATGAATTCAAACAACTACTGTATTTTGCTAACATTAAAGACTAAGTATATAAAATGTTACGTGTGTTTTATAGTGTACAAATTGTTTTGTACATTTGCGTGTTATA
>OU343219.1:207028589-207108617 GCA_910596185.1 Chrysanthemum makinoi | reverse complement strand
TTCGGCACAGTGACAAGGGATAAGCCTGGCGTAGCTCATTTTTCCTTCAAAGGTGGAACGACTCTGCATGTGCTTCATCTTCTTAGCATGGATTTATGTGGCCGATCTTGGCGTTCAAGCGATCAATGGCAAAGCGCTACATCTTAGTAATTGTTGATGACTACTCACGCTGGACTTTTGGTCTACTTTTCTTGACGAAGACCAAGCTCCAAAGATGATCATCACCTTTCTCACAAAAATCTGAGTTGACTCCATATGCACGTCGGAACTATCGGAACGGAACAAGGCTGAATTTGTTAACAAAGCCCTTCATGAATTTTATGAGAAAGTGGGCATTCGACATGAAACATCTATTACCCGCATTACACACGAACAAAAGCGAGTCGTTGAAGGAAGAAAAACCCGAGCGTTGGTGGAAGGCGCAGAACAATGTTACTCAATGCTAAACTCCAGATTACTTGTGGAGAACGTATCTCGCATGCTATACTCAAACCGTTCTATGATCACAAAACGCCACAACAAAACACCTTCGAGCTTTCCACAACCATAAACCGAATCTCAAACACTTTCATGTATTTGGATCCCTTGCTATCAAATAATGATCGTGATGATTTTGGAAAGCTCAAAGCCAAAGCGACATTGGAGTATTTACGGATATTGTGAGAATTATAAAGGTTACCCGAATGGAATGGTGCATTACAAAGCGGTGATGGAAACGATTCATGCTCATTTTGATGAACTTACGGAAATGGCTTAGGTATAACGACTTAGAACCGGTCACAACCGCAAACTTCCCTCAACCCCATCATCAGTGAACAAAGCTGACTCACTCGTCAACAAATGAAAGGTTATTTGCTCCGCGGCTGAGTGACGATATTGATGAGGCGTGCTCGGGTGTATCCGCGCTTTCCCGACGATAATACTCTTTATACCGATACACGCTACAACAACTACTGTTGAAGAAGCACCACCATTGACTCCACCACAGCGGTTGAACACACCGCTTCCAACAACGATGAACCGTGATGATATTCTTAATGAGTACCCCCACTGAAGATTTTGATCCAAATCGTTCTTTAACCCGTTTGCTTAGAAAGCTGCTGCACGGTGTGGCGAGGAATCTTCAACAAACCATTTGAATCTCGAATCTACACAATGTATACCAACATCAACCCTCCACACATAGATGGACAAAAGACCATCCCTCGGTAAATATTATTGGCAACCCATCAACCACGGTCGTTCGAGACAACGTCTTCATACAGGATGGTGAACATTGCATTTATGCACTCATCGTACACTTGTCGAACTAAAAACATTAAAGGCAATGACAAAAGATAAGTGGGTTGAAACCATGCAAGAAAGAACTCAACCAATTCAAGCGTCTTGAAGTATGGGGCGGTTGAAAGACCAACGAGGATCGTCATTGTTCTCAAATGGATTTGGAAAAACAAATTGATCTTTGAAGGAAACGTTATCGAAATAAGTCCGCGTCGGTGGCTAAGGGTTAACGTCAGGAAGAGGGTATTGACTTTGAAGAATCTTTTGCTCCGGTTGCTCGTCTTGAAACGTTGGCGATATTTCTGGCGTTAGCGGCTCTCATATGAATATGGCGGTCTATCGGATGGATGTCAAAGCTGCGTTTCTCAATGGACAACTTAAAGCGGTTTATGTCGACCAACCGATGGATTTGTTGATCCTGAGTTCCCGAACCATGTCTACAAACTAAACAAAGCTCTGTATGGTCTCAAACAAGCTCCTCGGGCATGGTACGATAAGCTATCATCTTTCCTCATTGCTAATAATTTCACCAAAGGTTTGGTTGACCCAACTCTCTTTATACAATATCACGGGGCACATATCTTAATTGTTCAAATTTACGTGGATGACATCATTTTTGGGTCTACACATAAAAAGTTTTCAATCGCTTTTGCAAAACTAATGAAGAAAAATTTTGAAATGTCCATGATGGGTGAACTTACGTTCTTTCTAGGACTGCAAGTTCATCAATCACCCGGTGGTATTTTCTTGAGTCGATCTAAATATGCCCTTGAATTGTTAAACAAGTATGGAATGAATACGACACTTATATATACACCAATGGCTCATACCAAGAAGCTGAAGCGATTTACATGGGAAATGGTGGACCACAAAAATCAATAGTATTATTGGGTCTCTCATGTATCTAACGGTACTTGAGCCCTGATATTGTGTTCTTGCGTATATCTTTGCTCGTTTATCGGCGGCGAGCTGACCCACCTCTAGGGTTAAAAGAATCCTCCGTACATCAAGGGAACCATTAATTTGGGAATCACGGTATCCGAAGGATTACAGTTTTGAACTATCGCTCGCTTTTTAGGCGCCGACCACGCATGATGCTTAGACTCGCGGAAAAGTAGCGGGGGCTTTACAATTTCTTGGTGATAACTGGTGTCTTGGCAATCGAAGAGCGGATTGCACATCTCCTGTCCTCAGCCGAAGCGAGAATATGTTAGCCGTGTGCGTGTTGTGCTCAAGTCATGCGGATGAGAACATAACTTAAAGACTATGGTTACATTGATTGTGAATCCCGCGGTATGCTGCGACAATCGAGTGCCATTGCGATCGTCGGCAACTCAGTTCAGCATTGAAATCAAAGCACATCGATCTTCGTTATCATTTCGCCGAGGACCACGTGGAGCAATGGGATTGAATTATACCGTGGAGTGCAATACCAATTGGCAGATCTTCTCACCAAGCCTTGCCTCCCCTAGGTTTAATGATTGGTCCCACAGAGTTGGTATGAGGTGTTTTGACTCAAGAGGTTAGATGAACTCCTAAAAGCAGTCTTAAAACACATCAAACACCAAAATCTTTTGTAAATACATTTTTCAAAACAAAATACAAAAATATAAAACCGATAAAACAACAAAATATTCTTCTAATCTATTTTCTTTCAACATGGCAAGTTTTATTTCTTCCATCAACACTATAATCTTTCAAAATTCAGTATTTTCTCCGATCAAGTGTTGAGGGGGTGAAAATTAATACCAAACTGTTTCAAAAACATTCGTGTACTTGCATGTTATTCTATACCGGATGTTTCTTTTATCAATGGTGGCAAACTTTTCTGGTTAAATAACACTCCTCGGACTAAAACTCATAACCTTTCATTATTTTCTTAAGTCGAGGGGGAGTGTCGTCAAGATTATTTCTTAAAATCTTTGTTTGATAACCAAAACGGAAGTTAAATGACTTTGGATGAAAAAGGAAAAGGTGGAGGGACCAAAACTGTCAAAGATTTAAAGTTATTTTAAATATAAGATCCCACCTAACTTAACTCTTCACATTTATTGCAAAACCCATCTCATCCTATGCTTAAAAACGTTCAAGAAATCAGTGTTTCAGATCTTCAATTTGTAAGTTTCTTTATGTTCCTAACAAGATTACAAACAATGGTTTTAAATCGTTTTGAAAATTAACGGTTAGATTTTAAACTATGGTTGATTTTGTGTTCTCACATTATGTATGAACACATAATTTTGTTTATGTGTTTGTGGTTAAAGAGATAGTGTCAAAATGTTTTAATAACATCAATGATATTTTATCCTCAAAACGAACCCAGCTCGAATTGAGTGATTTTGAAAATTAGGGTTCTTGTCGGTGGGTGTTTTCAAATGTGAAGGTTTTTGGTCAAAAAGATTGTTGTGTGATGATCATATCATGTTGAATTAATGATTTCAGGCCTATAACAACCCCAGAAACACTAATTAAGTAGGTAAAATTAGGGTTTAATGTTCTTGAGTTTGGGTATTTTTGATTCACCACAAATTGGATGTTAAAACTTGGTTATTAGACTCTCACAACACTTAAGACCTACCAGAAAACGTTTGGTGCAAAATCCTATGGTTAAAATCATACAGCGTAATTCTTAAACTCTAGGGTTTTGACCTACTATATGACTTTCTACGCGTAAATGTTTGCAGTATGCTTCATGCCATGATTTGTTGTAAAGGAATATATGTGTTAAGATTGATGTTATGATGATTTTATTTCGGGCTTGCTACGCATAAAAACTTCGAGTCAAGGTGTTTGTTACTCACGCGTAAGGATCACCTTCGCGCGTGAAAGTTATCGTAAGTAAGAAATTTTGGCGTGCTTTGTGCAGCGTGAAGGTTCTACAATGGGACTACGCGTATCTGTGAAGGATATGCGTAAACTTGTGACCTCTATACTTAAGGTCTACTCTTACGAGTAAGAAGCCTTGTAAGGTTTTTATACGCCTACTTGGCGTAAGCTCTAAGCATAAGTCCCATTTTCCTACAGCGTAACATTTCTTACGTGTAGTAAGGATCCAACGCATGAGCTTGCGTGCAGCGTATACTTCTTCTGTTGTTTCGCATAAGCTACTATTCCGCATAAAAGCCTTGGTCAAACCTTTCGTTGTTTGTGATACAAAACTTGTAAATAATTGAATCATGGCGTCACGAATCCAATAATGTCACTAATAAACTTAAAATGTTTAATATGTTGTGAACTATAAGTGATAACATAAACTTTAAAACTTAAGTTAACTAACCTTACGAAATGTTTCACGAAGTCATTGGACTATTGGACAAACAAGTGACTTAGGACTCGTAACAATCATTAACACGGTATATTCAATAATTAGACAATAAAAACCTTCTGTTGACTAACATTATGTCTTTCGATATGTTGGTTCTTTTGGCTATGTTATTTCGGATCACGACATGGCGCTCAAATGAATGTGGATGCACTAGAAGTTCTCACTATTGCTGATATCTTCCCCAATGGCTATCCAAGAAAGATTGTAAAGAACAATCTCAGAGTTGACTTTGAAACCCTCACATGCTCAGATGCTTCTTGCTTGATTGCTGTGGATATTCTTAGGAATCATCCGTACCAGAACATGCTCTCACACTCTGCTACAGATGCGAGGAGATCTACATACACCAATTCTGGAATTCAATGCAAAGGATCAAAGGTCAAAGTGCGGTGACAGTGACATTAAATCACAAACAAATCACCATCACACATGCAGACTTACGTTCTTCTTATTCCTGATATTGAGCCAACCGAATTCTATGCCACACCTACTGAAGAGACAGTTCGCAATTCCGATGGATATTGGATATGATGAAGCTTCAGGAATTATCACTAAGCATTCTCATGTGGAGCTTAAGAACATTCCTCAACCGTGGAAAACCCTCTACATCATCATCACCAAGTCAATCTCTGTGCGTGGCAGTGGCTATGAGCATACCAAGCTCATGGAGCTGCAAATATTTTGGTCATTAATCAACAAGAAGGACATCGAAATGGAAGCACTTTATGGGAAGATATGATGTCATTTCACAAGAAACTTGGCTCAAAGATTCCCTATATCAGATACACAAAATTGTTGATCCAGAGAGCACTTGGACTTCATCCTGATATTCCCAAGAGGCTCAATGACCCGACAATCACGATATGTTGACTGAACCCATCCTATCAGTCAGAATCAAGGAATCGTCAACAAAGCAGAGGCGTGTTACACGATCACCTTCTGTCTAATGAAATCAAAAAGCTTGAAACATACAAAAAGGTATCTTGTAGCAGTAAGAGAAGGCAAAGTTGGTCATATCGATGAGAAGTCTTCTGGAACACCTATACGGAGAACCGAAGAGGCAGTGCGGAGAATCTGCTGCAAGTACTGAATGTCAGAGGATAATCCCCAAGAGGAATCCTCCACGAAAAAGGACTGTTCCCTCTAAGGAAGTTACTCCTACTCCCATTCTTGAATCTGAGCCTGAACCACAAAGAAAGCTTGTGGACGAAGCTGAAGATACACAATCAGATGAAGATCTTCTACTGAATGCTGCAACCGAAGAACCTCCTTCAGCAGCTAAACCTCCAAGTCCACCAGCTGACATATGAAAAGGGAAGACTCTGTACTTGTGCCATATGATGAAAGCTCAGTAAGTGATGAAGAGCAACTGGATAAATCATACAGGAAGAAGTTCAAATTCGTTCGAATTCAACACGTTGCACAACAATTTGCTCAAGAACAAATGGGTGGCCGGTCAAGTGGTGCTGACTTCGAGCCTTACTGAGATCGATGCGGTTAATCAACCCGATAAGGGATCTGGTGCCACACTTTTAACAACAAACACTGTCGAAGACACTCTTGAGCATGAATTTGAGAACACCTGTTAAAGAAAAGTCAAAGAAAGATGAGGGGTGATAAAGAAAAGACTGAGACAAAAAAGACTGAAGAGATAAGTGCGGAGATGACACCGATTATGATAAGTTTCGCTGAAGCAGTCTGCTGCATCTCAGGAGGAAAACCTCTGCACCTCCAAAGGATCCGAGAGTCTCCTCATGTTCTCTTCATCATCGATTCGTCTTCTCATTTTTCACCACCACCATCAAAGAAATCAACCAAATCAACATCCAAATCAGTAAAAGAAGCCACCTCGATCTTGGATTTCATACTCATAAAAATTGTGAATGCGTTTAACAGGTTAGAAAGAAAGACATGCTTTACAAAAGCTAAACTTTATTCTGACCGTTAACGTACCTTCATGATGAGAATGACAAGATGCAAGTTGAAAGGGTATGCGAGCTTGAAGGATGATCTTCAAGGAAGCATGGGCGAGATGATTAAAGGATACTCTCACAAGTTCCTAATGGAGGTCGTTCCGAAACTGACAAAGGAGATGTATTCTAGACAACTTTATCCGCATCTCTTCCACTTAGCCAAGCAAGCCATGAAATCAACTCCGATGAATTTAAGTATCAATCCAGTTGAAACTACAGTCTTCTCAGATGATGAATTAGTAAACCGGCTGGTAGCGCAAATGTCAAAATGCGCTGCAACGTTTGCCTCCCATGAAGCTAAACTGTTTGAAGCATTGCTGGAATACCAACTCAAATCATCATTCAGAGAAGAGGCTGTAAGGCCTAAGCGTTCAAGAGATGATGAAGATAACGATCAGGATAAGGATAAAGAGCCTAAACGCACAAAGAGTCGGTGATCATCGTCCATTCAGTACTCAATATCGCCTCCACCACAACGGACTCCTGCTCAACAAAAGATCCTCCTCCTTTCTTCTCGCAGATAAACCTCGGATTCGAGACACCACCCCAGACTCAAAAAACGGTGATTACTTTGAGTTACGCGGGTGAGAATGAAGAATTGATGAGCCCCAGTAACAACGCAACCAGCCTCACCGACAAAGTATGCAGAAACTAGAATCTTCATCTAGGCCTAAGAAAGAAGAAGAAGGCATCAGGCGGACGTCCTATCATGGTTAGATGAAGACACCACAGAGGAATTTGAATGGTTTTCTACACTTGTCAATTCCACTCCCTACCAGGTGAAGGTCAAGAGGTTCTGAGAATGTACATTGGAGCATGCGAAATTTCTACAAGAAAATTTCCGTGTGAAGAAGATGACGAAATATGAGTTGAAGCGAATCAAGAATGAAGCATTTCAACTTCTAAAAGACAGCTCGGAAAGTGCCATCGAGGTCGAATATCACCTTGATAATATTTCACGAGCCATGTCTAACAACATGGATTGGCTCAACCCAGAAGCAAACATCGACTTCACTCAACGGGACAATCCTCCATATTACACAGATTGGTCTAAACCTCCCCCTACAATTGGCCAACCTGATCAGCCTAGGATTCCATTCAGACATTTCTTCAACAAAGACCTGGAATTTCTTCTTCACGGTGGTGATGGTTCAAGGAAATACGCTACATCCCTGACACTTCCATTCCCAGCAGCCGAATACTCAAACTGCATAGCTATCGAGGAAAGAGCTAATCACTTGTTCTCCAACAAAGTGGAAGCATATGACCGAGATGCAATGTATGGGATTCATCATTGGCCAGTAGCAGAAGAATCTACACAAAGATGCCAATGCAAGTCTCAACATGCGGTGTTCAGTACTAAAAACATCATTGCCATCAAACACGTTGATCTTTCGTCTAAATGGGACTACACGTATCTAAAGAATATTGTGGTCAAGAGACAAGACGAAAGGGATTATGCATTCTCTGAAGCTGACTTTGAGAATTTGTCTATCAACGACATCGAAGACATGTACCTTGCCAAAGTACGGGGTCGTATGAGACAATTCTCCACTGAAGTACAACGTGAATTCATCAAGTCGTTGCTCATCTTCATCAGACGCATAGTTATCAACGAACGTGTAGAAGATCTCCCGGCTAGCGATTGAATATTATCAGACCGTGTCAACTTCACTCCACCCAGCGGCTTGATCTTCCGACATCAACCAGCTCTACAATTTACACTCATCAGCAAACCATTCGGCGTCGTTTACCGAAGTGAACTTCAAAGAAATTGCTTGATGGCGTGCAGAGATCTTCACAAGTTTGGAGATCACACTTTGAAGATGGTTAGGGATGGATTGGCTTACCAAGTTTGGAGATCACACTTTCATTATAAACTTTGTATGTATGATTGATTATGTCTATGGCTTGTGCACACATAACAGTGTACAACCCGTAATTGTCAAGAAAGGACCCTGTGGTACACTTCAGTGCCACAATCCTTATAAAAGGAGCGAAAGCTTCTTACTTTTGAGTAAAACCTATCAAACCTTTCATTTTTCAAGGTTTTGCTCAAATGGACAAGTACTTCCCCGTATGTTTTTCAAAACCTCAACCGTTTATATCAATTGTTGAGGGGGAGTACTTGAGATTAAAACTTTGTTCACAAATTATTCATAGTGATCATCTTCCCGAAACACTCGAAATGGTCATATTTATTCTCAACTTTTCAAAAATAACATTTTATATGCCATTTTTGAGGGGGAGAAAATTATGTGATAAGAAATATGTTGTGTAAATGCAAATGAATCTTTGTGTAATAGACTTAACCAACGAAATGACGGTACTAAACTGTTAGTAACTCGAAAAGACTTGTCCGGGACGGGTAATAATTTCAAGCTAGTTCGCTAGTAATGTAAACGTGTCTCGCAAAGGACTTGTCCGAGTAGAAAGTACCATTCGAGAAACTCTTGGTAGACATGAACTCTGACGGGTATGACAACCTTTCAAGGCTTGTCTACACCTTCAAGGTAGTTACTAGAGCTAGTTGTCACCTAAAAGCTGATAATGTAACTCTTTAACTATGCAACGTAACCGTGTCTCGCGAGGGATTGCCTATCTTGAGTTGATCAATTCATAAAGTGCGCGCTCTTTCCTCAGTGTGCAGATTTCCGTAAAAAACTCTTAAGCACATGTGGAGGGGGAGTATTTCTGCAAAAGATCAAACTCTCATAGTGGTTCAAACATGTTTTCCATTTACAAACCCTTTGAGAGATTTTCTTAAAAATTGGTTTTATGGCAACATAGGTTAATCATGGAGTTATAAGGTGACTAAGGTTAGGAATAACCGTCCTATGATCCGCCAGAGCCGGAGGGATCTACCCAAGGACATCACAAATAGTTAGTACTTAGAAGTCCTTAGGTACGATTATAAAAAGGAGAAAATGAGAATCGGAGAAAGAAGGAGTTGAAGAATTAAAAAGAAATGCAAAGAAAAGGGTGAAAAGAAATAGCCCTCCAAATTATTCAACTCAGGGCAGACACCGGGTTCAATTCATATGCTACTGGTTGTCACTAGATGACACCGGTATTGAAGATTAAAAGTCGTCATGGACCCAGTGACGCATGCACTAAACCTTCTTAACCACTCAAGTTTCTCAAAACAGAAGCTTGTTTCATTCTCACAGGGAACCCTACGTAAACTATCGGCTTTCTCTTAGGGATTGCTGGTATTGAAGAAGGAGACCCTCTCCCTAGTCTCCGCTCAGGAAAACCAAAATGCACTATTGAGTCTAGAGCAACGAGATTCATCAAAAGATCTCTTAGGTACACTTGACATTTCATCACTTGACGTTCAACAATAATTTCAGTGTGGTACATTATCGAGTCCTTCACAGATCTTAGCAATCTGTCGAGAAAATTTATGAGAGATTCACAACGGTGATCCTCAGTGATTGAATGGAAACTCCTGCCAGGGTCAACATCAAACGACCACGGCTGACAGCGGGTCACTTCGGCAACTCCCCGTGGATTGCGCTTAGTGGTCTCAAACGGTCTATGCGTGAGGTGATGCTTCGGTGTACCTCAGCGACTCATCATCGAACCCATAGATGTACTTCGGTACATCGTGTTATCTCACTTGTGGGACTCCAGTTGAGGACGGCCTTTGTGAGAATTAGAATTGTGTTTTCACACTATGTTGTTAACACTCGAGTTCAAACTTGTAACTGTCGGAATCCGCTTATTACTAACCGTTTGAAATGTTTTCTTCTTATGGAAGCTCTGGCGCGGGATGATCGTGCTGATTCTTCTCATGCTCACGCCAGTATCATCACTAATGGAAGTTCTATCCAAAAGCAACACAACAGTCAGAATGATTCTTCGTCAAACAAAAAAAATCTACAAAGTTTAAGACTTAAAGAACTTCATCATTACTGAATTCCAACGTCAAAAGAGCGTGTGAGCATGTTGAAGAATGACGTGGAGACATTGTAGCGGCGAAGCTGAAACTTGGACTTGATGCGGACAACAACAACATACTATCACTTTCATCACAAAGAACAATGATCAAAGAACAAAGTTAAAGATGACGTCAAAGCATAACTGTTCAAAGTAAACTATCTCTCTACACGGGAGATTGTTGAATCAAGACATTCCTTCTCACAAAGAATGGTGAAGACGTCAAAGCTACTATTACATCAACGCCTTCACCGTTTTTCATCACCAACACTTGGGGGGGAGATTGTTGGAATCACTCCTAAACCTTAATTCAAGTGTTAGTTACTCATATGTAATAGGTAGCTTTTTATGGCCTTTATGTTTGTTTAAGGTCAAGCTTATGTAGACGGCCCATAAGCTTAGGCCCATGTCCATAAGATGAAAAGGGAAGTTATGGATGTTGCCCAGCTCCTTGCCTATAAATACTATGCACAACCCCTCACTCTGAGGGTTGGTTGTTCAACTTATTCCTTTATATTCACATTTACGATAACGGTCATAAGCATATCGTGTGTGTTTGTTTGGTTTATTGTTCAATCGCCTTTATCTCTTTCTTGTAAGCTTGTGTTGTAAAACTAGTGACCTAACATGTGAGCTATGTAGTGGTCCCCATGACACTCATACTTGCACAAGACTCCCCAAAAAAGCTTCCGTTGACTACGCATACTCGCATACCAATGGAATGGGAGGAAGATTCCCCACAACACCCGGACCTAGGACTTTCAATGATGCCCGAGAAGCATGGAGGGGCAAACCCGACTACAATTGGGGACAAACCAAATAATTCACCTCTAATGATTCCCCATGGTCCCATGGCCCTAGCCAACAAAACATAGAAGGGATGTTGCAACACCTAGTTACATCCTAAGAAGCTCAAATAGCCAAGCTTTCGGGCCGCTTTAACCAACAACAAGCCGAGATGGATAGGAAGATAGATAACCTTTTAAAAGCCATGAAAAATAGTGATAGGAAGATCACCGAAAAGGTTAACGTCATCTCGACTCATTCTCCTGAAGTTTCCATTGTGAAAATAAAGGACCCAAGTAAGTTAGCCAAGCACGTTTAATTCGTCAATACCATCACCCTAGTGAAACCAAATAGGACTAGTGACAAAACAAACCATGAGACTATACTTGAGGTTAGTGAAACTCCTAAGGAAGAATCGACCAACGAAGTAGACGAAGTAGGATATGAATACTTCAATAAGTTTCCTACGAAAGAGGAACTCTCTCGGCACCCACACTTAGTACGCGACCTCCGTCACATGTATGTTAGGAAAAGCCCTCGGATCAAATTTCGGAACCCTTGGAATATCAACATACCATGTTGCATAGGACATCTTTTCGTGGCAAAGTCCTACATTGATCGCAAGTCCCCAATAAACATCATGACTAGCACCTACTATAATTGGGTAATGAAGAAACCTATCCCAAATAGGCGAGACCCCGATGATCCTAGTGTTAGTTGTAATTTTCTTGGTAGAGTAAGGGATTGCCGGTCTATGTAGGTAGTTTCATGTACCCTACGGATTTCATAATTGTGGAGGATATTAGTACGGCCATAGATCCTAGCTTGTCCTATGTAATTCTAGGAAAGCCTTTCATAGAAAACACCGGGATGACTTATGATCTGTCGTTACGAATAGTTAGATTTAAAGATGAGACCGATGATGTAGCTTACCAAATGCCATTTAAGATTGAGAAATTTCCATCACTGTCCAATGATGAAAAGGAACTTAAGCTAGCGGTCTACTATAGGAATGAGGAGGATAAGAAGAAAGGAGTAAATTATGTGATGGATAAGATTTTTCGGTTCTATAGGGATTGCTTAAAACTAGGACCAGAATATAGAACTGATTGGGGAGAAGATGACTTCTTAAAAAGATGCATAATAGCGCATTACTATAACATGGAAAACCCCAATAGAGACCGTTATGAGGAAGAAGGTGACGGCAATGAAGTCACGTAGGAGCACGACTTCGAGTCTAGCTACAAGACTCATAAATAAAGAAAAGCGCTTCGTGGGAGGTAACCCATGCTTAATTGTTTGCTTGTTTATGTGTCATATATCTTTTCATTATTGTTTGTTTTCATGTTTAAACTTGTGAAAATGGTTTATTTTTTCTTTAACCTCGTATTAATTACATATAAAGGTATTTTACACCAGGGATAAGTGTAGGGAAGATTACACACGTTTTCAAAAGAACGTGAACATGAGAACTACGATTATTGAAAAAGATATATATATATATATATATATATATATATATATATATATATATATATATATATATATATATATATATATATATGTGTGTGTGTGTGTGTGTGTGTGTGTGTGTGTGTGTGTGTGTGTGTGTGTGTGTGTTTGTTAGAGTCAAATGCTTGTATCGAGTCATAATGGATGTTTTGCAGGAATTTTACCATATTTTAAAGGTGTAATTTTTCCAGAATTTTCCAGAAAAATGCAGCAGACCAGTTTCTGTCAGGATTGCAACCTGACGACGTCAGGAGGAGTAGAAACAGCTTATTACTTTCTCTCGTTTTCTGTGCTACTTATAAATTTTTGGAATTTCTCAGGTCTTAATTTTTCAGAAAATCTGCAAACATCCATTCCACAAGCATTATATCCTAGTTTAGTAGAGTCATATAGAATTTTACCGCCGATTTTACGCGAAGGTTTCGTCTATTTTCTTAAAGTGTGCAGGTTTTATTTATCAAGAAGAAGAAACATAAGATTGGATGGAGCTTTTCACGCATACATTCTTCTTGGAAATAATTTAACCACTACTTCACACGGATCCTACCGAGCTAATCAGGGGAGTACTAGTTTCTTTCTCTTTTAATTACTTTCCGTTATCATAACTTAGATACTTTAGGGGAACATTGGGGACAATGTTAAGTTTAAGTGTAGGGAGGGAGAATAAAACGGGAACTTTGAAACTATGCTTATCCTTGATCATTTGTATTGTCCTATTTCATTTGTGTAATAAACCATGAGAGATATTTGTTAAGGCAATTTTAGCGCCAAATTTAAAAAATTTCATGACTTGTACGGGTGGGTCTTTAGTCTTATCAAAACGTCTCATGGATAGGAGTTATATGACTAGCACAAAAACCATTTACCACTCAAATTCCACCCCAAAATGTGAGGTTCGCCCCTAGATCTATAGGAATTAAAGCATTCACCTTTAATGCTTCGAGAGTATACCAGTAGTATAATAGATTCTAGAACTTGTTTTGTGATGCATTCCGAGATCGCTAGTGAGACTACACTTGTGTAGTTAGGAATAACTAAATGATAAGAGGCATTAGGATAACCCTTGTTTGATACCTGTATTATAATTACTTCTTCCACATCGGTTGAGTAATTCCCCCACACTCTTGCAATGTACTCATCTGTAGTACACGATACCCCTAGTTAACCCCTCAGAGCTTATCATTTTCGCGGTTCTCGTGATGTTTCGGTTTTTCGGAATATCAATGAAGAGCATTGTTTACAATCCACCCCAAAATGTACACCCAAATCGCCTTAGCCCTACTCGTATGCACTCACCTTCAGTGCATTATTGTTATCATACTAAACCCTTAGTTCAATTATCTAGTTACTTGCATGGTTGCTAAGTCGAGTCATATCTTTTGTATACAGTTTTGGGATTATTTGGACTCATGGGTAAAGTTAAATTTTATAGAGTGACGGGAAAGAACGTTAAATTCAAATTCCCTTTATTTGCGTAATAATGTACTCCAAGTGTTTTGATCTTTTCAATTCGGGTCAATATAGTGTTAGAGTAATAAAAAATCAAGTGTAGGGATGTGCCTAAAAATCCCTTATATTTTGATGTTATCATAGAGGATGGTAGAGTAAAAGTGTATGCAAAAAAAAATCGAAAAAAAAGAGTGTTAAAAAAAAGAAAAAAAAAACATACGGGCTACCATCCTACATCTATCTTTATATTTATGTTTGTTTATTTCAAAGTTATCTAGAGTTTAGAGAGTTGAGTCTTTACTTAGCAACGCCATTCTTTTCATGCTTGTAACATAAAGTTTTTTTACTTGCCACCACTAAATTGCCTATCCAACCAATTACAACCCTTTAAAAGACCTTTTAGATAGTTGTTCCTAGGTGCTTACACCAAAGCGGTGGAGGTTTGATCTAGTCTCAAGCATATGGTAATCTGTGTACTATGACCGGTTAATGAGTGTTTATCTTCCATTTCTATTTGATATATTTCATATACACCCGAGAGATGAGAGAATCCAAACACCCCTTGTGAGGTGCTAGTATATAATTTTCTTGCTTGTTATGACTATTGCGGTGCTTTTACTTGTTGTGAATTACATTAAACCAATGTTTTATGCCCCCTAACTTATAAATTGATTGGCCAAAAGCACATTTGCTTGAGGACAAGCAAATACCAAGTGTAGGGATATTTGATAAGGATTTAAAACGTACACTTTTAAGGGGTCATTTAAGCCCTTAATCACCCAATTTTATATCCGCTACTGCTTAATTTCATTCCTTTTCACTTTTTAGGTCTCTTGGAAGCAAAATACTGGAATGATGCATTTTTAGATGAAAAGGAGTGAATATATGAAGAAAATGGCTAATTCAAGATCAAGACACTCAAGCTGCTGGAATAACACCTGACGGCGTCCCAAACAGAGGGTGACGCCGTCCCTATTTTGTGACGACTTGGAGCGAATTATTTTACACTTGGCTCGGGGCTTTGAAGAGTAAGGGCGTCATGAAGACTTTTTCTTCTCAGGGCGGCCTAGATCCAGATTCAGACGACGTCCGCTGCTGAATACGGCGACGCGTCAAAACCACAACATGACGCCGTCCAAATGTTGACTTGGCTAAGACGAAACCTTAATGGCGGCGACTGACGCGTCCCAACTATAAGGTGACGCCGTCGCAGTTGTAAAATTATATATAGAAATCGAATTTTCATAATTTTAGGAGGTAGACTTGTGGAGTAAAAACCAAAAACAATTTTGGTCCGGTTTGGTCATACCCTATTTTACATCAAGATGAGTTATTTACTTCATTGATTTCATTATGTCTTCAATTGTATGTGTGTATGCTTGCATGTTTAACATGTCCAGCTAAATTTCTTGTGTGTTTGCTTAGATCTATGAAACTTAGTTATTAATTATTGATTGGTTGTCTCTTATCTTAATTGTAATTGGTTTAGGATTGCACTATGTCATCGTTGTGTTTCTAAAGCTTGAGTAATCTTTGTGATCCTTAGTTTATAACCACCTAGCGTAATTGTAGGCTAAATATCCAAAGATAACTTTAGTGTTAGTTTATGAATCCTAGAGATCTCGCAGGCAATAACCTTAAAGTATACTTAAAGAGTTAGGGATAAAAGCATACCCTACGACCTTATAAAACACAACGCGTTAAGAATAACGACGTGACAATTCAACCACCAATAAAAGATAACTAGAGAGTAAAAGTATCTAGGTAGACACATTTTTAATCATCATACGAACACACATCAATAGACATATGTTAATACAAATAAGCCGTAAAAACGTTTATTTATATTTTATGATCTTCTAATGTTTTGTCGATAACAAACGTAAAATCATTTTAATGAAACAAATAAAATACGTAAATAGTTTGAGCCAATAGTTTTCTAACACACTTACGTTTTCACATAAAACACTAAAACAAGTATAAGTGATTTTATGATTTAGTAATACATATGTACAACAACCAGTGTTTATATATTGGGCAACTATATACATTATAATGGGTAAAAACTACATATCCATAACCCATGGTATTGACCCATACCCATTTGACTAGATGCATTGCATCTATTAGGTACATTGTATCTAATGAAATACCCATGAACCAACCCATAACCCATGACCCATAACCAAAATACCCATGGCAAATAGAAGCGTCCCACGGATCCCTAACATTACACTAGACGGATCCCTTAAAGGTGGGATCCGTGGGATCCGTGGGATCCGTGGGATCCATGGAACAGTAGTTGTTTTTCCTCTATAAATAGTGAGCCATTTCTTCCTTTTGGGTTGCCACTCCCACACATACTTTCCCCAAGTATTGTAACTCTCTAACCACTGATCCTAAGGGATCTTTCTATGTAGTTTGTCTTTTGTTTTTTTGTATGATTGTCTAGGTTCCTCTTAAAGGCGAGATCACCACTTCTTGAAGTCGAGCAAGCTCAAGTCCATGAGTTGCCATGCTTCGTCATCATCAAGACTACTGAGGTTCTCTTATTGATAGTTCTTTCTTCCTCCATAGAAGTATTGTGTCGAAGGCATTAGTGAAGGATGCCGAAAGAGTCAAGACTAAAGCATTAGTGGAAGGCGCTTAACGTCCGTGTCAAAAGCAAGAGTGAAGAATGCTAAAGGTGTCAAGACGAAGGGATTAGTGAAAGGTGCCAAGCGTTTATGTCAAGGGCATTGGTGAAAGATGCCTAGGAATCAAATCAAGTGGCATTAGTGAAGAATTCCAAGGTCGTATAATCGATGAGGTGCATCGTTATACAAATAGTGATATTTTGTTTCCAAGGATGTTGATATCCTTGATGGTGTTATAATAAGGAGTGAGTCTCCTTTGGGATTAGGTGTTGTGTAGTTTTGGGTAGTAGTTCCTCTATTGTAATGGAACTCGGTACTTAGCCTAGTACCGGATAAAGGGTAGGCAACGTTGTGGTAGGTGTGGTTCACCTTGGTGAAAGAACCCGGTGGTTAGCCTAGTACCGGAAAAAGAGTGGCGGCGTTGTGAAGGCTTCTCCGCCATAAGGAGTTGGTGTGTAGTGAGTGATTACGAACTCTCGAGTAGGTGACTCGGGGAGTGGAGTAGGGCAAGAAGGTGTCCTTGTAGCCGAACCACTATAAATACCGCGGTGTAGTGGTTATGTGCTTCTTACTCTTTATCTTTCATTACGCATTTATATATATATATATATATATATATATATATATATATATATATATATATATATATATATATATATATATATATATATATCAACGTCCAACATACACATCTAAATATATTGACATAAGGTGATCTAAATATTTTAAACGAAGTTTTAATTGGTAAAACTATTCAACCCCCTTCTAGTTTTCCACAATTGGCATCAGAGCTTCGTTACCAAATTTCTTAGAGTATGTTGTACTTTAAAAACTTGATATGATCCGTGTATGTTTGAAAACTACAAAGAAGGATTTTTTTTAAGTCATGTTTTAAAAATCATTATAGTGTTACTGTTGGACAATGATAGAATGTTATAATATTTTCCTTGTTAAGAATTCTCCATACTTGGATTTGGGCATACCAAGAAGATCATGAAGAAACTATCTAAATATTTCTTTTCGTAAAAAGAATGTTTAGCATTGTTTTCCTCATACACGGGTCTGGAGATTCTAAGAAGATCACAAAGCATTTCCTCTAAATATTTCTTTCCTTAAAAAGAATATTTAGCAAATGTATGATCGTTAATAATTTACATTATTTTTTATTATTATTAAAGTCTTAGTTGTATGATTAATATTTATTAGTAATTACTTAAGTAGTTATCTATATTAAAATCATCATCAAGAATAGTATTCTTCGATTGATTTATATAGACTACACTACTAATCTGTAATAATGATATCTCGGTTATTCGATAGCCTCAATCATTATTGATCACAAAAGGATTATTGACACTTCATCTATGTCAATGAATATCTATGTGAAATTTCTTATATTATGATAAAATGGGATTTTATCATAATCTTTGAAAAACCTCCCAAGAATTATGAATAGTTCATAAAAAGGGAATCACGTCAAATAGAATTAGTATTAAACCATCAAAACCCCAAATCACAAGTTATAGAGCTTAAACATCAAACTCTAGGCATTTTAGAACTCCCAAACCAAAGTTATCAAAGAATGCTTAAACTGATTTTTGTTGTCATGCCGGATCCCTGAGCTTGAACTAGCCGGATCCCTAATGAGAGGGATCCTTGGGATCCGTGCAACAGAAGACATCATAAGTTAGAAATGATCACTGTGGAAGTTCCACAACCACTTTTCCTTCAAAGACTCACGAACAAAAACCCAATTACTGTTCACAGGAGCAATTTGATCATTTCCTTCAAGCATAACAATCTCTTGTGTAAGTATAATCTTCACTACATTGTTAATTTAATTCCTTGATTTCTAGTATTACAATTTCTTCATCTTTAGAAGTTGGGTTCAAATGGGTTTATCATAATTTGTTACCACATTGTTTTCTAAGATAAACTAAATCAAATAATTAACATTGTTAATACAAATTAAACTCATTTCTTGAATTCAATAAAGATGATTTGAGCAAAATTGCGATCAAACACTTTAGGAAACTATTCATAAATAACACCACATTGTGGTTGTGTTGTTTAGGAACAAACATGCCAAGTAACCGACAACAAGACTATCAAGATACCGCCCATTACATCCCAATGTACCATAGAAAAGATGGACTTAGCCCGGAAGATAGGAAAGCTTTCAAAATGCTCGAAAAGAGACTTTTTCATGAAGGTCGTGTAGTAGAACCATCGTTTCTTGCTAACACCGAAATCCGACAAGTTTTTGGGACCATTGGCTTTGATTGTTTATTGGACATAAACGAACAAATTTGCCCGGTTTTAGGTACTCGAGTTCTACAATACAATGAGGATAGTTAGAAATGATGATGGGTCCATCTCAATTGTCTTCATCATAAATGAGCATGAGTACACCCTTTCGCTAGTGGAGTTTGGAAGAATACTACGGGTTCCATATCAAGGAGTTTGCATGTTTTCCAATGAGTGGTCTTTGGCGGAGATACACGATATGGTTGATCACCATGAAATCTACCACATGAGAATCCCGGAAGCAACCACGGTGAGGCACACCGTGTTCATGCTAAGAGCATCCCCATCGAGGGTCACTAGAAATTCGAAAGTGATCTATAGGGATCCTTTCCAAATGGAGCTCTCCGAGATGTATGCCTTGTATAGGAAATGGGAAGTTGTGGTGAGGGAGAATGTGTTGTGCTTAGGAGGGAAAAAGGATCACCCCAATGCATGCCTAAGTTTCATGATCTATTGCCTAGTGACCGAGACTCGCTTCAACCTTGCATACTACATGATCAAGAGAATGACGAGCGTCAAAAGCATGGACAAAATGGTGCTCCCATATGCAATCCTCTTATCTCGTCTTGCAAACTTCATCTTTGCCTTAGATCCTTCTCCGTACTCCTATGATCATAGCTTTTGCAAGAAAGTTATGGTGTCATTGACCGAGGGTAGAACTACAAGGTTTATGGTGGAAGGCAAAAGGCCTCACCCACCCACGGATTCCTCGGATGAACGGGAGAGGCAAAGGAAGGTGAAGGTAGTAGCAACCCGCTCGGAAACACCGATCTTGACCCTTTGGACTACATCAATCAATTATTGGACATTCCTAGCCCATCACAAGAATGGCAACAAACCAAGGGGATCTTCAAGTGCTTCGCCAACTTCTTGAAGAAAAAGAAGTAGAGATGGTGTGATAAAGAGTGGAGGAGGGATGAAGACGGGGAGTGGTGGGGAAGTAAGGTAAGGTCACAGGACCTTAATTTGTGGAAAAAATTTTGAAACAATGGTTTGTAACATCTAAACAATACTTATGTAGAGTAGGATGTAGTATGTAGGTATTGCCATAACTTGGCATTGAACAATCTTAACTTAGGAACGTGTAGGATGAGATTTTACGACTTCTTGAAACCATTCAAGTAGTCGTCGTCACTCATCTTTAGGTACCTTTAGTTCCCCTACACTTGCTATGCGTTATACTTGATGTGTTATTGCATTTAGTCTTTGTAGAAACAACTAGGAGAAGCATTTGCTAAGAGTGCAAAAATTGCACATTTGTTGAAAGCCTTCTGATCTGCAGTAGGCGGATCCCAGCGTTATAACTAGTCGGATCCCTCCCAAGAGGGAACCGTGGGATCCATGACTCAGATGAGAAATCTGAGACTTCCTCACATCAAAAAAAGCTCACTAGATCACCTCACACTAGTCAAACATAAGACCTTAGAACCAACTAAGTCTTCCTCAAGCATTTGAAAGCTTCACACTCACCCATAGCTTACCTAGGATCTATTTCAAAGTGTTTTTGATTTATCAACTCATCAAAACTCACCATATTTCTGCTCCAATGCTCACACATTATTCCTCACATCTCAATACACTTAGTTTCATATTTCTATCAATTTTAGCAAATTGATTTTAGTCACTTTTAACTCTAAAATAGGCTTAAAACTAGTTTTTTATTTTTCTTTATTTTTCAAGAATTTATCAAATTTCTCTTGAGCTATCATCTGACTTCTAGGACTAATTACCACCATTTTTCCATTTCAAAACAAATGGTATCCTTCTCAAGCACTTAGTTAGACTATCTAAAGTCCACTTTCCTACCCAAAACCATCATTAAGCATCCTCACTCCTAATGGTTGAGCATTTAAGACATCCACCACTCAAGACATCAAAGAAAAGTCAAAACCTCAAAATACATAGGCACTAGACCTTACAAAAATCATAATCATTTCATCACATATCTGTCAGACAGACGGATCCCTGGTTTATAACTAGACGGATCCCTGGTGAAAGGGATCCGTGTGTACAGAAAGACCCCAATAAGCTTTTCTCTTCAAATTTTAGCCACCTTTGGTAATCTAAAACACCTTTAGCCAACATTTAATGTTATCCTAGAGCTGAACAATATCTCAACTGACCTTAGTGCATGCTTAATCCCTATAGTGGTCATGAATTTAATGTCTTAATTCTAAATCATCCTTTATAAGCCAAACACTCTTGAGGATAAGTCATCACTCTTACCTAGTACTCAAAAATCAGCAATTAGAAGCTCATATTGCATCCTCACCATCACCATGACTAAAGCACTTAGCAACAACTCTTCAACCAAAGGTTCATCCAAAAGGAATGGTTATATGATTCATGAGATTTCATCCACCGAATCATCTCCCGTAAGAGATAGCAATGCTAGAATCCCACCTCAACAAACTCATTCAACAATTGCTAAGAAAACTGCAAGAATTAGCATTAAACCTTTTGGGTTAAAAAAGGGTTCATCTAGCTCTAAACCAAACATAGCTAGCTCTAGCAAGCCGTCTAAGCCTTCATTCATAGAGCATGGACTACACTCTTTCACCGAACCTATCCCTCACCTAAATCTCTATTCATTAGAGCATTCACCACCAAGAACCTCCCAATCACCAACTTTCTCATTAAATAGAGAACCACCTACAACACCATGAAGTCCATCATTGGAAACAAGGGACCACCAAGGACTTGATCATATGGAGGAATTTCCATTACCACCACCCTCAATTTTAGTAGAACCTCATCCTACATCTCTCAATGAAACCCCACCATCATTCGTAGAGCCTCCTCAAAACATCCAATTTCATCCAGTTCCAAATCAAGACAATAATTGCTCAAATTTTCTAATCACCCAAGGACTTGTTCAAGAAGTACGAAATGAGTTACATTTCATGTTTAATCATCTTCTTGAAAGATTTGACCAAATCAACAAGTCTACTCATTCTTAGACTCAAGCACATTGTTGCTTCTTAAGTTTTAGTAACTTACTAGTATTAGTAGATTAAGTATTATGTGGCTAAGTCATTCTCTTATTTTTAGAGATTTGTTGATTATCTCTTATATTTTATTGAATGATAGTTTATATGCCATATTGGTTTGAGAATATGTGTGTTGCTTGAATATCCATCTCACTTTGATGTTTTCATTATTTATTATATCATCATTGCTGTATTCTGTCATCAGATAGACGGATCCCTTGAAATTGCCTAGACGGATCCCTCCAAGGAGGGAACCGTGGGATCCGTGCAATAGAAGACTAATTTTCTACTAACTTGAGTCTTATTTGCAGGAAATTATGCACTATATACTTGTTTTCTAACCTGTGTTTTGTAGATTTTCAAAATACACATGAAGACTTTGACACCCTATGCTATGGGGAGCTTTGTGTCAAACCATACATTGAAAAACCATTTGCAATACAATCCTCATATGGATTACATTTCGTTACATCCCCTTGCAAAGTTGCAATCTTTAAGGGGGAGCATTTTCGTCACAAGGACGAAACCATTTGCAAACAAAGTTGCAATGCATTAGCTTATTAGGTTTTATTTACTTGACGCCCTCACAAAGGGATGGACTCGTCAAGGGGGAGTTAAGATGAGAACTATTCCCGTCACTTGCTCTCTTTACATTCTTTCTCTTTTACATGTTTTTCTTAAAACAATGTGTTAGTTTCTTTTCGACGCTCTTTTTGTTTCGACAAAAAGGGGGAGAAAAGAGTAAAAACTCCAATTCGAACTTTTACGAATTTTAGTTTTTCCTTAAAATAATTTTATGTTTTGTCATCAATAAAAAGGGGGAGATTGTTAATACAAATAATCCGTAAAAACGTTTATTTATATTTTACGATCTTCTAATATTTTGTCGATAACAAACGTAAAATCATTTTAACGAAAGAAATAAAATACGTAAATAGTTTGAGCCAATAGTTTTCTAACACACTTACGTTTTTACGTAAAACACTAAAACAAGTATAAGTGATTTTATGATTTAGTAATACACATGTACAACAACTAGTGTTTACATATTGGGCAAATATATACATTATAATGGGTAAAAACTACATATCCATAACCCATGGTATTGACCCATACCCATTTGACTAGATGCATTGCATCTATTAGGTACATTGTATCTAATGAAATACCCATGGACCAACCCATAACCCATGACCCATGACCCATAACCAAAATACCCATGGGCAAAGAGGAGCGTCCCACAGATCCCTAACATTACACTAGACGGATCCCTTAAAGGTGGGATCTGTGGGATCCGTGGAACAATAGTGGTTTTTCCTCTATAAATAGTGAGCCATTTCTTCTTTTTGGGTTGCCACTCCCACACATACTTTCCCCAAGTATTGTAACTCTCTAACCATTGATCCTAAGGGATATTTATATGTAGTTTGTCTTTTGTTTTTTGTGTGATTCTCTAGGTTCCTCTTAAAGGCGAGATCACCACTTCTTGAAGTCGAGCAAGCTCAAGTCCATGAGTTGCCATGCTTCGTCATCATCAAGACTAATGAGGTTCTCTTGTTGATAGTTCTTTCTTCCTCCATAGAAGTATTGTATCGTAGGCATTAGTGAAGGATGCCGAAAGAGTCAAGATGAAAGCATTAGTGAAAGGCGCTTAACGTCCGTGTCAAAAGCATTAGTGAAGAATGCTAAAGGTGTCAAGACGAAGGCATTAGTGAAAGGTGCCAAGCATTTGTGTCAAGGGCATTGGTGAAAGATGCCTAGGAATCAAATCAAGTGGCATTAGTGAAGAATGCCAAGGTCGTATAATTGATGAGATGCATCGTTATACAAATAGTGATATTTTGTTTCCAAGGATGTTGATATCCTTGATGGTGTTGTAATAAGGAATGGGTCTCTTTTGGGATTAGGTGTTGTGTAGTGTTGGGTAGTAGTTCCTCTATTGTAATGGAACTCGGTACTTAGCCTAGTATCGAATAAAGGGTAGGCAACGTTGTGGTAGGTGTGGTTCACCTTGGTGAAAGAACCCGGTGGTTAGCCTAGTACCGGAAAAAGAGTAGGCGACGTTGTGAAGGCTTCTCCGCCATAAGGAGTTGGTGTCGTGTAGTGATTACGAACTCTCGAGTAGGTGACTCGGGGAGTGGAGTAGGGCAAGGAAGGTGTCCTTGTAGCCGAACCACTATAAATACTCGTGTCGTGGTTATGTGCTTCTTACTCTTTATCTTTCATTACACTTTTATATATCTATCTATCAACGTCCAACATACACATCTAAATAGATTGACATAAGTTGATCTAAATATTTTAAAACGAAGTTTTAATTGGTAAAACTATTCAACCCCCTTCTAGTTTTCCACAACATAGACTACCCCTTAGTTTAGATAATTAGATAAGTAGAGTAATCGGTAGAAGTACCAACCCCCAAATCCAAACCCCAAGGTTTTACCCTTAGCTTTCTAAAAAAATATAAAAAGATAAAAAAAAGTAATCTTCCTCAACCCAAACCTTAGCGTAGTACATCTCTCACTAGCATTCCTATTCCCCTAGAGAACGATATCAATACCCGAGGCTTACCCAATACTACACTACAACGATTAGGTTCACTGACTATGGTGTTGAAAAACTTGCTCGAAGAAAAGGAAGTTTCCTTTGACCCCGAATGCGTTATACGCGCATCACTAATCGTCGTAGTGTAGTATGGGGTAAGCCTTGGGGATTGATTTCGTTCTCTAGGGGAATAGGAATGCTAGAAAGAGATGTATGACGAGAAGGTGGGGGTTGAGGATGATTCTTTTTAGTCTTTTTTTTTGTTTTTTTAGAAAGCAAAGGTAAAATCTCGGGGTATATGATTGGGGGGGGGTGGTACTTCTACAGATTTCATTACTTAACTAATTATCTAATTATCTAATTAACTACGGATAGTTTATGTTTAATTGAGGTGTGCTCGTATGATGATTAAAGATGTGTTCACTTAGATGTTATTACTCCTTAGTTATCTTTTATTGGTCAGTTGAATTGTCACTTCCTTTATCTTAATTGATGCATTGTATTCTGATTAGTCATAGGGGGTGCCTAATTCCCTAGTTCTATGAATTATAACTCTCCTTTAGAATACCCGGGATCGGCAAGTGCAATAGCATCTCCACCGAATACACTATTATCATAAAGCTACAACTCACGCAATAAACACAACGATGGCCTAGGTGCACTCCTATGGCTTTCTGCTATTTAGGATGTTCAAGCTCGCAACAATGAAAGAAGAAGTCAGTTTTCCTTACTCTAACGTCTACCAATTAAGACAAGAGACAACCTAACAACAATCAATAACTAGGTTTCATAGATCTAAGCAAACACAAAAATAATTTAGCTAGACATGTTACACAAGCAAGCATACACACAATCAATTGAGACCCTAGAATATTGTCAAAGTCTGTTAGGAATTGGAAATTCCATAGTGAAGTATCGGTCACCCCAAATATAATCTAGCATAAGTTAGCTCGTAGACATATCGTTAGTTACGTTATTTGTTAGTTTATTAGTCAGTTATTAGCGTAGTTTAGTTTAGTGCAACACCGTGGAGGAAGGACGGGTCTTTACCCACTATATGCCTGATCCACAGTCCAACAGGAGGACGTTGTAGTTGTAACTATAAATACCCCTTCCATCCTTGGAAGGGGTGGTGCTTTCTCATTAATCTAACCTTTCATTTGTATTTCTCTCTCTAGAAAACACCCTCTCTTCTCTTCATCTCTCTAAAATGGCTTTCTTGTTTAATCATCTACCTAGACCACCCGAATCATTAAACAACATAAAATATTCGATCCTACAATTGCATTAGAGCCCAGGTTATGTTGTTTTTGATGTTTTGGTTCGGTTTTGTTTGATGGGTTCTTATGTTCGGTTTGGTACGACTGAAGTTTCTAAGATGTGGTTTTATACATTTCTTGTATTGTTTTGATATAATTTTTGATGAGGTTTGATTCAGTCCTGATATTGCAAGTTGATGTTTGTTGAAACTGGTTTTATGATGCTTATCTGGTTGTGATGTTACTTACTGTTTTATTGCTTAAACATGGTCAAATATAATTTTTTTCAAAGATGTTTTATACTGATGTGGCTAATGGGTTGTCTAACTGCTTTACAAGAGTTGATTCAATATTCGGAATAAGGTTTGGGTCAAGTAAGAGCGGTTTGTGCTTTAAAGAGGTTTGTCTCAGTTTTCTGTCTAGATTCAATGTATCTCTTAAATGGTCAAAGCGATTTGTCTAAAATGTCATAAAGCCACTTATGTCTCAACTGATGTGTTTTGACACATTGGTTTACTAAGCGACTTGTCAAACTGGTAGTGAGGCGGTTTGTCTTTCAAATACTGGAAGCGATTTGACTTTTGAGTCAAAAGCAATTTGTCCTTTAATCATGAAGCGTTTTGACGCCTTATGAATGCATTTTGTTCCAAAATTAAGGGTTATTAGCGATTTGTCTCATATCACTTAAGCGACTTGTGTCAAGTTTCAAAAAGTGACTTGTATCATAAAGCGACTTGACTGAAAAGAAGATGAAGATGAAGAAGAGTATGACCATGACCACAAAACCATAACATCTAGACTCTATTAACCTCAGTTCTTAAAACATAATTTGATTCATATCATCTCATACAACAAACATCTTTCAACATGACCAGAAACATACATCATATCAAATCCACAAACATCAACACTAATTTCATTATATCACACTACACATGAACAAATCAGCTCAAAGATAAAAAGGAAAAGGATTATAGATCTCAGATCTTTCGTGCATAGTTGGTATTCAATCTCAACCCTTCAAGGTTTTACACGAAATAAATCCATCACTGATCTATATGGAGAAATGTTTTTTATCTCAGTTTTGTTTCTTTTTGTGTGTGGTTCTCAAAACACATAGATCTTTAAGATCTATACACAAAAGAAAGTATACCTCATTGATCTATCTAGAGTCTTATATCAAAACGAAATATTAAGGGATCTCAGATTTTATTTCGTGACTATATTGTTTTCATTTGAAACCATTTCAAGGTCTATCACACAAAATGATAACATCATTGATCCACTCTAACTGAAAAGGAAAAACAACAAACGAGACCTCAGACTATCATTTTTTTGTGTGATACAAAAGAACATCAAGACTATCAAGAGTCACATACACGAAATAGACTTATCATCATAGATCTCTTTTGAAGACTCGCTTCATGTACTATCCGAAACAAAAATGAAAAGATAATAACAACAAACATGTTATTTCTTGTTCACTTGTTCGTTATTAATGAAACTTAAACAAAATACATAATTAAACCTACCTTGAAGCTGTTTGTCTATCTCGTTACCATCCCTGTGGTATTAATGATGGACTCAAGCCATCCCTGTGGCCATCTCGTGCCATCTCTGTGGCTAGATGCACTTGAATATCACATACAAGGTTTGTTAAGGACTTAATGTTTTGATATTGCAAGAAATGGAGATGAGGCAGTCGAGTTTTTGATAAGATTGGATTTGGGAAAAAGTTGGGGGCGGACTGTTATGTGATTAGGGTTTGATTAAAATGAGATAAATTAGGGATATGGTGAGAGTTTTATATCCAAATATTAGGGCGTCAGGCCTTGGATTTTTGGATCGGGTGTAAATTAAGATGGGCCTCTTGTTACTGTATTATGCATATGGGCCGTTTATTTGGACGTGATCTCTGCTTCTTGTTATAAGTAATATCTCCGACATGGGATGTTTATTTGGATCGTGATTCTTTGTTTAGCAATAAGTAATATCTCTCCCACAACATAAAAATACTATAAGAAATATTGTTGGTTGGGCCGTGGTATTTGGATCGTGGTGAATTTTTATTTGGACCATATGGTGAGTTTTGATACCAGTCATTGGACTTGGATAATGTGAGATGAGCTGATGAGATTTGTCAATGAGATTTGTTGAGAATTGATGAGATGATGAAATTCGTTGTCTTTGTGCCGATTGATACTTTGGTGTTTACATTTTCACGGAGAATGTTATCTCACGGCTTGAATTGATAATTGAACAAGGTTGACTACATGGTTGTTTGTACGATATTTATTATTTGGATTTGATGTGACGTTTTCCGGGCGCATTTACTTATTTTCGTCTTCTTTCTTTCTACCCTTCCGCGAAGATGACTTGTTTGGGCATTTATAGAGTGTAATAAAGACTTGACTATTTAGTTACTTTTGTGATTCTTTCTCGCTTAACACACAGCGTAACTATCACTTCGGTGTCTCACGCAGTTGAGGATATGTCAAGAGGTTTTTTACATTGGGTACACCGTTTCTTTTTCACGAGGATTAGTACAAGCTTAAGTAACAAATCTGGGTAATTTTACGTCATGTTCAAGTTTGGTATATCGAGCTTATTTCTCCATGTAGTCACAGCAATAGCCGACAGAATATGTGGAAGATGTGTTTACCAAAGTGTCTATTGGATGAGATGTGATCAACAATTCTCATGGAATAATCTTCGCTACAAAATGTCAATGATACTTCATAGTCTAAGCAACATCCTTCAAGAATCTTCAGCATCAGTCATGACTTTTCAAGATGTTTGCTTATAACAAGAACCTCCAGGGAAAAGGAGTTTATACTACTTGACTTAGTATGGTTTGTGAAGTTATCTACATATGGGTAAAGAATTATTGATGATATTGTTAATGATGGTGGAGAATCATTGAAGAACCGCTGCATGTTCCCCTAAAACAGATATTCACCGAAACTAAAGTTGTCATAACACATTCAAGCTGACATTGTTTACGGTTTTGTCTTGATTTTGTAAAATCCCGCGAAAGAATCTATTTCTCGGTTTAAATCATAGACTTGTAAAATCCCGTGACAATAGAAACATCCTGGTAATTGTAAAGTGCATTTCCGGATCTATCTTACGGTTTATTCTTGGTTTTGTAAAATCGCGGGAAAGAAACTATTTCTCGGTTTAAACCATAGAATTATAAAATCCCGTAACGATGGAACCATCCTGGAGAAAGGAAAGTGTATTTCAGGATCTCGTATTTGATGTTGGTACTACGGTTTCTACTTCGAAGAATGGATAAAAGGGTGTACTTCATGAATTGGATGTGTGTTTGGATATTCGTCATGGCAGTTTGGTTATTACTTGGTTTTACGGGGTTATGTGCTTTTAACCATGGTCGGGATGAAAATCATTATCATAGTTCACTTAAAACGTCAAAGGAGGCTAGATGTGAGCTTTTAACCAGAAGATGTGACAACGGGGTTAATTCAATGTTATTTATTTGAGGTTGAAGTGAAATATCACGGGCGAGTGTACTTAGTATCTGAAGGTATCAGGGATGGTTTGATGAAGATTCTTCAAGATCCTTGTTCGAGCTTATTATCAAAAATGAAGACTTGGAAATCTAGTTATTGTTGGGTGACTTTTTCCTTTTCTTTTACCACTTGGGGGAATTGGGCTCTTACCACCACAAAATAACTATCACTTTAAGGAGTTACGTTGTAGTGCTCAGTGTCACATTCAATTGTTGATTGTCAAGAGGTGATGTACGTCTTATACTTGATGGTTGGTTGGTTGAAGAGTATAGAGTACTTAGAGAGTACTTAGAGATTCTAATGGAAATCTGCAGCGCTTTGTTACATATGTGCAAGTTTAAGTCACGAGTTCGGGTTAGTTTACTTCAGGGTCAAATTCATCATATTGGGTTTTCTCCATCAGCTGTCACGACAAAGAGCCTACTGAATGATAATGGGATTGATAACAAGTTTGCCAAGATAGATTGAAAAGAGAGAGATTATGACGTTTGAACACAACAGTTCAAGCCTCGTACTTCAAAGAAAAGAAAAGTGTATGTCTCAGAGCGCTTTATCTTATGAAGAAGAGAAATCTTCTTATGACGTTTGAACACAACAGTTCAAGCCTCGTTCTCTAAAGAAAAGAAAAGTGTATGTTTCAGTGCGCTTTATCTTCGGAAGAAGAGAAATCTTCTTATTTATGACCATTCTCATCAACATGCTTCATGCTTTTTCCAAGCACTTCAGTCATCAAGTGAACCGAACTACTGTTGATTGTCTTCTTATTCCACTTGCTCAATCATAAATGACGATGGCGTCATCATATGCTACCTTTGAAGGGGAGAAGTGTGAAGAGACTACATTATAAAGATATTCACTTGTTTAATCAAGAATGGCAACTCCGTATGCAATTCTTGAGGGGGAGAAGAAGTGTGAATTTACAACATGTTGATTGACTTCGGAGTATAAATGGTCATACGGCTCATAACTCATGTAAGAACCGAGCTTCTTCTTATCGGGTCATCTTTACATGGTGTTTCTTCTATGAGCCACTGATTGACATCTTCTCACGGGCTGATATGATTAATAATAAAGTGCTTCCAGTTGCGAGGCGAATTTCCTTGATGAACATCTTTCTGTTCTTGTTTGATAGGGAGGGATTTGAGTTAAGGGGATTTTCTATATATAAGTTAACGAGAATGCATTTGGTGAGAAGAAGATGTTGACTTTCTATTCCCCAATTGGACAATCTTGAAGAAGGTCGAGTCTACAGTCTGTTCTACATTTTTCTGCTACATGTTAGAAGACTAAAGACGAGTTGCATTTGATTATCTAAAGACTTCTTCTTAATCTGGGCATTTATCAAAGAGATTCTCGGTTTAGGGGAGAGCACTAATTAGGGGAGAGTGATAAGTCAGATTCAATTCCCAATTAGACTTGCTCACATTCTTCAGCAAATTGATTCTCACAAAGACTTCAAGCGATCTTCTCATAAGATTTCGAGTATATGGGCTTATAATATGTTGTTGATTCTGAAGCATCAAAACCAGCAAGGGGGAAGGAGACAAGTATCTAAACGCGAGTAAACTTGATGAACTTAATACTTCTAAGTGATTGAAGATATCTCGGGAAGACTATTGTCATTACCGCAGAGAAACTCAAGGTTTGACTCATGGCGTTTAGTGTTCTTATTCCAACTATGTGGGGGAAGAGATGGAAGAGTTAGTTTATGGTGATAAAAGAGGTACACAAGTGTGTGATGATTTCGATGCTATCGCAATCATCGGGGAGAAGATTGTGTACATTGGGGCGCTTCAGTTGTTTCACTTGGGTGCTTAATCGGTGATTGAGAGATATAATCACTTATTCGGAGTTGACATCCGAGAGATTTTCATCGCGAGATAATCGGTGATTTGGCCCGCTTCTTCAATGTTATCGGTTATTCTCTCTTTGGGCATTCGGGTTCTTGAGCTTCATACACTATCATCAGGGGAGAGGAAAGTATACATCGGGTTTATTCTTTGGCTATCGGACTTAATCTGCTACTTAGATGGTATAAGTTTCTCTGTCTTCGGGGATATGTGTATTCGGGTTCGTGAGCTCTAGTCTAAGAGACTGACTGCATCAATTCATCTATTTGGGGGAAAGTGGTCTCTTGACAACTTTTTGGAATGGATCGCTTTAGACTTCAGTTGAAAAGAAATATAAGAAGATTCATTCAAGCGTGGGATGATACGTTGCTGATCTATTTTGATGATATAACCCCGAACGAAGAATCTTGATTATCATTCTTAAAAGGAGCAGTGGGATTTATGATAATGGTGTGCTTCTCACGTACTCTGGCTAAGGCAAGCTTGAAATAGAGCTTCGAATCTGCTCATCTAATGGATTTTCGGTTTGGGGTGAAGCTGCCAAAGTCTCTCTTTCTCAAAGGCTCATGTTCTATCTTCTATTCTGGAGCCTCGGAAGCTTTGGTGGTGAAAGTTTAAGAGATGTTGATTTCTATCTTCTGCAACGGGGCTGTTCGATATCCTTATCTCGGTACTCGTAAAATCGTCTTCTTAAACTATATCATCTAATCTATCTTTGTAAATATTTATCAAAAACCAAAATACAAAAATAGAAAACCAACAAAAGAAAATAGAAAAACATAAAACCTTCAAAAACCCATAAAAATCATAAAATTTTGAAAAATTCCAAAAATATGTTTTCTCAAAACATGTCTTCCGGTATCGATAACATCTGCGGTCTTAGAAATGTCATTCAATAATGGCACGGGACCATAGATGAAGTTCAAGCAGGAGGTGTAAATATTTTTTCCAAAACATGTCTAAAATTACGGCTTACAGTTACTTCAGATTGTAACCCGTGCTTAAACCATCGTTTCCTATTATTTCAGATAGAAACCCGCTCTTCAAGAAAGGAAAGTCTTTGCGCTAAACCAATTTTCAAACTTTCGAGCACTTATCCTAAAAACAAATGAGGAAAGTATGTCGAAGGACTGGTGTTCCTACTCAAATATTTTTCCTTCTAAAATTCTTCAGAAAAATATTTGTTGTTTTCAAAAATGGTGGTAAGTGAGTTGCTTGAAAATCAATCAGATTCAGAGTTTTCGTAACAAATTGAAAACTCAATCAGTGACTTCAGCGCTTTTAAACTTTTCAGAAAAATAAGTCATTGATTGAGGGGAGAATGTTTTCAAATTTATATCATCTATCGGGCTTATCTAATTATCCTATATGCTTAACTGAAAATGATGTTAACCTACGTTGAAGGACTAGGTGCCTAGAATAGGATTGTTAGGATTAGATGATTAGAGTTTGATGAACACATTATTCCCATGCCTTTACATGATCTGATTGATATGTTGAATTGACTTTTATTAGTCGATTGTTGTTTGGGTGTTGTCGACCACCATATATCTGTTTGTGTTGACTAACGTATGCAAATAAGATGGTTTATAAGAATGTTCCCGATCTGGATCCCACAAAAGAAGATGATTGGATGCCGAAAGGAAAGGGTAACTATATCTTGGGTCGACAAAAGAAGAAACGGAGCTTAATCAGATCTCTCCATGGATAGTTGGCACGATAGATGCAACTTCAGAAGTCTCGCTGCATCAGCAGACGGTTTTCTTCCAACCTTCAGCAACAACAACAAAAGCAGCTCAACCACCTAACGTATCTTTGTGCAGGATAATAGTGATGATACCATTTTTTTAAACAATTTTTGAATAATATTGTTTTGAAAATGGAAAAATATTGGTTTTGAAAATAAATTGGACTTAATTTTGGAAATCACCGGACTTCATTTTATCAAAACTTAAGTCACTCAATCATCGACTACGGTCATCGATTGAGGGCGAGAGTGATTTAAAATAAAATATTTTCAAACGATATTTCTTCATAAAAAGTCCGGTTTGTACGAAATAAAGTGGTGATCTAAAGATTTAATGTTATGTCATGGTATGATTTTCTTTAAAACTCAAAGATCTTTCAAAATGAAATTTTTTCTGTTCTTGTTTGATTGTGAAACTGTTTTATTTTACTAAAAAATCTCTTAAAACTATCATACCTGACACTAACAATCTTTAATGTCTATAGTTGGTCCTCATCAGTCAATTTCAAAAATTAAATCTTGCCACGTCTTTCCCCAAATTTTTCTAAATGATTTAAATCAATTGGGATCACAAATCTCAATTGGTTTGAAATTTGTGATCGGGGGAGAGATCGTGATTTAAATCTCAAATCGGTTTTATAGGGTGATTGTTTCAAAATCACTCCTTCCTTCATGTGCCAAACGATTTTGAAATACATAATGCACATGATTGTGGATGAGCATTTAACCAAAAACCAAAAGAGTATTTAAACAAGGCCACATTTTCTCCCATGTTTTCTAAACCTTATTAAATCACTTGGGATCCAAAATCTCAAAGGGTTTGATATTTTTGATCGGGGGAGAATTTGTGATTTAATTATGAAATCTGATAAATGATGATCGATTTGATTCAAAAGTGCAGGCTGCTCTCCCATATGTGCTAAATGCTTTCAAATCTCGAAGCACATATTAAGGGGGAGCATTTCAAAAAGAAAATAAACTTTCAAGGTACAATGATTTCTATGTTTCAACATAAAGTACCTTGATTGATTTTATAATGGTTTCTCAATGGAAAATGTGATCGTGGAAGTTCTTCGAAAACTTCCTTCCTCTATGTGTTAAATGATTTCAAATATCCTACGCACATTTTGAGGGGGAGAATTTACCAAGAAAATCAAATGGCCTTTTCCACGGAAATTGTGATCAAGAAATTATTTCAAAGAACTCTTGCCTCCATGTGCTAAACAATTTCACATATCATATGCACATGTTGAGGGGGAGCATTTCTAAATGATCAAAACAATTAAGGTACAAAATGCTTTGATTTTATATCACAAGTACCTTGATTGATTTTCCAAATGATTTTTCAATTGGTTTCATGAAGGAAAGAACAATACCAAAAGACCGACCAAATTTACTTTATGCATGGTGTTATAAGGATGGTTAGGTTAGGTATTCGTTCCCACGATCCCGCCAGAGCCGAAGGGAGAAAATTGAAAGATGTTCCCACAATCCACTAGTTAGTGTAGAAGTCCTTAGGTATTCGTTCCCACAATCCACTAGTTAGTGTAGAAGTCCTTAGGTATGATGAAAAAAGGAGAAAATTGAGAAATGGGAAGAGTGCCGACTGAGAAAGAGCTAGAACTGGAATAAACCCAACAAGGTTCTAGTAATGAAGTCTCGGTAAGCACTGAAGGGGTTGAAGAATGAAAAAGAAAATGAATGTGAAAAGGGTGAAAAGAAATAGCCCTCCAATAATTCAACTTTAGGGCATAAACCGGGTTCAATACATATGTTACTAGTGTCTACTAATGAAACACTGGTATTGAAGACAAGATATCATGGACCCAGTGACGCACTGTACCTAACTTCCCAAGCTACTCAAGTTCCTCTTAAAAGGACTTGTTTCATTCTCACAGGGAACCTACATAATCTATCGACTTTCTCTTAGAGATTGTTGATATTGAAAAAGGAGACCCTCTCCCTAGTCTCCGGCATAGGAAACCAAATAGCACAATTGAGTCTAGAGCAAAGAGATCATCCACAATATCTCATTAGGACACAAAATTAATGAATACTTGCTATTTCACACAATGTGGAAAGTAAGTATATATTAAGAGTCCTACGCATCATCCTTGTGATTTTGCCAGAACATTCGAGTGATATGTTAAATATTCACGATGAAGATGGAAATCCTTCTAGAGCCAACATCAAACAAGCTCTTGGTGGGTGACATGTGATCTTTTCTAAAAGATCAAGCTAGTGACAACTGGACAGAAACGATGGGGCGATTCATTCTTGAATCAACCTTGGTCCAGGAAATGAATTGACGAATACTTTTGGAAAAACCATTTGATGTGCAAATCTTCTTTTCTCTAGCACATCGAATGTGTATTCATTTTCAAACACAAAAAGTATCTCTGATTGAAAAAATACTTTTGGAAAAACCGTTCAATATGCAAATTTCTTTTTTTCTCTAGCACATTGAATGTGTACTCTTTTCAAATACAAAAAGTATTTTTGATTGAAAATTGATCTTTCTCATAAAACCTTCGTCGTATTACAAAACTCTTTCTTCTAAGCAATACGCGATTGTTTTCAAATCAATTTTTCATCAATCAATGAATCTCAATTCGCTGGTTTACTCACTCCGTGTTGTCTTCTTTGAGACGTTTCAGTTTGAGAACAGCTGGAACAGCTGCGAAACCCTGTCAAGGAGATTCTTGAATTATACGTTCACAAGCGGTACTTATCTTGATCAATGGGGAACTGTGGGCCGTGTACCTCAATTCAGCGAAAGTGATCAAAGACACTTTCGTGTGTTTTATTGCTAGCTGTTGTTTGCGGTACATTTGGGCGGTTGCGTGATCAGAATTGAGAAGTAAATCCAAAGCCGCATGCTCACAGCATCCACACTTAATTGAAGAAATCATGACTTGTGCATATCTACATAACACGGCTCGATATTTTTATACTATGCTCCTTCTACGCTGCTGCAAATATCATGAACCAGTAAAGCTTCCGCTACTCTGAAGGAAAGATGTCATGATCCAGAAAGTGTGAGCATGTCGGTCCAAAAGTCACAACATCACATGAAGGCAACACAACAAAGGGTGATCCAGAGATTTACTGTGGCTAATGATCTCAAAGTAAGCTCGAAGATCATCAAGATGTGGATCAGTTCAAAGACCTCCACTGAAAGTACAAAATAATCGGACTATGAAGAGTCACTGCTAAAGCACAAAAATTGCGGTACTGAAGAATTGAAGTCTACGAGCGCAAGACTGAAGATAAAATAGAATGCTAGGATGCAAAATGTAAATCATGGGGTGACCTCCCTTAGGGGGAGATTGTTAGGAATTGGAAATTCCATAGTGAAGTATCGGTCACCCCAAATATAATCTAGCATAAGTTAGCTCGTAGACATATCGTTAGTTACGTTATTTGTTAGTTTATTAGTCAGTTATTAGCGTAGTTTAGTTTAGTGCAACACCGTGGAGGAAGGACGGGTCTTTACCCACTGTATCCCTGATCCACAGTCCGACAGAAGGACGTTGTAGTTGTAACTATAAATACCCCTTCCATCCTTGGAAGGGGTGGTGCTTTCTCATTAATCTAACCTTTCATTTGTATTTCTCTCTCTAGAAAACACCCTCTCCTCTTTTCATCTCTCTAAAATGGCTTTCTTGTTTAATCATCTACCTAAACCACCCGAATCATTAAACAACATAAAATATTCGATCCTACAAAGTCGGACTACAAGTGATTTAGGGTTTGCTCTCCAAAATTCTACCTCTTAAAATACAGAAAAATCAAATTCAATATATAGATTTACAATCGCGACGGCGTCACCTTTTGCTAGTGACGCCATCAGGTCGACGTCACTTGAGATGTGTGACGCCGTCAGTCTTCCTATAGGACGTCGTCTGAATCTTGGATCTTGGGCGTCTGGTGTAGTTTTTGTGAGTGACGCCTTCCAGAAATAAGGCGTGACACCGTCAGGCTTTAGGACCAGAAATTCCGCTGAGCCGTCGCGTTCACTTTTGATCAAGTCTTCAATAGAGGGACGACGTCGCCCTTTGGTTGGGACACCGTCAGGTGTGTTGAATGGCCTTTGATCTTGACTTTGCCATTTTCTTCATGTTTTCGCTCCTTTTCGTCCAAATATGCTTCATTCTAGCATTTTGCTTCCAAAATACCTAATAAGTGAAAAGGAACAATTTTAAGCAGTAACGGATATAAAATGTGTCGATTTAGGGCTTAAATGACCCCTTAAAAATGTATGTTTTAAATCCCTATCAACACGCAAAATACTACGGGTAATGAAGTGGTAGAATTTAATGTGGAAAATCAAACATTTTTCAAAAACATTTTCCCAAAATTCCACATGTGCAAAAACAACCCCTTTAACCACTCTATAAATACCCTATTCTAAAACCTAAAAACACACACAATTTTTTTTACAAACAAACTCTGCTAAAATGTCTTTTCTAAACTCAAAAACTGTGTATGTTTTTTATCTGTTGGCATAAAACTTCTTTCATTTTGCTACACATTAAAAGGTTTTTACTGCAACTCTTGATCCTACTTAAAAAACATCTGGTACAGCCACTTTTATCTTCGTGTCATCACAAAAAAAATTCATCTTAAAAAATGGCAAGAACTCAAAGTATCATGTTTGCAGCACAGTGGGTAAGAGGTCTAGAAAATGTAGTATTTCAAACAAATAATGTTATAGTTAATTTTGAATACCCAAATGAAGTCCCAACCTATAAGGAAATCATGAAGTTTTTGTACAATTGCCCACTGAAAACAGCCTTTGTAAAATCACCCTATATATTGTACCAAACTATCTCAGGGAGTTTTGGGCAACTGTTGTGGCCTTTGACCCGACACCCTCTACTGATGAGAACACACCAAGACCCCTCAGGGAGTTTCCCATCGAATTTTCAGTCTTAAATGGGGAGAAACAACTCACCTTGGACTTTAAAACTTTTTGCTCATCAACATGGCTAGATTATAACAATGGAAATTATGTTGAACACCCTGAGCCAACTGTGGTGAAAGCTGAGTTAGAAAAAATTGCTTTTGATAAAAAATCATTGGACAAAACCTGTCACCAAGAACTCTTTTCCCATGGCTTTCACTTTTTTGATTCAGGTTCTCGGCGAGAACCACTCATCCACCAAACATATTAACTTTATTTAGTTGATGATGACATATTACTTGATGACAGGGACCACTGTCAATATAGGAGAGATCATTTACAGTGATCTCGTAACCAAGATCCTAGGCAAGTCTAGGGTGAAATACGTTTCATACCCAGGATTTGTCTCGTGTGCTTTAAAAGAGTTATTGTGATGCAATTACACTCAGGACTTCAGTTTTGGCGCTTTACTGTGACAATCCGTCAATTTCCCGGTTATTATTTATATCAGAATATGCGAGTAATTTATTTTCTGATCATTATAACTCAAAAACGATAAGTTATCTCGTGTTTCTAAAGTCTCGACACCACACGCGTACCGACACTACTGTAGGGGCAAAATAAAATTTTAATAAATCCCCAGAGTGGGAAACTTCATACTGATAATACTTAATAATGTCATCTCATAAAATTTACCGCACCAAATACTATTGCCTCAATCAAGCTCAGTGAGACACGAATACACAAGGCAATTATTAATATAAATGATAACTAATTTAAAAGACTTTATATTCTCTTTTTCTACAAACACATTCACTATATCAACAAATATAATTTCTGCTTCTTTGTCCTTTTCTTCCCACGCCTACACACGCAAAACCAGGACCCAAAATGCTTTTGCAGACCCTCATCCTATCTTTTAGGTCAAACCCTCCCAAAGCAGAAATCATAAAAATAGATCCTTAGCCCCCTGCTTTCTCCCACGCCCCCTCCATGATTCACCAATTTCAGCAAGTTTCGACCCATCACCATCATCTTTCCATCCTTTCCTACACAAAGTCAAGAGACCACCTTGGAAGTAGGGGATTGATAACAACCATTCCTTAAAGAAGATAGCACCACAATCGATCAAAGAAAGGAGTGTCAAAGACTTTTGGTTTTTGTTTTCTTTTAGTTCCAGTCGATTTCCAGTAAGACCACACACTCCCTCAATCACAGCCTCTATCATATTCCCAAGTTGGGGGGTCTTAACCGGTGGTTGGAAATTGGACTTGAGCTTTGTTTTGAATCAACTGTCGACCGACTCTCATCTTGTAAGGGTCTTGATTCTTTTTATTTGGTATATTGTATTTATGATATTTTATTTATAACTCATTGTTCGATTGGTTATACGAGTGGTAATCTTGTTTTAGATTTATACATACCAATCGATTCATGCTTGTTCATGAATAGATGGATTTTGTTGTTGTTAATCGTGTGCCATATAAAGGATTAATAGTCTACTGATGAAAGTTCTTTTAAAATAAAATAAGTAAAACCCAAGTTTTGGTTCAAGAGAAGTGGTAGAATTTCATATTCTAGCTATTGACAAAAATCGAATTGGTTTGTTTTCGGATCAAAGAAAAACTCCAAGAGGCGTTTTCGTTTACCTGATATTGCCTGTTTTGGGTCTCGTACGTTAGATTTAGGTTTGGTTATCTGCTTTTGTTGTTTTCCCGTTTCAGACTAGGCTTAAAGTTGGGTCGTGGCTCGTTTGAGTCACGACTTGTATCGAAGTTAATAAAACTGCATGAGCGGTGTTTGTTTTTGCTTATTTGGGAGTTTAATCTGGTAATGAGTACCACAAGTGTGGTGACCGTTTGGTCCCGGTTTTAGCTGTGAGCACCAAGCGGTCTCTTGCCATGGTTCACCAACACCCACGAAGGGTATCGCGACTTGGGTAACATCAACGACACAAGAGTGTTGAGCCCCGTTTGTGTTTGTATAGTTGTTGTTCTTCCTCGAGTCACGTCATGGTCGAATATACGATATAAGAACTCACTTCTTCTTGTGTGAATCAAAGGTTGGGTAGTAAAATTAACGAAAATGAAATTGTGCCAAAGTGTAAAATCACGTGATACTTGTTCTTTCACAGTAAGTTGTTATCACAAGCTTGCTTCCATTCTGGGCCGCAGCCCATAGACCCAACCGGATTAATATGGTTGTAAATCGGGCCCAAGACCCATTTCATACTAATAGTGTATTGGTCATTCTACTTGGAGTCCGTTTTGTGTTATATTTAAAAACAACGTAACCCGTCATACCTATATATATATGGGTATATTACAAACGCGACATACCTCGAAACCAAACTTTTCATAGAATTTACACTATAAGTCTAAATCATGAATCAAGCTAACGAAAATATAGACTTTAAATTATTGGTTAACGGAACTTTAATAGCAAATAAATAAGTTTTACATATGCATTGTATAAAACATTTCAACACTCATCTTATACAAATATATAAACGGGTTATACCCAGTTTCCGTCAAAATATATATACTTATCATGTTTTACGCATAACTCATAACTACTAGTTTATTTAAATGCAAATGTTTTAAAATATGGCGATTACACAAACATATATATATATATATATATATATATATATATATATATATATATATATATATATATGAAGTAACGAAATGTTTATACATAAATTTTATAAACTAGTTTCATAAACTATCAACACTCTAAAAGCCATTTATATACTTTTAAGCTAATACTTTATATAATCTTACTATAATTACCGGCAACACCTAGTAATTCTTTAAAATTTCTTTTAGTACATCGTTTTTCTAGTTATTGTCAACCCTGAGACTTAGTCATCTTTAATACCTTTATGTTTGTTCACTTCCAAGAGCCAATACTTGCAAATATTTAGAAAACTATTTTTAAACTCTGTCACACAAGCAACAACAAAACTTTTATTAAACCTTGTCGAGTTATAACCATGAATAAAGACTAAAATTGCCATACTAATCTAGGTCGCGTGTCGGTGCCATCCAATAATTCTAATTGACTACTGCTTTAGACTGCACTACTGAGGTGAGTTCACAGTCCCCCTTTTTACCATTTTATTTATTTGGGGTGAAATGCATGAAATTAAATCTTAAATTATATTTTTGTTCTAAATTATAAATTTATTTGGACTATTTGATATATCTTGAACCCTTTGACTTATTATGACCTTATGACTTGTTCCTGATCCCTTAGTATGCATAGACCTATAATCTGCCTTATGTGCTAAGTCTTAAAGTCTCCCTTGCTCGGAGAAACCCTGAATTGAAAATATATAATAGCTATGTATTGTGCAAGTCTCCCTCTAAGCAATATTGTTGGGTCTATTATAGATTTGATAATACAAAACAAGAAGAATGAAACATGAAGGACTAAAAGTGACAAGAAGGAAACTACAAAAAGATGGAGGATTTGGAAGATTCTAGAAGATATGCTTAAAAGAATATTTAGTTTCCTAATTGTATTGTTTCCTAATTATATTATGATTCACTCTTGAAACCCTAGATGTCTCTAGTATATAAAGAGACATAGGGTCATTAGTTTTAGTACGGACGTACAAGATGTAGGCGTCTAAGGTGTGTGTGTGGGAACCTAGGCGTAGGGAAAGCGTCTAAGGGTTTAGTGGTTTAGGGTTTAGTTAGTTAGTGTTAGATCAAGTCTTTGATCTTTATTATTGTTAGTTAGAGATGGTGAATGAAAAACCTTGTTCATAATAATAATTGATTCTATGTTTGAATATTCCGCCTTTATTATTATGTGTTCCTAGATATAATATTAGACCTCGTCTAGGAGCTTACAACGATCTTCACAATTGGTATGAGCGGGTTAAGTGATATCTAGGGATCTACAAGGTTTTTTTGAAGAAGAAGGAAGAAAAATTGAAGTTGTCAAAATTCGTAATATACGCAGCCTTGTTTTCGAGAAGGCATAACTTTTATTGAACCGTTGGATCGAGCTAAAATTGAGCTGGAGCTTCTTGGTATATCTATCTTTAATCTCACCGAAGGGATTGTCAATCGGAGCTCTTAATCAAAAGTTATTCAGTGTTCTGCTGCAGAAAATTCGTAAGGTTACAACGACACTTTGTTTGTAACGATCATAACTTTTAAGTTAACCGTTGGATGTAAATATGAAATTTTGGGTGGATGTTCTCTATATATCAATCTAACTTTCCACCGAAGGGATCTTCGATCTGAGCTTTTATGTGAAAGTACTGCTGAAAGTACTGCTGTGTATTTTCAAAATCTTGCTTTGCGTTTGGTTAAAATCTTTGATTCGACCCGAAATCTTGCTTGGACCTTAATCTTGCCGAAAGTCTGCAAATTTTCAAAGTACGCTGCTGCATGTTTAGATGAAAGTCTTTGTTGCAAAATCTTTGCTTCAAGGTACTGATGATTTTATTGAAAATCTGTTTGCTCATGATTGAAATACTTGCCGGTTTATATGAAAGTCTTGCTCCTTCCCAAAGTCTTTGCTCATGGTTTATTACGAGAGGATTTGAATATAAGGGGAAGTCGAGCATAAAGATTGTTATGGATTTTTGGGCGACACACACACAGGTTATTAGTTCACACACAAAGCAGTTTGGTTATTTGTTCTTAAAAGATTAAAAAAGGCTGGTTTTGGAGATTTATTGAAGAATTGATTACGAAAAGGATTATTTATCACTTGTTTGAAGGTGAAGTGGAATTACTTGGTTTGTGTTCTTATCATCTAGCTTGACGAATCTAGCAATGTGTGATTTTTCTTATGATGCTCTATGCACACATTGGCTATCACTTGAAGGAGTTACATTGTAGTGCTCGGTGTCTCATACTAGTTGAGGATTCTTTTCAAGGGATTGCGGTCTACTTATATTTGGTGATACATTATAAGTATGGAGTTCCGTAGATAGTAAAGATTTAAGACACAAGTTTGGGAAATTCTACTCCTTCATCAAGTTCGTTATATTTGGTTTTCTTCACAAAGTGATCATTACAAGGAGCTTACAGATTTTGAAGAATTAAGAAGATGGTTAACATATGGTTTTTAAGGGAAGCTTATTGTTAAAAGTTTAACCATCTACATGCATCACTCAAGGGAAGTGTTTGATTTTTACTACTGTTGATCATTATTACTACTGCTAGTTGAAGTTTTCTCTTTGTTTTGGATCCATTTTTATTATGATGCGTAATGGTGGGTGATTTGAAGCATTGGAAGTCTTAGATTGGAAGTATGATATTGGTTCCTGGTGGTCAAGATCATTATTTGCATACGTTCCCTATTTGGATAATAACAAAAGGGGAAGAGATGTTTGAGTGACATGTTTTAGTCAAGGGGAAGATTGTTTCATTCATGGTGAGATTTAATTATCTCAACTTCTACTACTTCGTCTAGGGAAGTTCGTACAAGAATCGTGTTTGTTTTGTCATCATCAAATAGGGAAGATTGTTGGGTCTATTATAGATTTGATGATACAAAACAAGAAGAATGAAACATGAAGGACTAAAAGTGACAAGAAGGAAACTACAAAAAGATGGAGGATTTGGAAGATTCTAGAAGATATGCTTAAAAGAATATTTAGTTTCCTAATTGTATTGTTTCCTAATTATATTATGATTCCTCTTGTAAACCCTAGATGTCTCTAGTATATAAAGAGACATAGGGTCATTAGTTTTAGTACGGACGTACAAGATGTAGACGTCTAAAGGTGTGTGTGTGTGGGAACCTAGACGTAGGGAAAACGTCTAAGGGTTTAGTGGTTTAGTGGTTTAGTTAGTTAGTGTTAAAGATCAAGTCTTTGATCTTTATTATTGTTTAGTTAGAGATGGTGAATGAAAAACCTTGTTCATAATAATATTGATTCTATGTTTGAATATTCCGCCTTTATTATTATGTGTTCCTAGATATAATATTAGACCTCGTCTAAGAGCTTACAACGATCTTCACAAATATTAAGTCTCCATTAGAGCAATACTAAGTCTCCTTGTCGGCAGGAGCAACACAAAGTCTCCCTTGTTCGGAGCAGGCGTGATCTATTATATATATTAGGCATTATTTATCATGGACTATTATGACCAAATGCGTATTAATTACCGGGCATACTACTTCAACTAGGGGAGTGTATGTGAACTTATATGTTACAAGTCTTGTATGGGTGGGACTTGTAACATGGTGAGTTCATAGGACACTTGCTAGGCAGACTTTCTAAAAATGGTTTCATAAAACTTGTGTACTCACCAACTATTTTCATAGTTGACCCGTTTTCTCATGCATTTCAGGTGATCGTTGTTTAGCTTATATTATGAAGATTTTAAATAAAGGAGTCGTCACAAGTCAATTGGGTCGTTATGTATTAAAGTGTCATCTTTCAAATGTCAAACTTATGTTTCAATTGCCAAGGTCGGCTAGAACCTTGTTGTAATGTTACAATATTTCTTTAAATTTAAATTATGGTATTGTACTATATCTCTTTGCGATGTATATTGATTATGTTGCACCTCACGTTTCCGCCTCCGTGGTGTGTCGAGATTGGTATGAGCTAGGTTATAGTGAATGCGATTTTTCTAAAATAAAAATGCAACTATAACCAAAATAAAATTTTCTTAAAACATGGAAACATCATACGAGTCGACTAGCACCAGCATTACATCGTTACTCCTAAATTATGCATAGCCTGTACACTATGCATAATTAGGGAGGAATCATACAATGATGGGATTAGTAACCTCGAATCATGTTGGTCGAGTCTTAAAGAGTCACGATCACACAGGCATTAGTCGGCGTGGTATGCATAACATATTTATATATCCATTATGCCTTATATACATTTTATATGCCTTCTTCTCGCTATATTATGACACGATAGGCTAAGCACGTCCTTGTTCCCGTCACACTACACTCGCTACATGTCGCCGTCCCACACATCATCCGCCATGACTCACACAATCAAATGTTCTGGCCCATTGTAGAATCATGACTACAAGGAACACTCGTTCAGGAAGCATCAACAATGAAGCCCCAAGAGACAGTGCTGCTGGATTGGCGGATTTCCTTACTCAGATTGTCGCACACATTGATGCAGGACGAGCCAATGAGGGAGCTGGGACATCGACCAATGGCTACGGATGCAGCTATAAGACCTTCATGTCATGCAGGCCAAAGGAATTTCATGGCACCGAGGGTGCCATTGGCCGACTATCATGGTTTGAGAATGTTGAGTCGAAACTTAGCATCACTAAATGTGCTGAAGGAGATAAGGTTGAGTTCTCTGCGGGTCTACTTCAGTGTCGAGCACTGACCTGGTGGAACAACCAGCTGTAGACCAAAGGGAGAGAAGCTGCAAATGGATTATCTTGGGAAGAATTTAAGAAGCTACTAACCGAGAGTATGCTGCAGGAAGGATGAAGTGTAGAAGCTGAAGCGGAATTCGGAACCATTTGATGGTAGGAGTAGAAATTGACAAGTACACAACTCGCTTTCACGAGCTAACCAGGATGGTTCCCCACATGGTCTCTACTGTGGAGAAGCTGATTGATCGATACATTTGGGGTTTGATTCCTGAGATTAGGAGGGATGTCACCTCATCCAAGCCAACTACCACTGCAAGCTGTGGGAATGGCATACCGCTTGACTAATGACGTGTCGGGGCACTGGAGAACTAGCAAAAACAAACTACAATGGGCGAAGCGGCAGGAGGATCACACGGGAAGCCGAGACCGGGACCGGCAAGACAAGAGGTAGCGGTAACCAGGGAACTATGGAGCGACGACTCAGGAGCGCAAAGGATATGCATGTCCACATCCTAAGTGTACTCGATGTAACCTCCACCACTCAGGAAACTGCCCAAGGTGCAATATATGCAAACAGACAGGCCATCTTAGTTGGAAGTGCTCAAGCAGGAATGGAAACCAAGGACAGAAGCCGGCATGTTACGAGTGTGGAAGTCTGGACCACCTCAGGAATACGTGTCCTAAGTTGAATAGGGCACAGAAGTCGGAGCATGGTAACATAACTCTCCCCGTAGCACTTGATGGTGATAACCCAACCCGTGGAGGCAATGTCAGCCCAGCTCGGGGTCGAGCATACTTCTTGGGCACTAAGGAAACTCGCTAAGATACAAGCACCGTGACGGGTACATTCTTTTGATCACCCACTCTAATTCAATATCTTCTGGTTCTAGTTCATGGCATTAATTAGTATAGAACCTTGCATCATGAGCCTTAGTTTAATTATTGCCTTCTCACTAATCTCAGCACCCCACTATTAGTATTGATTGGTTTAAATGATTTCAAACTCGAGCCAAACTTTCAAAAGGTCTCTTACATATATGAGAAGCCATCTCTCTTTCCGACAACTTGTTTCCTAGCTTGATCTAGTGACAGTTCTTGTTTGATGAGTTGCGAAAATCAAGTTAGAATCAAGTTGTTACTCAACCTACACAACTTAAACAAATGACCGGTCAGGTCGACAAAGTTATGAAAATTCACCAAATAAGAGTCTTTTGAGGGCAAGGTTCGAAAATGAGAAAGTTTAAACCATGAGAATGTACGCTTGTAGTATAGACGAACTGAATCTCGAGGACGAGATTCTTTTTAAGGTTGGCAGACTGTGACAATCCGTCAATTTCCCGGCTATTATTTATATCAGAATATGCGAGTTATTTATTTTCTGATCATTATAACTCAAAAACGATAAGTTATCTCGTGTTTCTAAAGTCTCGACACCACACGCGTACCGACACTACAGTAGGGGCAAAATAAAATTTTAATAAATCCCCAGAGTGGGAAACTTCATACTGATAATACTTAATAATGTCATCTCATAAAATTTACCGCACCAAATACTATTGCCTCAATCAAGCTCAGCGAGACACGGAGTACACAAGACGAATTATTAATATAAATGATAACTAATTTAAAAGACTTTATATTCTCTTTTTCTACAAACACATTCACTATATCAACAAATATAATTTCTGCTTCTTTGTCCTTTTCTTCCCACGCCTACACACGCAAAACCAGGACCCAAAATGCTTTTGCAGACCCTCATCCTATCTTTTAGGTCAAACCCTCCCAAAGCAGAAATCATAAAAATAGATCCTTAGCCCCCTGCTTTCTCCCACGCCCCCTCCATGATTCACCAATTTCAGCAAGTTTCGACCCATCACCATCATCTTTCCATCCTTTCCTATACAAAGTCAAGAGACCACCTTGGAAGTAGGGGATTGATAACAACCATTCCTTAAAGAAGATAGCACCACAATCGATCAAAGAAAGGAGTGTCAAAGACTTTCGGTTTTTGTTTTCTTTTAGTTCCAGGAGATTTCCAGTAAGACCACACACTCCCTCAATCACAGCCTCTATCATATTCGCAAGTTGGGGGTCTTAACCGGTGGTGTGTGGGTTTGCTTGGAAATTGGACTTGAGCTTTGTTTTGAATCAACTGTCGACCGACTCTCATCTTGTAAGGGTCTTGATTCTTTTTATTTGGTATATTGTATTTATGATATTTTATTTATAACTCATTGTTCGATTGGTTGTATGAGTGGTAATCTTGTTTTAGATTTATACATACCGATCGATTCATGCTTGTTCATGAATAGATGGATTTTGTTGTTGTTAATCGTGTGCCATATAAAGGATTAATAGTCTACTGATGAAAGTTCTTTTAAAATAAAATAAGTAAAACCCAAGTTTTGGCTCAAGAGAAGTGGTAGAATTTCATATTCTAGCTATTGACAAAAATCGAATTGGTTTGTTTTCGGATCAAAGAAAAACCCCAAGAGGCGTTTGCGTTTACCTGATGTTGCTTGTTTTGGGTCTCGTACGTTAGATTTAGGTTTGGTTATCTGCTTTTGTTTTTTTCCCGTTTCTGACCCGGCTTAAAGTTGGGTCGTGGCTCGTTTGAGTCACGACTTGTATCGAAGTTAATAAAACTGCATGAGCGGTGTTTGTTTTTGCTTATTTGGGAGTTTAATCTGGTAATGAGTACCACAAGTGTGGTGACCGTTTGGTCAGTTTTAGGCTGTGAGCACCAAGCGGTCTCTTGCCATGGTTCACCAACACCACGAAGGGTTATCGCGACTTCGGGTAACATCAACGACACAAGAGTGTTGAGCCCCGTTTGTGTTTGTATAGTTGTTGTTCTTCCTCGAGTCACGTCATGGTCGAATATACGATATAAGAACTCACTTATTCTTGTGTGAATCAAAGGTTGGGTAGTAAAATTAGCGAAAATGAAATTGCGCCAAAGTGTAAAATCTGTGATACTTGTTCTTTCCACGGTAAGTTGTTATCACAAGCTTGCTTCCATTCTGGGCCGTAGCCCATAGACCCAACCGGATTAATATGGTTGTAAATCGGGCCCAAGACCCATTTCATACTAATAGTGTATTGGTCATTCTACTTGGAGTCCGTTTTGTGTTATATTTAAAAACAACGTAACCCGTCATACCTATATATATACGGTATATTACAAACGCGACATACCTCGAAACCAAACTTTTCATAGAATTTACACTATAAGGCTAAATCATGAATCAAGCTAACGAAAATATAGACTTTAAATTATTGGTTAACGGAACTTTAATAGCAAATAAATAAGTTTTACATATGCATTGTATAAAACATTTCAACACTCATCTTATACAAATCAATAAACGGGTTATACCCAGTTTCCGTCAAAATATATATACTTATCATGTTTTACGCATAACTCATAACTACTAGTTTATTTAAATGCAAATGTTTTAAAATATGGCGATTACACAAATATATATATATATATATATATATATATATGTATATGTATATATATATATATATATATATATATATGTAAGACGAAGGGCGAACCGAGCGGAGCCTTGTTCATGTTCGTTCATCTAATTTTAACGGACAAATAAGCGAACGAACGCTTAAGCGGACGAAATTTCTTGTTCATGTTAGTTTATTAAGAAAATGAGTTGTTCATGTTACGGTTTATGTTGGATTCATTAAGACACTAAACGAGCGCTAAGCGAACATAAGCGATTGAACATAAATGAACATAGACAAATAGTCATAAACTTTATTAAATTATGCATCTAATATTGTTTTATAAGTGTGGTGTTGTTTAAACAAACTAATTTAAAAATTATACAATTAAAAGATTTGATATAAGAACATAAATAAATAAATGAACATAAATGAGCGTTACGAGCATATAATCGGACGTTCACGAACAATAAATAAGCGGGCGTGACTTTTGTTCATGTTAGTTCATTTAACTAAGCGATAAGTAATATATTGTTCATGTTAGTTCATTTAATAAATAAACAAACTTTTTACCGAACCGTTCATGAAATGTTCACTGAACGTTCAGTTCATTTACAGCCCTATATATATATATATATATATATATATATATATATATATATATACTAGTTTCAAAACCCGTCCGATGGACGGGTATGTCTTGTGGTTTTTATTTTTAGGATTTAGTAGAACAAATATATACTAAAAAGTAATTAAAAGTTAAATGAAACGGTTAAAATCTATAATTGATGTTACCATAATCCATAAAATGGCTAAAAGCAGGTAAGTAGTTTGATTTGTGGTTTTTATTTTTAGGATTTAGTTGAACAAATATATACTAAAAAGTAATTGAAAGTTAAATGAAACGGTTAAGAACTATTATTAATGTTACCATAATCCATAAAACGGCTAAAAACAAGTAAGTACTTTGATTTGTGGTTTTTATTTTTAGGATTTAATAGGAAAAAATATACTAAAAAGTTATTAAAAGTTAAATTAAATGGTTAAGAACTATAATTGATGTTATCATAATCCATAAAACGGCTAAAAGGAGGTAACTACTTTCTAACATTTTGTTCTAAACAATATTAATTATGAACATTTTTTACATTTGATAGTATTATTAACATTTATTATTATTATTATTATTTTGTTAATTATGTTTATTTACTTATTGTATATAGGTGCTTCAGTTTTTTTTACCAAATTTAGATGATGTTGATGAATTTGAAATATCTGTGATATGGTTTGGTTTGATGTTCGTTGTGATGAGAATATGTATGTATTGTCGGGTGACAAGTAGAGTTTTGTTGTTGATACCCTTTGTTTGTTAAGTGGTGATGTTTATTTGTTTATCATGAATAGTGGAAAAAGGTTGTGGTTATATGCTTTTGATAATGATGGTAGAATCTTCTGAAGTGGTTTTCAAAAGGCGGCTTCTTTAAGGAGGCTCCAATTACCATTCTTGAGTTAGGCAGTGTTAGTGTTTTTGTTCAAACTTCTTAAATTTTATTGTTAAAATTTGATTTGATTATTTTGTTAGTTTACATTATAATTATATTCTGGTGTGTTACGTGTTTTAATTTATTTTTTGATGACTTAGTTAGTAGTTTATAAAATTTTATTGTCCAGCTTGTTAGTTAATCCATTAACATTGGAAATTAATTTAGCGTTATTAATTATGAAACAGTTAATATGTTTGTATATGTTGCTACTACTGTTAAAAATGGAAGTCGTAGTTGCTATAAAATGCATTGAAAGCTCATGTCATTTGCATGAAAAAGGGCCTTTCATATACGAATCTTAACTAAGTTGATACTTATGATAGGTAGTGAATGATGTTAAGATATTACCTTTGCAATTAGAACTTGGACGCCAACCAACTTGTCGTTCGAAGGGAACATGGATCAAGTGCCACCTATATATGGATCGTGTACGCCTTTGGAAAGCCAAATTTTATGTTGTCTCCAGCTTCGAGTTCTCATGTTTTACCAGTGGTTCACATGTAAACGACTATTTCACCCCATTGGCTTTGAAGGAATAAGTGAATTATGAAAACCAAACCTCTTAGATATTCAAAGTCTGTCAGTTTCAATTGACTGAAAGTAAAAAACACACATCCAGAGAACTCCAGCTAAGGGAATTATTTAACATCATAAATAACGACGAAAGAATTGAGCTAAACTACTGAGTTAGAGCAGTGTTAGTGTTTTTGTTCAAACTTCTTAAATTTTATTGTTAAAATTTGATTTGATTATTTTGTTAGTTTACATTATAATTATATTCTGGTGTGTTACATGTTTTAATTTATTTTTTGATGACTTAGTTAGTAGTTTATAAAATTTTATTGTCCAGCTTGTTAGTTAATCCATTAACATTGGAAATTAATTTAGCGTTATTAATTATGAAACAGTTAATATGTTTGTATATGTTGCTACTACTGTTAAAAATGGAAGTCGTAGTTGCTATAAAATGCATTGAAAGCTCATGTCATTTGCATGAAAAAGGGCCTTTCATATACGAATCTTAACTAAGTTGATACTTATGATAGGTAGTGAATGATGTTAAGATATTACCTTTGCAATTAGAACTTGGACGCCAACCAACTTGTCGTTCGAAGGGAACATGGATCAAGTGCCACCTAAATATGGATCGTGTACGCCTTTGGAAAGCCAAATTTTACGTTGTCTCCGACTCGAGTTCTCATGTTTTACCAGATGGTTCACATGTAAGCGACTATTTCACCCCATTGGCTTTGAAGGAATAAGTGAATTATGAAAACCAAACCTCTTAGATATTCAAAGTCTATCGGTTTCAATTGATTTGAAAGTAAAAACACACATCCAGAGAACTCCAGCTAAGGGAATTATTTAACATCATAAATAACGACGAAAGAATTGAGCTAAACTTCATGCTAATCCCAAGCTTTCAAGCTTGTGACAATGAGAAATTGACAAGTTTAAAATAAAAGTAGATACCCCGCAATGCCTTAATTAGTACAGTATAATAAAAGAAAGTTTTTATAACTAAAATACTTGAAGTAACAAAAAACCTATATACATAAGAGTTGTATCTCGGCATAGAAATGTTTTATTTGAAAGCTACCGTAACGCGCGGGTAAAGATCTGGTTAATGTTATTAGTTTCTAACTAAAACGTGGAGATGTTGAAGTCTAGGTGATAGATTAAGCAGGTGCATGTTTAACTAATCAAAGTAAAAACATTGATGTTTAGAAAAAACTTATTCAGGTGCTAAATCAAAATCAAAGGCTGCCTTGTTGAGTGATTTAGACAATCATGTCCTTTCAGCAAAAGTCAGCCATTTAAACTGTTAGAAATGTAACCGAAAAGGCCCATTTATAGGTTAGAATTACCACCTCTACTCATCACTCATGTGATTCTTTGAGGCGATTACTCCCTACATCACATGCCCTCGTTGAAAATAAGAAAGAAAATGATACTCCCTTGGATCACGGGAAGCATGAGCTGGTGCGGCAAGGAAATGATGACAAGTTCAGGTTATTAAATTCGGGCAAAGCTACAAAATTGATTTAGCCATTTTAATGAAACACAAACCTTGTTATCAATCAAAACTTCCATCATACCACCCCCCCCCCCTGATTCATATTTAACCCATATCAGTTATGTTGATCCTTCCACTCCCCGGTCAGATACACATTAGTACCCAAATAACATTACACACTTCAATTTTCCATCAAACCAATCATTCTCCTTTATCTTATTCCGATGCTCGTATCAACCACCATCAACTTGCTCATGACCGTCTTACATTCAACTTACTCATTTCTCTCTGAATGAGTGAGTAAAAGTGTTTGTTATAATAATGTGTTGTTTCAGCATCTGACGAGGCTTACACACATTATTGTTAGCCAACGGTGAGAGAGTTTTGGTTTGGCATCATTAAAGACACCACATAATATCAGGGTAGTCATTTGTGTCCTTTGATATACCACCCCCTGATTTAAAACAGCTGATGCACCGACCATTGATCATTAGCAATATATCCCAAACACCACCTCTGATTGATATAACCCGTTGATTCAGTTTCAGCCCAATCATGCTTAGACTGATAAACACCATCACTGATTTTTAACACGTACACCCGGACATAAGCTTGTGTACCATCTATTTCATATGCACACCTATCAGAGACTGAACTGTCATAAACACCCTTACTCAATGAGGTTCAGAGACATGGGTTTAATTAGTGTCTCATTTGGGTTCAAGATTTAACTTTTTAGGGGTTCACATTCAGTCTCCAATGGTTCAGTGACACCATGGTTTCAAGGAATTTACAGATTTCAGAAACCTTATCAGACCACCTGTTAAAAACATTTTCCATTACAGCTCAGCCCGACGATCACATTTGATTTCATGTAACATGTTTATGGTTTCAGGTGGTGAACGGTTTTGTGTTGGGTTGTAATTATGTTGAGGTTTATGGGTAATCTTATCAGATTGATTTGGTGGTTATGGCTTCCAGGTTCAGCCCGAGACCATTAATAGCACACCACACATACGCTCTTTAGTTGGAGACTCGAGTGTGGCTGAAGTGAGGTTTCAGGTTTGGATGGTTACATTCTCTGATTGTTTCAGAGTCGTTTAACATTCAGAGTCTCAATACGTGTTAAAGGATAAAAATTTACGTGTAATAACTCAATTAAATTGGCATCTACATGCCAAAACTGCCAATTTTTATGTGAGACTTATGAAATAGAGTCGGTGTGAATACAATTATAATATTAAAATATTTCAATTCACTTTCTTGTCTCCAAAAAGGAAGAAGTCTCTATTCATCATCCAAGTCATTCAAATGTTGTGCCTTTGCATAATGTATCTGAGAAATAAACAACAGTATGCATTGATGGAGAAAGAGGTATAGAAAACATATTAGTTCTTGGAGAAAACTCATTCGACACATTACTGTCCCATATGATAACACACTACCACTAACATTAACGGAGGATGTTCATTTGTACACACTTTGCTACGACTCTTTGCTTGAGCAACACACATGCTCCAATTTATTATCAACTGTCATTTTGCCTTTAGTAGATACCAATACAGGTTCCAAACATTGTCTAACAGTTTTATTATTTAGTTTTGGCGCACACGGTTGTTTTAACATTATTACGAACACTTGTAACAAATAAATCAGGAAAGGTGACCGTAAATTATTGGTACAACTATATAACATTTCAAACAAAATGTAAGCTAAAACCTTGTAAAATCACAAACTGGTACACCTTGTTCATGAGTAAGAACAATAATAGAGTACAAAAATAAATTCCCTTACCAAGCGCAATTGATCGGTCTCGAGAGTTGGGACCCTCAGATCCACTATCAAATGCCTCGGGTTTGGAATCCCAGCCTCTAGAATTGATTCGTTTAATCTTTTCGTCGCATTTTGTTTCTTTTGGATGGAAAGTGGCCCAAGGTTAGGATATAAGGCTTTTGAACTCGACCTACTCAGTGATCTTAATGATGAAGAATCATCGAATAAACTTTCTTGCCCATACAAATGAACCATAGAAGCAATACCCATTTGTTCTACATTTATAAAATAACCCGTTAAACTTCAAAATTTTGAAAATGGAAATTTAAAGATCATATGAGATGCAAATTACCTCAATACAGATTATCAAATCCTGGATACTTGATTTAAATTCCAACTTTGTGCTACTTTGGACTTCTAGCTAAACCAAATGAACATAGAATGGCTATAGCCACGCCTTGCCACTAAGTCAAAAAACATACTTTAACTAACGAGAGAAAGTGAAAGCAGAGATGATTATAACAGCTCTATATCACATGTTTCCATCTGCTAGTGCTAAAACTCTTTCAAATCATGGCCTCACGAGAAGACCATGTATGTGATTATGCTATGAATATATATTGTATATCATGTTTGAATGTATTCAACTCACAGGTCGCGAAATATTCAATACGGCGTCAAAGTTGATGTAGCTTGATTGGTAGTCTCTAATCATGAAAGCGACGACATCAGTTGCTCCAATCTTACAATACTAACAAAACACCTATATTATCTTGTGTCGATTTTTTTGTAGCTATTCTATGAGAAAGATGATATACAAAATCAGTAAAAATTCTTATGAGAAGCGGGAATAGTCAAGGTAGAAGCGAGTAAAACTCATAGGGTTCTTACTTAATTTTCTTCATTGGAGTTTTAAGTGACAACATCAGCACCTTGTTCAAGCAGCGGTGGAATCGATTTGCCAACCGAAAAAGATTTAAACCACTGCACACAAATAATTTGGATTTATTGTATTGACAAGAAGAGCGTATATCCAGAAATTAATTATAAACTTACTTGTTTGACATATTTTTATTGCCCAAACTGACTTGACTTCCACAATAAATGGGTGTCCTTCAAATACTTGGTAAAATTAGGCAGTAGTTCCAAATGTGATTTCAGTTTTGCACTAATTTTGGAGTATTTATACATATCATCTTTTTGCGTCTTAGGCACGAAAGTAACAAAGTTTCATCATTAGGGTTTTAAAAGAGAATAGGCTTACCTTTTCTGTAGGTGATCAGGTCAAAAAACCATAAAACGATACAAAGATTCATACCTGGCAAACACACATAATATTAACAAAATTATAAACGTAATAAAGCAATAAAGAAGCATAATAAAATTAAGATGGAAGATATAAACATGTGTCGAAGGCACTTTCAAAGCGAAACCTCGAGTCATACAAAACCATCAATGGACCATTAACATTCAAATTAATATATGGTGGAGAAAATAAAAGTTCATTTTTTTTTACCTTTTTTATGGAATGCATCTTTTTCCAGCTTGTTAATGACAACAGACAACCTATAGACACAATAAACAAAACAAAGCATGCATCCAACATGCAAAATTACAACAACATAAACGTACATTAGGGTTTTTAGAAAAAAAGAGGCGCACCTAGGGCTGAGATCACAGATGATAGGATTATGTTAAATTTTTGTTAGGTCACTAGTTTTACAAACACAAGTTATAGAGAAAGAGATGAAGGCGGATGAACAAGTAAATCACACACACACACGTAAATAATAATACGGTTTAGGCAAAGAGTATGAATGAGAGAAAAACTTGAACAACCAACCCTCAAGTGAGGGTTATTACATAGTTTATATAGGCAAGGAGCTAGGGCAACACTCCCTCTCCTTCCCTATTCCTTATTGGGCTTGGGCCTAAGCTTATGGGCCTTCTACATAAGCTTGACCTTAAACAAACATAAAGGCCATAATAAAGCTACCTATTACATATGAAATATAAATACTTGAAATCCTGTTTAGGAGTGATTCCAACAATCTCCCCCTCAAGTATATATGAATGAAAGCGGTGAAGGCGTTGATGTAATAGTAGCGGTGGCGTCTTCGACATTCTTCTTTCTTGTGAGAAGAATTGCCTTGATCGAACAATCTCCCGGTGTAGAGATAGTTATCTTTGAGCAGGTTATGCTTTGGCGTCATCTTTAACTTTGTTCTTTGATCATTGTTCTTTGTGGTGAGAGTGATAGTATGTTGTTATGCATCGATGCCTCAGTGCCTTCATTTGCTCGGTGTCTCCGTCATTCTTCAACATGCTCACCGCTCTTTGGCGTTGGAAATCAATACTGATGAAGTTTTGTAAGTCTTTGACTTTGTAGATTCTTTGATTGATGAAGAATCATTACATGTTGTGTTGCATTGGATAGAACTTCCATTAGTGATGATGTTGGCGTGAGCATGAGAAGAATCGGCACGATCATCCCGCTCCGGAGCTTCCATAAGAAGAAAACATTTCAAACGGTTAGTAATAAGCGGTTTCGGGCACTTACAAGTTTGAACCGAGGCGTCAACGGCATAGTGTGAGGACACAACTCTAATTCTTACAAAGGCCGTTCTGAGCCGGAGTCCCACAAGTGAGATAACGCGATGTACGAAGTACATCTACGTTCGATGAGTCGTGAGGTACACGAAGCATCACCTCCCTGTAGACCGTTTGAGACACACTCCGCGTAATCCACGGGGAGTTACGAAGTGACCTGGCGGCAGGTTGTTTGATGTTGACCACTGGCGGGAGTTTCCATTCAATCGCGAGGATCACAGATGTGAACCTCTCATAAATGTTCTCGACAGTTGCTAAGATCTGTGAAGGACTCGATATGAACCACTGATGATCTTATTAGTTGATCATCAAGTGATTAAATGTCAAGTGTTCCTAAGAGATCTTTTGATGAATCTCGTGGCTCTAGACTCAATAGTGCGTTTTGGTTTTCTGGAGCGGAGACTAGGGAGAGGGTCTCCTTCTTCAATACCGGCAATCTCTAGGAGAAAGCCGATAGTTTACGTAGGGTTCCCTGTGAGAATGAAACAAGCTTATGTTGAGAGAAACTTGAGTGGATAAGAAGGTTTAGTGCATCGTCCTTTGGGTCCATGGCGACTTTTAATCTTCAATACGGCGTCACTAAGTGACAACCCGGTAGCATATGAATTGAACCGATTATGCGCCTAAGTTGAATAATCACGGAGGGCATTTCTTTTCACCCTTTACTTTACATTTTCTTTTGATTCTTCAACTCCTTCTTTCTCCGATTCTCATTTTCTCCTTTTTATAATCATTCCTAAGGACTTCTAACACTAACTAATGGTAGTGTCCTTGGGTAGATCCCTCCGACTCTGGCGGATCATAGGACGGTTATTCTAACCTTAGTCACCTTATAACTCCATGACTAACCTATGTTTGCCATTAAAACCTCTGTATGATAAAATATCTCTCAAAGGGTTTGTTAATGAAAAACATGTTTGAACCATTGTGAGAGATGATGTTTTGCATAAATACTCCCCTCCACATGTGCTTAATAGTTTTAATGGTTAAATGCACAGTGAGGAAAAAGCGCACTTTTGAATTGATCCACTGAAGATAGACAATCCCCGAGACGGTTACGTTGCATAGTTAAAGAGTTACATTGTCAACTTTTAGGTGACAACTAGCTCTAATAACTACCTTGAAGGTGTAGACAAACCTTGGAAGGTTGTCAAACCCGTCGGAGTTCATGTCTATCAAAAGTTTCTCGAATGGTACATTCTACTCGGACAAGTCCTTTGCGAGACACGTTTACATCACTAGCGAACTAGCTTGAAATTATTACCGTCGGGACAAGTCTTTTCGAGTTACTAACAGTTTAGTACCGTCAATTAGTTGGTTAAGTCGAGGTACTGATTCATTTGCATTTTGTACAACATATTTCTTATCACACAATTTTCTCCCCTCAAAAATGGCATATTAAAGTGTTATTTTTGAAACGTTTGAGAATAAATATGACCATTTAGAGTGTTGCGGGAAGGCGACCGAAACAATTTTGAACAAAGTTTTGAATCAAGTACTCCCCCTCAACGAGTGATATAAGCGGTTGAGGTTTTGAAAATCATAAGGGAAAGTACTTGTTCTTTTGAGCAAAACCTTGAAAAGTGAAAGGTTTGATAGGTTTTACTCAAAGTAAAAGCTTTAAGCTCCTTTTATAAGGATTGTGGCATTGAAGCGTACCACAGGATCCTTTCTTGACAATTACGGGTTGTACCTTTGTTATGTGTGCACAAGACATAGACATATTTAATCACACATCCAAAATTATATGAAGGAAACAATTCAAGGGGTACGGGAAGTGCGGTGATATTCCGAGGGAGTGCGCGGGGCGTTGAAAGCGGTGATGTTTCTCTGGGTGACCACCAACATAGCTCTCCAATGCGTGCAGGCGATCCCTTACGAACAACCGTTCATCAATCATGGTGATGATCCTTCTCACATCCCTCTTTCACGAGAATTCGGCTTAGGAGACCCAACTTTCAGGCGTATATCCTTCTCACATGCGTAATCCATCCCTAACCGGCTTCAAGGTATGATCCCGAATTTGTGGAGCTCACTACGCCATTAAGCGGTTTCTTTGAAGTTCACTATGGTAAACAACTCCGAAAGGTTTGATGAGTGTATATTGAGGTTTGGTTGAGATCGGGAAGAGTAAGCGTTGGAGGAGTGAGGTTGACAGCGTCGATAAGATTCAACGACCATCACGGATATCTTCAACCGCGTTCTTTGATCACGATCGTCTAATGAAGATGAGAAGCTGACTTGATAAATTCACGTTGAACTTGATCGAGAATTGTCTCATACGACCACGTACTTTGGCAAGGTACATGTCTTGATGTCGTTGAGGACAAGTTCTCAAAGTCGACCTCGGAGAATCCATAGTTCTGTTCATCTTGTCGTTTGACTATGATATTCTTTAAGAATGTGTAGTCCCACTTAGACTTGAGATCAATGTGTTTGATGGCCACGATGTCCTTAGAACTATACCTGCATGTTGAGACTTACGAACGGGCTGCTTACGTAGTAGATTCTTCGGCGTTCAAGCCAATGATGAATCCCATACAATGCATCTTGGTCGTATGCTTGCGTTGTTGTCGAGAAAACAAGTGATTTGCACGTTCCTCGATAGCTATGCGGTTTGAGTAAATAGCCGCTGGGAATGGAAGAGTCAATGATGTAGCGTATTTTCGCGAACCATCGCTACCGTGTAAGAAAATCGGTCTCTGTTAAAGAAGTATCGGAAGGGAATCCGTGGTTCGTCTGTTTGGCCAATGGTGGTAGAGGTTTGGTCCAATCGATGTAGTATGGAGGGTTGTCCCTTTGTGTGAAGTCAATGTTTGCTTCCGGATTGAGCCAATCCATGTTGTTAGACATAGCTCGGGCGATATTCTCAAGATGATATTCGACCTCGGGCTTTGGCTGTCTTTTAGAAGTTGAAATGCTTCATTCTTGATTAGCTTCAACTTCGATTTCGTCATTTTCTTCACATGGAACTTTTCTTGCAAAAGTTTTGCGTGCTCAATGTAGAACCGTCTACCAATTCTTGACCTTCATCGGGGTAGGGAGTTTGATTGACAAGTGTGGAGAACCATTCAAACTCTTTGGTTTTATCGTCATCTAGCCATGAGACGACTCGGTGAGTCGTCTTCTTCTTCTTTTTGGAAGGCCTTGATGATGATCTTGGTTTTACGCACTTGTTTGGGTGAGGTGGGTTGTTGTAGGGGCTCGAGGACCTCTTCATCGTCACCACCCGTATACTCAAAGTAATCACCTGTTTTATGAGTCGGGGGTGGTAACTTCGGAATCGTCGAGGTTTATCGATGAAGACCGAGGTGGAGGAGAATTTTGTTGAGAAGAAGTCCGTGGTGGAGGAGGTGGCATAGAAGTAGATTTACAGTTATACGGCGTTTAGGTGCGAGTCCTTGTCCTTATCATCGTCATCTCTTGGTCGTTTGGGTTGATCGGTTGACTCCTTGCATGATGATCTGAGTTGAAAATCAAGTAGATTTTCGAAAAATTTAGCTTCATCGAGTAAGCGTTCGGTCGCTTTGACATTTGTATCACAAGTTTAGCGATTAACTTCAGTTGAGAGATCGGCTTCTTTGGCCATTGTATGTTTAACCAATGCTACGATGTTAGGGGTGAGTTATGCGGAAAATACTTCTCTAGTCACACAGGGGACGTGTCGAGAAGAAACTTGTGAGTATGATCTCTTCTTTGTCTTCTCGGTTCCTTTTGGACTTTAGGAGCGATATCACGAAGGTACTTGTTAGTGTAACCTTCGATCATTTCGTTCAGTTCTGTTTTACGATGTTTCTTCATGAACTTCGAACAAATTCCTTTCTTTCTCCATCTTGTCTTTCTCATCATTTAAGTCTTGAATGTGACAAACCAATTCAGTTTTTGTAAAGTATGTCCTTCTTTCGACTTGTTGGGCGGCTTTTACAATCTTTTTATGGGCTTGAAATCCAAGATTTAGGTTGTTTCTTCACGGATTTGGATGATGATTTTGGTTGACTTTTTGATGGTGGTGGTGATGAGTGAGATGAAGAATCGATGATGAGGAGACATGAGGAGACTTGGGTCCTTAGGAGTTTCGAGGTTTCTCCTTTGAGTGTGTTGGGCTTGTCTAGAAGAAACTTTGTATAGTCATCCTCGTCATCTCTAGACTTTTCTTTCTCATCTTCGGTTTCTCAAAATCATAATCAATAGTGTCCTCAATAGGCTTTTGTTGTTGCACAAGAGTGGTGGCACGGATCCTTATCGGGTTGATTAACGCATCGGGATGCGGAGAGGTGGCGGCACCACTTGATCCTCTGGGCCACCCATTTGATCTTTAGCAAATTCTTGACCTTATGAAGATGTCTAACGATGTGAAACTTCTTCTGTATGATTGATCCGGTTGCTCTTCTTCTTCTTGAGCTTTCATCTTGTAGCACAAGTGCAGGAGTCTTCCCTTTTCCTTTATTAGTTTGAGGACTTGGAGGTTTTGAGTGCTTGAGGATTTTCATCGCTGCGGTTTGAGTATGTGATCTCTTCATGTGTCGGTTAGCATCGAGTCCTCGTCCACAAGCTTTCTTTGCGGTTCGGTGAAAGGATGGAGTGGCTTCACGAGAAGGAACTTTTCTTAGTGGTAGGCTTCGCTTTGGAATAGGTTTCTTCTTTGGAACATTCCTCGACTATCGAACTTGTGACACTTCCGGCACTTCCTTTTACGGTTCTCCTTACGGGGGTTCGAGAAGATTTTTCGTCGAGATGACCAACTTTGCCTTGTCATTTGCTTCGGATACCTTTTATGCGATTTGAGCTTTCGACATCTTGATTAGAAGGAAATCGGCGACGACAGCACCTTGTTTCTTTGTAGGCGTTTCCTTGATTACGGCGGATAGAATGGGTTCCGTCAACATGTCGTGATTGTCGGGGTCATTGAGCCTCTTGGGAATGTCGGGATGAAGTCCAAGTGCTCTCTGGATCAACAATTTAGTATATCTGATGTAGGGAATCTTTGAGCCAAGTTTGTTGAGAAATGACATCATGTCATCCCAAATCGAGCCGATAGCGATGTGTTGCTTGTTGACCAATGCCCAGAATATTTGCAGTTCCATGAGCTTAGGGTGCTCATAGCGTATCCGCGACGAAAGCAGACTTGGTGATGATCATGTAGAGAGTTCTCGAGGGTTGAGGAATACTCTTAAGCTCTACGTGAGAATGCTTGGTGATTATTCATGTAGCCTCGTCATAACCGATATTGATTAAGAATTGGAGAGTGAGCTCTTGGCGGTGTGGCATATAGTTTGGTTGGATCGACATCGGGAATTAGGAGAACGACCCTTAAGTCTGCGGGTGTAATGGTGACTTGTTTGTGATTGAGTCACCGTCCGCGGCGGTTTGTCCTTTGACCCTTTCCATAGTGTTCGGAAGCTGTTGGATGTAGATCTCGAGGAGCAGTTGCGAGTGTGAAAGCATGTTACGTCGGATGAGTCCTCGAATGTCAATAGCAATTAAACAAGAAGATTATGAGCAAGTGAGGGTGTCAAAGTCAACACGGAGATTATTCTTTCCTATCTTCATTGGATAGCCATGAGGATAGATATCGGCAATGGAGAGAACTTCAGGTGCATCCATATTCATTTGTTCGACCATGTGGTGATGCGAAATAACATTAGCCAAAAGAACCAACATATCGAAAGACATAATGTTAGTCAAAGATGGTCTTATTGTCTAGTTATTGAATGTACAGTGTCAATGATTATTACGAGTCCTAAGTCACTTGTATATTCAATAGTCCAATGACGTCGTGAAATGTTTAGTGAGTTAGTTAACTTTAAGTTTTAAAGTTTATTTTATCACTTATTGTTCACAACATATCAAGCGATTTCAGTTTATTAGTGACATTTTAGGATTCGTGATGATATGATTAGTTTATTTACAAGTTTGTACGCGTAACAATTCATAACGAAGGTATGATCACGGCTTATGCGTAGGATTGGTAAAGTTATGCGTGAGCGGGGAATGATATATGCGTGGCGTAAACTTCGCGTAGGGTCTTAACTACTGGCGTAAGAGTGTTGCAGCGTAGGAAAAAGAGGACCTTATATGTAAAGCTTATGCGTAGGCATATATTAACCTTACGCGTAAGGCTACTCGTAAGAGTTGACCTTATCGCGTAGAGGTCCTTGTTCGCATATCCTTCACGGGATCTGGCGTAGTCCCATATGTTGAACCTTATGCGTAGAAGCTACGCGTAAGACTAATCTTACGCATAACAAGCTACGCGTAAGGTGATCCTTATCCGTAGATTAACAACAACCTTGATTACGAATATTACGTGTTGCAAGCATGAAATAAAGCATCATATCAACAAAGTTAAACACATAACATTCATTTTATGACAAATCAAAACACATTTGGACAGTTTAACGATTCGCAGCGTAGAAGCTGCATACAGCGTAGTCTAAACCCTAAATCTCTGGCGTATGAGATCTAGCCATGGAATATGCACCAAAGTTTTTACGGTATATCATAGATGTTGTGAGAGCATGTAGACCAAGTTTTAACACTTTTTATGCGGTGAATCAAAAATACCCAATTTTAGAACATTAAACCCTAATTCCTAATTATGAATCAATTAAGGTTTTACGGGTGGTTATAAGGCAAGGATATCATCAATTCATCATCACATAAGCATAACACAACAATCTTTTTGACCAAAACACTTCACATTCGAAAATCCCCAAATCAACACATAAACCCTAATTTTCAAAAAACCTTTAATTTGTGATTACGGGTATGTTTGATGATGAAATTGTGTAAATTGATGTACAAGAAACATTTTGACACAATGTTTATAACCACAAACACCCATTCTTGATCAAGTGTTCATACGCATATGCGTAGAACACTAAATCAAGCATAGATCAAAATCTGACCGTTGGTTTTGTATAAGAATCAAAACCTATGTTTGTAAACATGTTAAGATCATAAAACCACTTACAAATTGATGATCCAAAACACAAAAATCTTGAATGAATCTTAGTAGGATGTGTTTAGGTTTAGAATAAATGTGAAGAGTAGGTTAGGTGGGGAGGTGTTTTATTAAAATAACTTTAGCATTTAGACAGTTTTGGTCCCTCCACCTTTTCCTTTTTCAAACAAAGCCTTTTAACTTCCATTTTGGTTACCAATCAAAGATTTTTGGAAAGAAACATGGCGACACTCCCCTCGACTTGAGAAAATAATGAAAGGTTATTAATTTAAGTCAGAGGTGTCTTTGAACGAGAAATGTACCACCATTTGTAAAAGAGTCAAACGAGATATGATAACATGCAAGTACACAGATGTTTTGAAGCAGTTAAAAGATTATTTTCTCCCCTCAACACTTGATCGGAAAAATCTTGAATTTTGAAAGATTAAAGTGTTGTGGAAAAAATGTACTTGCAATTTTGAAAGAAATATAGATTAGGAGAATATTTTTGTTGTTTTATCGGATTTTATATTTTTGTATTTTGTTTTTGAAAAGATATTTACAAAAGATGTTTTGGTGTTTGTGAGGTTTTTAAGGCTGTTTTAAGAGGTCATCCAATTCCTCTTGAGTCAAACACCTCATACCAATCCGGTGGACCAACTCATTAAACCTAGCGGGAGGCAAGGCTTTGGTGAGAAGATCACGCCAATTGGTATTCGGTACCCACAAAGTATAGTTCAACGGTACCTGTTCCACGTGGTCCTTGATGAAATGATAGCGTGATCGATGTGCTTTGATTTGAGTCTTTGGCGAGTTGCGCGAGATGGCAATGGCACTCCGATTGTCGCGATACATCGGGATTACGTCAAATAAGTAACCCTAGTCTTTGAGTTGTGTTCTCATCCAGATGACTTGAGCACAACATGCGGACATGGCTACATATTACGCCGGTTGATGGCGATGTACAATCCGCTTCTTTGATTGCCAAGACACGGTTTATCACCAGAAATTGTAGTGCTCTGAAGTACTTTTCCTTGAGTCTAGGCATCTGCGTGATCGGCGTCTGGCGATTAGTTCAAAACCGAGAATCCCGGATACGGATCCCCAAGTTAATGGTTCCCTTGATGTATCGGAGGATTCTTTTAGCCTCGAGAGGTGGGTTTGAGTTGGTCGCGTGATAGCGGGAGCATAGATAAGCGGCAAAGACAATATCAGTGCGCTAGTTGTTAGATACATGAGGACCCAATAATACTTCGGTATTTGGTAGGGTCCACCAATTTCCCATGTAAATCAGCATCTAATTTCTTGGTATGAGCCATTGGTGTGGCATAAGTGTCACGGGTTGTCATTCCAAATTTGTTTAACAGTTCAAGGGCATATTTGGACTGACTCAAGAAAATACCACGGGGTGATTGATGAACTTGTAGTCCTAGAAAGAGCGTAAGTTCACCCATCATGGACATTTCAAAATTTTCTTCATTAGTTTTGCAAAAGCGATTGAAAACTTTTTATGTGTAGACCCAAAATGATGTCATCCACGTAAATTTGAACAATTAAGATGTGTTCCCCGTGATATTGTATAAAAAGAGTTGGGTCAACCGAGCCTTTGGTGAAATTATTGGCAATGAGGAAAGATGATAGCTTATCGTACCATGCAGGGGCTTGTTTGAGACCATAAAGAGCTTTGTTAGGTTTGTAAACATGGTTAGGGAACTTCGGGATCAACGAATCCATCGGTTGGTGACATAGACCGTTTCTTTAAGTTGTCCATTGAGAAGCGCCGTTTTGACATCCATCGATGGACCGTCATATTCATATGAGCGCGAGCGCGAGAAATATCGAACGACCTCAAGGCGAGCAGCGGAGCAAAAGATTCTTCAAAGTCTATTCCCTCTTCACGGCGATAACCCTTAGCAACTAGGCGTGACTTGTTTGGGATGGCGTTCCCTTCAGCATCAATTTGTTTTCCAAATCCATTTTAAACCAATGGCGTAGACCCTGTTGGTCTTTCAACGATTCCCATACTTCAAGGCGTTTGAATTGGTTGAGTTCTTCTGCATGGATTCAATCGGTTGTCTTTTGTCATTCGTCTTTGATGTTTTAGGTTGATTGGCGGACGGTGAGTGCATAAATGCAATGTTCACCGTCGTGTGAAGGCGTTGTCGTCGTAACGGCTGGTTGATTTGGGTTGCCAATAATGTTTTAGCAGAGGATGGTCTTTTGTCCATCTATGTGTAGAGGTTGATGTTGGTATACATTGTGCGGTCGAGGATTCAAATGGTTTGTTGAAGATTCGCGACATCAGTGCGGCGGTCTCATTAGCAAACAGATTGAAGAACGCATTTGGATCAAAATCTGCAGGTGGGGGTATTTCATTGAGAATATCATCGGTGGTTCATCATTGTTGGAAGCGGTGTGTTCAAGCTGTTGTGTTGGAGTCAAGCTGGTGTAGGTGCATCTTCAACGGTAGTTGTTGTAGCGGTGTATCGGGTATAGGAATATTATCGGGTTGTCTGTGAGAAGCGGCGGATACACGGAACGTTCATCAATATCGTCCGCGAGCGAGAGGAGCAAATAACCTTTCCATTTGTTGTGAGTTAGGCGAGGGCTTTCTTGGTGATGATGGGGTTGAGGAAGTTTAAGCGGTTGTGAGGGTTCTAAGTGTTATACTCGAAGCCATTTCCGTAAGTTCATCGAAATGAGCATGAATCGTTTCCATCACCTCCTTTGTTCGGCGATTCGGTTCGGAAACCTTTAGGAATTATCACGATATCAATAAAGACTCCAATGTCAGCTTTGGCTTTGAGCTTTCCAAAGTCACCACGATCATTATTCGGATAGCAAAGAGATCCAAATACATGAAAGTGTTTTAGATTCGGTTTTAGTTATGGACAAGCTCGAAAGGTGTTTTGTTGTGGCGTTTTGTGATCATAGAGCGGTTTTGAGTATAGCATGCGATGAATCACGACTTACGCCCATAAGTAATCTGGGAGTTTAGCATTAATTAACATTGTTCTTGCAGCTTCCACTAGCGTTCGGTTTAGATCTTTCAACAACTCCGTTTTGTTGGGTATGCGTGCAATAGATGTTTGATCTTTGAATTCCCACTTTCTCATAGAATTCACGAAGGGTTTGTTAACAAATTGAGTTCCTTTATGCATTACGATTATTCGGCGGTGTTGTAGCTGAACTTGTATTTTTGTGAGAAAGGTGATGATCATTTGTGGAGCTTGGTCTTTGCTACGAAGAAAGTAGACCCAAGTCCATCGTGAATAGTCATCAACAATTACTAAGATGTAGCGTTTGCCATTGATCGTTTGCACGCGCCTCGGGCCACACAAATCCATGTGAAGAAGATGAAGCACATCTTTGAGACGTGTTCCACCTTTGAGGGAAAATGAGCACGAGTGCTTTTCCCTTGTTCACAAGGTGAGCAAAGGTGATCTTTTGAATACCGGAATCGTGGGAGTCCTTCAACTAGTTTGTGTCGAGCAAGGTTGGTGATGGTTTGAAAGTTTAGATGTGAGAGCGGCGGTTGCCATAGCGAGATTTTGTTGATGTTACCTTAGAAAGTAAGCAAATGGGAGAGGAAGCAACCATGTCTTGCATAGAGATAGTGTAGAGACTAGAATTACCGAGCGGACATAAGGTCATTTCCGTGTAGATCACGAATGAAACAAGTTTTCTCCCGAAAAGCAACCTCCAAATCTCCATCACAAAATTGACCTCTTGAAAGCAGTTGTGACGAGGCCTTCCACATAATAAACCCTGCTAATTTCGATGTTCCCATTGACATAATCTCCGTAGCCCATGATAGGTGCGAAGTGATCATTCGAACGGCGGTGCCAATGAACTTTGCAATAAAGTTTGATACAGATTTAAGATTGCTGTCATGTGTCGGGAACATCGCTATCAACAATCGAGAGAATGATCGTATCACTGCATTACACAAAGGCGACACGGATGGAATAGAAGTAGATTTGGAACCCGAAATGTTAGAGGGTTCCATAGCAATTATAGTAGATATACACACATCAATAGCTTTAGGTATCCACTTAAATCCTAGTGTGTTATATAACCATTTATGCCATCTATAACTACTCTTTGCTTTAGTCTTAGTGAATTCACTAGGTGGTACTACATTCCTAGGAGGTGGCTGGAGCTCTGAGGGGACAGCAATGCGTTTCTTAGAATCTAAAGATGGCGGTCTACCAAGCACGAACTTAGAAAGATTAGTGGGCCTAGAGGTATTCCGGTTCTTAGGATTCCTTAAGCGAGAGATGATAGCTTTAGCAACACATTTATCATGGCAATCAGAATTCATACTTTTACGACAAATATCACAAGGTGCATCGGACTGAATATCAAAAGTACTTAACGGTTTAGCATTCGTTACATCACTATTTCTATTACATTTGCGGGCAATATCTATAGTGGAAACAACGTGAGTCTTATTCATAGTCCTAGGGTGTTCTTCTACTTTAGCATTCTTGATTGATCTTTTCTTAGGTGCAACTTCCTATTCTTGATTGAGTGCTCTTAGAACGTGAAGTCGGGGCGTTTGGAAAAGGCTCAACTATTCTGTTCAGTGATGAAGGAAGCACGTTAGCTACTTGTGATTTGGCGGTAGAGATTCTAGGTGCATGAGTACTAAGTGTTACGGGGGCTAATCTCTTAATGATTGTTGGCGGAAGTTGTTCATACTTTCCTAACATTCCTCTTAACTTGATGATAGTGTGAATCGGATCTTGATTTTCAGACCGAACATTTCGAGCAAAATGCATAACTTCTTTAGTGTGTGCAAGATAATGATCAAGTTCATTTGATGCTTCATCACGAGTCTTTTGAGTAAATCAAATATGACACCATATTCCTTTTTAACTTTTACAAGTTCTTGTTCATATTTTGAGATTTGACACTTGAAAGACACGTTTTGATCATCCGGTTGCTCAATTTTAGAATCGAAGGTTTTGCATGGCTGGTTGATTTTGTGTTGAAAAGCAAGTTGTTGATCATGAATATCTTTTTGACACCAATTAAGACGGCGTATTGCATTTGAAAGTTAGTTTGACAATCGTTTGTTTTCAACTTTTAAGGACTCGTCGAAGCACATTATCGGTGTTCTCAACATTTACCACGAAACGCGATATCGGAGAGATATTATCAAATGCATATGACAAAGAATTCAATAACACAACATTTTGAACATCGGCCACGAGATAACATCTTCCAATAGTCGATCAACATCTTTTCTCAAGAGTTTCTTTTTACGTTTAGTATTAGAAATAGATGTTTACGTTTTCTCAGCGTTTTCATGACCCCAAGTTCCTTATGAAAATCCTTTTCGAACAATTGCACAACTTTTCAAGTTTTAACATTAGGTAAAGATTTTTAGAAAAATGTCTCTTTGTTCTCGCGCCAGAGGCGATTGAAAATGTTCAACTTTGATTTCGGATCGATATTCTATCTCATGTTGTAAAATTTTGAGGTCAACCATGAAAATGTCAAAATATCGAAGAATTTTTCGATTTTCGGGTTGTGAGTTTACTTCACTAATGGAAGGTAAAGGACCATAAGTTTGTGCAAAGTCTGTTTTGGGATTAACAATAGAAGACTCGGGTGTTTTGATGATAACCCTTGGTGTGTTTGAAGAATCCGTTGGTGTGACGAAAGTGACGGTTTTGAATAATTAAAAGGTTTGTTGTAAACAACAGTTTTTAATTTTGATCGACTCTCGTCTTATGCATCTAATTCCTCTTGACGATGATATTCAACAACATTCATAACAGAATTATCAATTTTATATTGTGCCTTTGGAAACTTGAGGATTTGGTTTGAATGCTTTGGTTGAAAGCTTAGGTTTATGTAATCGGCAAGATTAGGTCCATATCCATTTGGATTTGGTTTTAAAGTAAACTTTTCAATGGTGTGACCGACTCGCCATGTTTGTAAACAACAGTTTTAAACTCTTTAAGTTTGTTTTGCAAGCCGATGATTTCTTCAAGATGATCATCTATTAGTTTAGTTGAATGCTTTTGTATGCAGAGAACTTTTTGACAATTTAACAACTTCGGCCTTAGCTTTTGATTTTCCAAGGTGAGGCGTTAATTTGCTTTTTATGTTCATGTTTGATTGTTCTATTTGGACAACAAAGCATTCTTCAAAGCGGCTAGATCACGCATCTGTCGTTCTAAATATTTTTCGTTTTGATAAGATTTGGCAAAGGCGGCTTCAAAACCGTTTTCCGCGTTTTCTTGAGTTTTGTAAAAGTTGAGTTGCTTTTGTAAACATTCAAAATCCTTTGTTAACAGTGCATTTTACTTTTCAAGTCCTGATTAATTGCACGACATTCTTCCACTATGGTTTGTTGGTCTTGTATTAGCGAGCAAAATCGGATGAGGCAAAAGTTAGGTGTTCAATGTGAGTCTCAACATGATCATTATTGAGATCCTCAAGTATAACCACGGAGTCAATTTGATTATCAAGGGAAACCGTTTGGTCATCTTGATCGTCAAATATAACTACGAGGTCTAGTTGAAAATCGTCGGAATGAGATGTGGACGACTCATTTTGAACATTCGAGCCTTGCGGATTCGGATGTTGGCGGATATGAGATCGAGATAAATATGGTTTGTTGGTGCACGAGACAAGCCATCGGTGTCATATCTTGGGCTGTGTCACTCATGTGTAACCTTTTGCATATTAGCCATCAACATAACAATTTGCATTGGCACGCAAGTCCTCCATATCATCATCGAGTCGGCATTTGCCATAAAGCTCTGTTCTTTGTGCGTGAGAGTTCCACCGACTTCATCCTTAAGAGCCAAAGAAGAGCCTCTTTGAAATAAGCACGCCCAGTCCTTGGCTTTGGGCATGCATTAGCAGTGTCCTTCTCATTGCGGTTGTAGCATCGAAGACCATTCAACCCATTTTGAGCATTTCCCTGTTCCACCACTTGAGCTCTGTTGTTATTCCTACCCACGGCATTAAACCCTTGACCACCGCCCATCGGCGACCATAATCCGCGATTACGAACTTCAACCGTCCATTGTTCTCAGCGGCTTGAGTCCGTGTGTGTTAGATGAGGAGCGAATCACGATTGTTGGATTTGTTGGTATAGCGGCCAAAAGCATTAGCAATCATCACAAATCCTTGTTGCAATGCTTGAATGCGGATCGATGTTTCCTCGGTCGCTTCAGCGACATATGCTTGAGCATTGTTGTTGTATGGAACCAATTGATTTTGTTGAGGTTGTTCTTGTGAAGGTGTGTTTGAAGCATTTGGTTGAGTTCTTTGGTTGAGGAGAATAACGGTTTTGAGCATATAAGGCAAGTTGTTGTTGATTTTACGGATGTGTTGGTGGAGCAATTTGAGCACGGAGAATCCTTTCCCGATCAACTTCCTTTTCATGAGGTTTCAAGTAATCGTACAACAATCCGTAGGTAGAATGATGCATGTTCTTAAGCGGCGGAGAAAAATGACATACTTCTCCCATTCGGGACCAAGACTACTTAGGAACTTAGTATTCACTGCAATTCTTGGCATGATGATGTTGTGTTTATCAAAATCATTGATGATGTCTGAAAATCGGTGATGATAAGACTCTAGTGTCTCTCGAGGTTCAATCATGAAGTGTTCATAAGCCAAGTAAATTTTGGATTCCAAATCTTCTTGAATTGAGTCTGAGATCCTTCCATAAGAAGGCGAATATGATCCCACATTTTACGTGCGGTTTTTGAGCATCAACACTTCGAAGAATTGGGTTTGGTAATCCTAAAAGGATGTATTCCATGGCAAACTCATCAGCTTCATAGTGTAGAAGTTCTTGAGGATTCAAGTGCACTGCTTGATAGCAATGTTTGTTTGTTCATCTCTTGGTGGAATGGCATTTGGATCTACGGGTACAATGATAGTAGGCATCTCAAATGGACCTTCTAAGATAACCTTCTTTAAGAACTTTCCATGTGGCTTCTTTAGATCACAAAACCTAAAGAACCTTATCACCCATTGATCGTAGTTTCTGGAAGTGAGCATTGGAGGTCTATCAAGTGATCGGACCTCATGAATTGATTGTTGGCAGCTTAAAGCTTCACACATCTTTGCAAACCAAGTGGGTTCCTTCATAGTGTTCCTTGATGGATGTTGATTGAATTCATTTGTGTATGGTTGAACTTGAAGACTTGGTGGTGGTTGAACCATTTGAGGTTGTGGATTTGCGGCAAGTTGTGGAGTATGTTGTTGATTAAATTGTTGTTGATAAATTGCTTGTTGTTGATTCCATTCTTGATGTTGTGGACTTAGTTGTTGTTGTCGTTGAGGATAAGTGTAAGGGAAATAGTTAGAGTATGGTGGTTGTGACATGTTGATAAACTTGTGTTGGTAAAATGGATCTTTGTAGTCGAATGAACCTTTGTTGATGAAGTGTCCTTAGGCGTAGAAAAAGACAAGAACCAAGTAGCACTTATGCGTAAAAACACCAAAGTTACGCGTAACAATGAGGAGTTCTGCGTAGGTTTTAACTTACGGCGTAAGTAGGATAAAAGCACTAAAGTTATCGCGTAGACAAAAAGTTAGGCGTAGGATTACCTTATCGTAGACCTTAGTTTACGGCGTAAAGTGAATCTTATGCGTAGAATTTCTACGCGTAAGCTTATGCTTATGAGTAATTTTAGGGTTTTTGCCCAAATGATCTTTTACACTTCACAGTGCAAAAGATATCCAAAGTCGGCGTATTTTCAGGACTTATCCAAGTAAGAAAAAACGGAATAAACCAAGAAAATGAAGATCAAACCAAGGAAAAATCTTACGCGTAATTTTAGGGTTTTGATACGCGTAGGATTACTCGTAATTTTGATTTTGCCCAAAGTTGTTTCTAAACCAGTTTTGTGTGATGAAATAGCTTCAATAACACCAAAATAACACAAAAGTGTGAAACTTGATGATCAAAGCACTCAAAAGCAGGTTATCGCGTGAAATACACACCACGAATAGAAACTAGTTCAAAAACAATGATCCACGCATAAAGTTTGAAACTTTTGCCAAAAACAAGTATTTAAACACCTTAAAACGTTGAAAGTACAAGAATCTTGGATTAAAAAGTGCAAAAAACAAGTTTTTAAAAGAGCTAAAGAATGCGTTAACCTTACGCGTAAGACCAAAAATCAAAAACTTCAAAAACAAACGAGTACACCCAACTATTTGGCGATTGATACCCCTGTTAGGTCACTAGTTTTACAAACACAAGTTATAGAGAAAGAGATGAAAGGCGGATGAACAAGTAAATCACACACACACACGTAAATAATAATAGCGGTTTAAGCAAGAGTATGAATGAGAGAATAACTTGAACAACCAACCCTCAAGTGAGGGTTATTACATAGTTTATATAGGCAAGGAGCTAGGGCAACACTCCCTCTCCTTCCCTATTCCTTATTGGGCTTGGGCCTAAGCTTATGGGCCTTCTACATAAGCTTGACCTTAAACAAACATAAAGGCCATAATAAAGCTACCTATTACATATGAAATATAAATACTTGAAATCTTTGTTTAGGAGTGATTCCAACAATTTTATAATTATGAAACTATAATTAAGGAATGATATGTGCTATATAATTTTTGGAGATAAACATTCCTTTTCAAAGTTTTTTTAAAATTGTTATCTTCAAAAAAATACATACCTAAAATACAAATTTAGAATTTTTATATCTCCTTATTTTATATATTGATTTGAAAGATATAAATCAAAAATAATTTACTCTGAGTGGTAAGTTGTTTACAAAAAACATGGATGACCCAAGTTCAACTCCAACAAATGTCTTCTTTTTTAATAAAAATTTAAATTTAAAAATAACTTAACAAAAAAAGCGAATTTACAATTTATTTATAATACATATATTAATTAAAATGCCACATGTCATTTAAAAAATAAAAAAAAAATGCCACATAAATATATTATTGACATGGAAATATGACTTGCTTGGCATTATGGGATGCCAAGTGGCATTTTTGTAATAACATACCTCCTCTTATATATAATGTATAGATATACTAATTAGTATTAAAGCTGGAGTAGATGGGCCAGGTATGACTTTATTGGTTTTATTTTAGGATTTAGTAGAACAAATATATACCAAAAAATTAATTAAAGTTAAATGAAGCTTGATTAAGATCGATAATTGATATTCCATAATCATAGAATGATAAAAGTAGGTAAGTACTTTCATTTGTGGTTTTTATTTTTAGGATTTTGTAGAACAAATATATAGTAAAAAGTTATTAAAATTTAAATGTAATGGTTAAGATCTATAATTGATATTACCATAATTCATAAAACGGTTAAAAGCATGTAAGTATTTTGATTTTTGGTTTTATTTTTAGTGTTTAGTTGAACAATTATATACTAAAAAGTAATTAAAAGTTAAAGCAAGCGGTTAAAACTATAATTGGCGTAACCATAATCCATAAAACGGTTAAAACTATAATTGATGTATTTTGTTTTCTTAATTATGTTTATTTAGTTGTATATAGTTGCTTCATTTGTTATTTTACCAAATTTAGACATATGTAAAAACATATCTCACATTATCTGTCTCTTATATAACATAAGACATCTTTGGTTTAGACTTTTTAAACTCCCTACACCTGAGAAAGCATATAGATAAGATACTATTAACTCATAAGCTAATGTCAATATGAAAATACTAATAAGTCGTTTTGTCTTTTTAGTGTTATATATAACAATTGAGAAAGGTTACTTTGAATATACATGTTCGACCTATTTTGCCCATTTAATTTTAACCCATTACCCATTAAAAGTAAATCACTACATCTCAACATTTTAGCTTCATATGGTACTCCTTTTATAAAACCATTATATCTCCAATCTAACATAGTTTCTAAATTTGTTTAAAATCCTAACCTAACTGGTTCCACTTTCCGCTCTTGAACGAGATCATAAGTAAATAAACAGAAGAAAGTATTTGTTCATGCCGTCAACTGACCTAAAACATTATAACCATACATATATTTAAGGATTAAAGCGACGGTTTAATCAACCGTCAAACCTACCACGTGGCCTATAATCCGAATTTTTAGTTTATAAAAGCCATTTTTCACACAAATTGGAATCACGAGATCAAAATTTAGGTAATATAACATGTCAAAAATTTGCGAGTGTATTTATTATGCCCAATACCTTCTGAATTACTTTCTTAAACAAATTATGGATTAGGAACATCATGACCATCAACCGTAGCATGATATTGTGGAGACGTAGACAATTATGAGACAAATAACTATTTAGGAGAAAGAGAAAAAAAAAAAAAAGACTTGTTGAATAGGTTAAACGGGTAAAACATATCAAAAATCATCCAATGCGAGTATTCTTTGAATGTATTTGTTTGTGAGTAGTTAGAGATACGTATACGTTTTAGTTTATTTGACAATAAAAAAATATACCATTTATTATTGTTATTAACTTTCTCCTTTTAAAGTGTGGCATGTAAGAATATCAATAAGTAAATTTATAGTGAATGTTATATCAAGTAATTGATCATTGTCGCAGCGTTTCCACAAATAGATGAAAGAGTAGATTTACCTTCGGTAGTAGAATTTACACGCTTGATAATATCGCTGGCATATTTTACTTTTAACAGTAATTGACGTCAAACAAAATCGTCATACTTATATATTAATGGAACGCTTAGGATTGCTAATTTAAATTGATAATATGAACTTTAAACAACAAATAAGCATTCTATCTCGCTTGCACCACATTTGGTTTTATGAGTTGAGCTTCTTGAGTTTCATTATCATTTACCCTTTCACTATCTTCAAGCCATGATCCTTGTCCTAAATAGTCTCCTTTTTAACTAATCATGATACCTAGGTTTAGTGAGTATAGAAGTAGGGGCCAGTCTGTTACGGTAATAGAAAAAAGTAAAAACTTATAGGCACTAAACCCCATAAAAATAAAAAGTTTTATTTGTTTGAATTACCTTTCACGATGGGATGTGACCGAGGGTTTGCTACTAAGTCGTTGGTGGAGCTCATTGAATTTAAATATTTACAATATTATATAGTAAGTCTTAAGTGTCTTTAGCATTTTTGAATTTCAATAGTTGAAGTTGTTTGTTTTGTTATCCCAAACAATTGTTAGTACTAATGTTTCATTAATAATATAATTTCCCTTTTGTTATCTTTTTGATCATTTATATTGTAAACAATAACATACTACAAAAATTGAATACTATTCAACAGTCTATGTCTTTTGTTTCTTTTTCTATTATGGAACATCAAGGTACATACTGATAGAATATGTTTTAGCTACCTTGAAGTTGTATTAATCATTTTTGTAGCTTTTCTGATTGGATAAGTTCTAATTGTTTAGGAAAAACATACAACTAATATACAATCATAATTACTTATTAAGACTGCTCATATATGTATTGTTGTTTGATATAAACGGAGTTGAATAAATAGTTTCAAGCTGCTTATATGTATGCTTTACAATGTTAACTGAATTCAGTGGCTGAAGTGGAAGATATTTAGTTTCTGAATTGGCAGACGTTGAGGATGGGTATTATAGGAATTTTATGCTTAAACCTTAAATCCCTAATAAACATATATACATAACTAGCCCTCTTTTATCTCCTCCCTTCCCCTCTCTCTTCATATGATACGTTTCTCTTTTTCTTATTCCATCCGATCTCCCAAACTCTTTTACGGATAATTCCCGATGATCCTTGTCCTAAATAGTCTCCTTTTAACTGATCATGGTACCTCAGTTTAGTGAGTATAGAAGTAGGGGCTATTCATTACGATAGTAGAAAAAAGTAAAAACTTATAGGCAATAAACCCCATAAAAATAAAAAGTTTTATTTGTTTGAATTACCTTTCACGATGGGATGTGACCGAGGGTTTGCTACTAAGTCGTTGGTGGAGCTCATTGAGATAAGAGGAGAACCTTTACCACTGTACAAATCACATTAAAATATAATCTTGCTATCCAACATGCACCAATGAATATGCTCCGTCTTTATTTATTAGAAGGTAAGTTTATAATTGAATGTTTTTTTCGAATCGAATTTTAACAAATGTAAACAAAAATAAATATCTTATGGCAATGGCAATGGCAATATTCATATACTATGAAAATCAGTTATAACTGAAACTTACTATATGCAATGTTGTAGAAAACAAAATAAGAGGAAGTAGCTATATAAATGATGCTTTTGCTTGGTAATGGTGTACTAAATTCATGGCTTTTTTACTATTTCTTGCATTGAACTACTAAATGGGAATTTAGATGATGAACTGATATATTCATATATACATGTTGCATATGTAAAAGCTAAATTTAAGCAAGTCAAGTTAAAGTATCATAATCAATTAGCATAGGTAAAATGGTAATTAAGTTGATATTTTAACATATGGCCTGGTAACATCATTTATGGATTTAGCATGTACCTCGACTTCTATTCTGCATAAATCTGGAAATATTTTAGTACCTCCTTCAAATTTCTCATCAATAAGTTTTACCAAGTTCTGTAATAATGACACATCCACGAAACTAAAAGTAGATATTTCATAATATAAACTACTGTACTCCCTATAGCAAGATGCTAAAAATAAATCTCTATAAATATGGTGCCCATTTTAATCATGATTAAAAAAAACCATGATTATTATAACTTGTGTATGCATGGTAATTTTAGTATGTTCGTGGTCATAGCCTACATTATTAATAATATAAATGTATTTGTTTCATATTGCAGAGGCTAGAATGGGTTATGTATGATTGTTTTATGTTGCATGAATGCTCATCGTAAAAGAATGTTTTGATCTACCTTATTGTCAATATTATGTTTACTTGATTAACGACTAAAAGTGACCTTTTTATACGTAGTGATATGCTTGAGCGTTAGAAATTTCAAGTTCCTGTTTTTATATAAGAACAAAAAAATTGTCAAGCCCTTCAATTTAAAAAAACGGATTCCTAATATGTCATAGTGTAACTTCATATTCTTCAATTAACGAATAACTAAACAGATAAAACCATGTAACCACCACAACTCCGCGATAAACAGCTTAAATCCACTAAATAATTCCTAATTGCTGATAGTTGATGGCAAAATTCAATGACAATGTATGAGATCAAATGGTTTTTAACGACGGTTGTACTTGTAGCAACACTGAACCCACACACAAAAATAAAACATGAAATTGAAGGTGCAAGTAGTTCAATGATTTAGCTCCATTTTAGCAATACTTGCATCTTAAATTACCATAAGCATACAAACCGATCCTGCAAAAAAACAAACAAAAATAAGCCATTATAGTAATGAACATGGTTGTTTAGAAGAGCGACTAAACTACCTAATGTTATCTAAAGTCTGAGCGTTCATTTTAAGTGTTTCTAAATAAGCTAACTTTGCCTACCCTTCTCAAAATTTTCCTTTTGATTCCCTTTCTGATACAATTTAACAGCAACAACTATACCACTTTTCTTGACATTTCGAAGACCTTCAACATAGGCCATACCATTGTCTTTATTCTCTTTAAGATTAGTAATTGGTTGCACCCACTCGTTAATACCATAACGAACCATTAACGATGTTTGCGCAATTCGCGCTTCCTTTTTTGGCGCCCAAGTGATCAGGTAAATTCTGCAATGAGTCATTCATACCTACAAAGTTAACGAAACAAAGAGATACTGAGATTTCAACATACAGGATTTTGATATCACAACATGAGTCAATTGCAGGTTAGAAACTCAGAACTTCAAATTAGGAACTTAAAGTTATTAACGGGCCAAATACAATTACTTTAAAGTTAAACGCTTGATGGAGATAAGCTTCTGAATTGATTGTTCCATTCTTCATATGTGCCAAGTGTATCTAAAGAAATAGGTCTCACCTCCTTTAGCGCATCCTCAAAGTCCTGCAAATCGAGAGAACAAACGTGTATTCACGTTACTTCTATTAGAAATCAGCAAATTATTTCTAAGCGAGTAAAGTAGAGTTTATGTGTTTCCAAGGACTCGTTTAATTCTTCTCATTCATAGGTCAAACTTCTCATCGTTAGTAATCCTTTTTCTAAGATCATAAGGCTTTAATAAAAAATATAATAGGTCAAAACACTGATGCTTCTAACCAAACAGATAAATCCTAACATCACGTGAATGAATTATGTAAAGATAAACTTTATGTGAAATAATTACAATTTGTGATTCCAATTTGAACGTTTGATTGTGTGAAATAGTAACTTATTTTTATTTTGCTGATGCTAAACTTCCGGTTCATAATGGATTTTGATGTCAGTCACACATCAAACTGACTAAAACCCGTAGTTTACAAAGAGAATGTAGAACAGAAAAAAAAATAATAATAATAATAAAAATAAAAAAAAACATTTCACTTTCTTTTATATTTTGATTTACCCTTATCAACATATTGCTGACTTTCCTTTGCAACATCTCGACTTTCTTTAGTCTCCCTCTTAGTTATAGGTTCCGGTTCAGTAGCTTTGTCCTCGACCTTTAGGAATACTTTTAAATTACTAATTACTGGCAATTTCAATTTAAATTACTAATTAATGGGTCATTTTGGGTTGTGTTTTATATTTACATGTGTCAAATGGGTCGTGTAGAGTATACTTTTGATGCAAATAACCTCCTAAATCATTTTTATTCAAAGATTTAGATGAATATCGCGATGATGTTTATAATCATAGTAGTCAACACATTAATTCTGTACAAAATAGTTTTAATAGGCGAAATCAGGTTTTAATTGACCGACTAATCCCGTTCGACCTCTTTTAAAGGAGTGTTTGGTGTGCGATTAAAGTAGTTTTTTAGAATATTGAATTATCCACACACTAAGCTTTTGTGAGTATCCAAAAAAACTTAACGCTTAACAATTTATTTGATACAAATAAGTTGTTTCATAGAACCCATTATGGACTTATTTATATATAAGAGCCTATTAATTAATAAGCTAATAAGCACGGTCTCTTAAATATAGGCTAACCCAAACCCCCCTAAAAATGACCCTTTTCAAACCAAAATCATATTGATTACGTATCATTTGGACCATCTTTCAACTTTGTATATATAAGGTGCTTAAGCTATGGATGTTTTGATTTAATTGAATACCTTTTTGTAGAAAGTGACTTGGATTGCATTAGAGTCGGCCGTAATAGTTGAAACAACTTGGTAAGGATTGTAGAGGAACGGCTTCTTGGGTATCAGAAAACCTGACATCTTGTTTAGAAGCGGATTTTGGGTACTCGAGTCTCATT
>OU343219.1:207009815-207028489 GCA_910596185.1 Chrysanthemum makinoi | reverse complement strand
AAAGTAAAGTATATTGTAGTTATAAAAATTGTAAAAATACATTCCTTGTAAAATTTAAGTGATATAATAATTATCGTGTAGTTTTTAAGAAAAGTGTCGTAATAATATAAATTTAACGATTTATATACAAAATAAATTTAAAGCACTAGGTAAACTCAAAATATAGTTTTTATAAACTAAATGTAAGTATAAAAATATATCGGGATCATTTTTGTAAGTATCGGATTAAATGTTCAAAATAATAACTTACGCGATAACGTTTATTTAATATAAAATTTACACGTTTAAGGTGAAATGAAAAATCATGAATGAACTATCATGATGCAAATGATGTTAATGAAGTGTAGACTAAACTTAGTCCATATGAAATGTTCGTGATGATATGATCATGAATTCGCCGCTAAACCTTTAAGGTTACGCGAATTTGGAACACGCAAACCTAGTTTACGATAAATGATGAAATAGTGAAACGTGAATTGTTTTGAGAAATGACCTGAAAGTTCGGGTTGTCACATTCGCCCATCCAAAAAGGAATTCAGTCCCTGAATTCAGTTCGTGTTGGTCTCTCCGGTTTAGGTTTGATGTGGCAAACTTTCCCATTCTCGAGCAAAACCCTCCAAAGACTTCTTAGGTAACGATTTTACTTAATCTCACAACTCATCAAACAAGAACTGTCATGAGATTAGGCTAAATCGGTTTGAGTAACGGGTCTTTTGAAAATTTGGCTCGGTCATGGAATTGCTTACACATATAAGCCTACTACTCCCTTCATTGCATGATTCTTTCTGAATTAGACATAGGTGATCGGGCTATGTATAATTTAGGAGTAACTATGCAATGCTTGGACTAATCGACTCATATGATGTTTGGTATTAAGTCATAAACCCGCATGTACAATGAGTATGCACTTATGATGAAATGATGAGATGCTATGATGATGTAGTTATAGTCTAGGGTCAATGATGCAACCTAGTTTCTCCAATCTGTCACACCCCCAAATTACCTGTTTTGCAGCGGAATGGAATTCCTGGGGATTGACTGTCATAGCATCACAATCACAGTTATATTGAACGACCTAAAGTGTCGTTTGGAAAATACATCGTTTGATTTAATAAAATAATCAGAGTTTACAAAGTATAGGTCCCAATTGAAAATCAACTTGTGCGGAAATAAGTTTGTTACAATTCAAACGATGTTTTAAAGTATGTAAAACCCAAGTGAAACGCGTCATCACCGCGACTCAATGATATGTCCACATGCATGCCATGAAGTGAATGCCTTAGATACCTGAGATAAAACATGCTAAAAAGTGTCAACACAAAGGTTGAGTGAGTTCATAGAGTTTGTGTTGAAATATAAAGCCTTTCAAAATCGTTTATGCAGCAAAGGCATTGTAAATCCACCCAGTTCCAAGTTCCGCCCATACAAAACTTGCAACCTGTGTGTTCACAACCCACTGCCAAAATGTATATAGTTTATGTGCAACACATGATGTCAAATGAATTCACAATAGTACCTAACTCGACGTAGAACAATAGCACTTAATCAATAGGAGTAGACTCAATGTATCATAGTCAAGACTTAGAACATTATACGACGATGTATCATTAGTCAATGACATAGAACTTTATACGACGATGTATCAGTAGTCAACTGACATAGAACTTTATACGACGATGTATCAGGAGTCAACTGACATAGAACTTTATACGACGATGTATCAGTAGTCAACTGACATAGAACTTTATACGACGATGTATTAGTAGTCAACTGACATAGAACTTTATACGACGATGTATCAGTAGTCAACTGACATAGAACTTTATACGACGATGTATCAGTAGTCAACTGACATAGAACTTTATACGACGATGAACTATACCAAACAAACAAGTACAACTAATATAGTACAACATCCAATTTTGAAACAAGGGTGATCATGATAGAAGTTATCCTTAAAAACTCTAAAGTACTTGTTAAAAATAGTTAAGCATGTATCTCCCCCAAAAATAGTACAAAACAATTGAAAATGGGGCTATGAAAACTCACTTGGTACAATGATGCGACGACAAAAGTGAGTACACTGAAATGTAGCGTGAATCTCGAAAATGACCTATTATGAATGATATTATATGTAATGAGTTATGATGTAATGTTATGCATGCATTTCGTATGTTATTTATACCATTTGTGAGTTTTGAAAATAATACTTATCGTTTTAAAAATACTCTTTTGACGTCTTGACCACTCTTAAATTACTTTACAAGTATTTACGTCAAAATGTCATCCTACAATAGCTTATTAATGGTTTATTGTGAAATTATAACTTTTCGTCGTAAAATAATGTCGTTGGAAATTTCATGAAAGTGACAAAATGGCCTCGAAAAGCTAGTCGGAAAATGGTGTACGTCGAACGTTAGGAAACGAACTCGACGGTTTTGGAAAGCTTGTATCAAAATCTAGAAGTTTTAGTACATGAGTTTTCGTCATAGAGGTCTCGATCATAAAGATAATAGAGGTTAAATATGGTGATTTTGTCCAATTGTGGTTTAAAAAGTGAGTTTCGGCAAAGTTTAAGCAACCGTAAATAGTTTATTACAACTCCGCTATACAAACGGTTGGTCGTTTTGGAAAGTATGCTTGGTGATCTCGATTTTATTAGAAGACATCTCGTTACAAAAAGTTCTACGTCATAGTTAAAAACAGCCTTCAACATGGTCGTTTTGGTTACCGTAACACTTGTCTCGTAAAAATAATATAGTTTTTCTAAAAATAATAGTTACGGCAATTTTATGAAAACGTGTATATCTTAGTCGTTTCAAATCCGTTTTCTACGTATTATACGTCCTTAGCTTCGTATCAAAGTATACTAATATATTTTTGATAAGTCGAAATAATTTATAAAGCTTAGGACTCGTTTTTGACTCGTACAAAATAAAAATAGGTTGCTGAAATTACAGAAAATATATATTTCGTCGTCAAACTTGAAAAATTCATAACTTCTTCGTTATAACTCCGTTTTAATCCGTTCAAGCGGCCACGGATTCGTTTTAAAGTATATTTTCTAATTATCTAGGCCAAAAACTCATGTCTACTGTCGGATTTTCCAGAAAAACAAAATAAGATCAGACCACTTTATATACTTGTCGAAAATAGTTTTTCTCGTACTAAACCTATTCCAATCCCTTCAAATCAACTCCAAAGCTATACTAATCCTACCATACACCTTCTTAGGGTGTCATGGGTTCCTAAACATCATCAAGACCAATATATAACAAGGGAATAATTATAGGATGACTTTTATATATAAAACTCTAAAAATCAATGTAAAAATGGTATAAATATCCATAAGTCTTGCATGCTTTGCTCAAAAATGATGAAATAAATATGAAATGATAATGAAAGATGTAAAATGAAAATGATATGCTTACTAGTTACTTGATGAGGTGATAAGAACAAGGGATTAAACCTAAACACCCTAGGTTTTTATTTCAAAATCTTTAATAAGAGTGTAATCTAGAGTGTTTAAACTTGAGCTTGGAAAAACTTTGTGAATTCCTTCTTAACTCCCTTATGGCCGGTTGTAGGAGAGGAAGGACAAAAGGAAGAAAAACTTTACTCTTGAATTATTTGAGATGAAAATGAGTGAAAATGAAAGAGTTTGAGTATGAGTCTAGATATGTAAGAAAAAAATGTTACCAACTTTGACTTACTCCCCCCCTATGGCCGGTTTTTAGGGGGGATGTTTTCCCAAATATCTCTTTTTTTTCTTTTCTTTTACTTGTATGTAATTGTTAAAAATGTGTAAGTAAAAGTTTAGTTAAGTAAAATTGTTGTAACTTGTACATAGTTGTGAAATTAGAGTAGTATGGACTAAAATAAGTTTTAAAGGATCAAAGTAAAGTATATTGTAGTTATAAAAATTGTAAAAATACATTCCTTGTAAAATTTAAGTGATATAATAATTATCGTGTAGTTTTTAAGAAAAGTGTCGTAATAATATAAATTTAACGATTTATATACAAAATAAATTTAAAGCACTAGGTAAACTCAAAATATAGTTTTTATAAACTAAATGTAAGTATAAAAATATATCGGGATCATTTTTGTAAGTATCGGATTAAATGTTCAAAATAATAACTTACGCGATAACGTTTATTTAATATAAAATTTACACGTTTAAGGTGAAATGAAAAATCATGAATGAACTATCATGATGCAAATGATGTTAATGAAGTGTAGACTAAACTTAGTCCATATGAAATGAGTGATGATAACCTGTAAGTCTCGGCAAATTTGGACCACGCAACTGTTTACGAAAATGACCCATAGTGATGAAATAGTGAAATGTGAATTGTTTTGAGAAATGACCTGAAAGTTCGGGTTGTCACATTATTCAACTTAGGGCAGACACCGGGTTCAATTCATATGCTACTGGTTGTCACTAGATGACATCGGTATTGAAGATTAAAAGTTGTCATGGACCCAGTGACGCATGCACTAAACCTTCTTAGCCACTCAAGTTTCTCTCAACAGAAGCTTGTTTCATTCTCACAGGGAACCCTACGTAATCTATTGGCTTTCTCTTAGAGATTGCTAGTATTGAAGAAGGAGATCCTCTCCCTAGTCTCCGCTCAGGAAAACCAAAATGCACTATTGAGTCTAGAGCCACGAGATTCATCAAAAGATCTCTTAGGTACACTTGACATTTCATCATTTGGTGTTCAACAATAGAACATCGTGGAGTTATCGAGTCCTTCAGATCTTAGCAATCTGTCGAGAACATTTATGAGAGGTTCACAATTGTGATCCTCAGTGATTGAATGGAAACTCCTGCCAAGGTCAACATCAAACAACCCTGACAGCAGGTCACTTCGGTAACTCCCCGTGGATTACGTTAGTGTGTCTCAAACGGTCTACAGTCGTGAGGTGATGCTTCGGTGTACCTCAGCGAATCATCTGAACCGTAGATGTACTTCGGTACATCGCGTTATCTCACTTGTGGGACTCCGGTTCAGGAATGGTCTTTGTGAGAATTAGAGTTGTCTTTTCACACTATGCTGTTAACACTCTCGAAGTTCAAACTTGTAAGTGCTGGAATCCGCTTATTACTAACCGTTTCATGTTTTCTTCTTATGGAAGCCTGGAGCGGAATGATCGTGCAGATTCTTCACATGCTCATGCCAACATCATCACTAATGGAAGTTCTATCTAAAAGCAACACAAAAGGCAGAATGATTCTTCGTCAAACCAAAGAATCTACAAAGTTAAAGACTTAAAGAACTCATCAGTTGAAATCCAACGTCAAAGAGCGTGTGAGCATGTTGAAGAATGACGTGGAGACACTGGAGCAGAAGCGAGAACTGAGCAGACTTGATGCAGACAACAACAACAGACTATCACTACCATCACAAAGAACAATAATCAAAGAACAAAGATTAAGATGACGTCAAAGCAGAAATGTTTAAAGAAAACAATTTCTCTACACTGGGGAGATTGTTCAAATCAAGGCAATTCTTCTCACAAGAAAGAAGAATGTCAGAAAACGTCAAAGCTACTATTACATCAGCACTTTCACTGTTTGTATTCATCACCAACACTTGAGGGGGAGATTGTTGGAATCACTCCTAAACCTTAATTCAAGTGTTAGTAATTTATATGTAATAGTTAGCTTAATATGGCCTTTATGTTAGTAATTAGCCTTAGGCTTATGTAGAAGGCCCATAAGCCTAGGCCTAGTCCAATAAGGAAAAAGATGGGAACTAGGAGTGTTGCCCTAGCTTCCCTCCTATAATACCTCATGTAAACCCTCACTTGAGGGTTGGTTGTTCAATTTATCTCTTTTACTCACCTCTACGCTTAACCTTTCTTTATATCGTGTGTGTGTGTGTGTTTGATATTTGTTCAACCGATCTCATCTCCTCTCTATTTCTTCTATTGTTACTTGTGTTGCATATTTGGGAACCTAACACGATCGATTCATGCTTGTTCATGAATAGATGGATTTTGTTGTTGTTAATCGTGTGCCATATAAAGGATTAATAGTCTACTGATGAAAGTTATTTTAAAATAAAATAAGTAAAACCCAAGTTTTGGCTCAAGAGAAGTGGTAGAATTTCATATTCTAGCTATTGACAAAAATCAAATTGGTTTGTTTTCGGATCAAAGAAAAACCCCAAGAGGCGTTTTCGTTTACCTGATGTTGCCTGTTTTGGGTCTCGTACGTTAGATTTAGGTTTGGTTATCTGCTTTTGTTGTTTTCCCGTTTCTGACCCGGCTTAAAGTTGGGTCGTGACTCGTTTGAGTCACGAATTGTATCGAAGTTAATAAAACTGCATGAGCGGTGTTTGTTTTTGCTTATTTGGGAGTTTAATCTGGTAATGAGTACCACAAGTGTGGTGACCGTTTGGTCCCAGTTTTAGCTGTGAGCACCAAGCTGTCTCTTGCCATGGTTCACCAACACCCACGAAGGGTATCGCGACTCGGGTAACATCAACGACACAAGAGTGTTGAGCCCCGTTTGTGTTTGTATAGTTGTTGTTCTTCCTCGAGTCACGTCATGGTCGAATATACGATATAAGAACTTACTTATTCTTGTGTGAATCAAAGGTTGGGTAGTAAAATTAAATGAAAATGAAATTGTCGCCAAAGTGTAAAATCTGTGATACTTGTTCTTTCACAGTAAGTTGTTATCACAAGCTTGCTTCCATTCTGGGCCGTAGCCCATAGACCCAACCGGATTAATATGGTTGTAAATCGGGCCCAAGACCCATTTCATACTAATAGTGTATTGGTCATTCTACTTGGAGTCCGTTTTGTGTTATATTTAAAAACAACGTAACCCGTCATACCTATATATATACGGTATATTACAAACGCAACATACCTCGAAACCAAACTTTTCATAGAATTTACACTATAAGGCTAAATCATGAATCAAGCTAACGAAAATATAGACTTTAAATTATTGGTTAACGGAACTTTAATAGCAAATAAATAAGTTTTACATATGCATTGTATAAAACATTTCAACACTCATCTTATACAAATCAATAAACGGGTTATACCCAGTTTCCGTCAAAATATATATACTTATCATGTTTTACGCATAACTCATAACTACTAGTTTATTTAAATGCAAATGTTTTAAATATATGGCGACACAAACATATATATATATATATATATATATATATAATATATATATATATATATATATATATATATATATATATATATATATATATATATATATATATATATATATATATATACTAGATTTCAAAGCCCGCCCAATGGGCGGGCATGACTTATAATTATTGTTAACATATTTTTCTTTATTGTAAGAAGGTTGTTATCACCAATTAGAGAAACCTTCTATCCAATCCTTTTGAAAAACAAAATTACATGTAATGTTGGTATTAGGAATTCCATCACAGTTTAGAGCATAAATGAGTCAAAAACTATTGAAATAAATTAGATAAATGAAGTAAATGTCGAGTTTTTCATAGTAACTCAAAGTCTATCTTAATGACTAACACCTCCGAAACCGTAACATTCAAAGTCTATTTTACAATCATAATTTATAACTGAAGCATCATTGGATTTAAGAAGATTTGAAAAGTTATAGAAAGCCCGGGCCAAATTTAATTTACAAAAATATGTTTGTGAGCCTACCCGTGCTAAACCATGAGTTGTTTCGGTTTGGACCCGTTTTGACCCATACTTAATTCAACCCTAATCACCCATCTTGCCTATTGTAATAATACAAACTCAAATGGTTCATTATAGATATTGCATCACATGGTTTGATTATTAGCCATTTTAGTTTGATATAAAAAATTCTAAAAAATAAAAATAGCAATTTCATTAGCTTGTGAAACTTTTCTCTAACTGCAACATCAGGTACATCTTTCAGGTAGCTCTTCCATCATGTAGCTCTTCCATTTTCTTAATCTGCAACATAGATGACATGTAAATAAATTAGAAAGATTGTTAAGGTATGCATTAGCTACATCTTTCATCTTTGTATGAACCATGAAAGATACTTCTTCAGCAGAAAAGCGTTTCTCATCACCTTTGTACGTGACTGCGATCACAGGCTTGCCATTTTCTCTTCCTATTACTTTAAAAGGCCAAACATTCATGTCACCCTGCACGGTGGCATCATCATACCTCCTTCCAATCAATCGTTTAGCATCTGAAAAATTCAAACAACCAAAAGTACATGCGGGCATTAGATGAGAATAATTTTATAGAATAGAGACTCATATCACCTAACTGTTACTGACAATTCAAGTGTACCGTATTCCAAATCGAATGTAAAGCACACTTAGTATACGTGGTTGAGTTGAGTCACGCCTAGGACGTCCCCTTGGTTGAGGAGCAATTGAGGTGTCTTATACTGGATGTAGTCCCCTTTGTTCAGTTGGGTCATTTGGGTTTGTCCTTGGTCTACCAGGTTTACGGATTTGATATTGTTCAACAGTTTGAGTAGTTGTACTCATTTGCAATAAATTAAATAAATTTTTACAATAAACATGTTTGAAAAATATTGTTAAAACATGGTATACAATATTTATCGTACCTATTTGTTGATCCGGTGGTCTGCCTGTACGTCGGATGCTTAAATCGATTGTATTGTTACCCTCTGTAGTTAACAACATGTTTACTAAATATTGTTAGTTTAGGTCGCTTGTTTCGCTATTGTTGCAAGAATGAAATATTAATTAAAGTCTACATGACCCAACCATTTTGCAGCCACATCAAAAACTTCAACTCCTCAACTTTCAAATTGCTAACAGACCCACCCCCCTTGTTATTTCCACTCCCATTATTATCAAAAACAGCCTTCAGAACTCCTGGTACCCTTACATCCCCAAAACTAACCTTCTTAGAACTATTAGCCTTATCATTATTAACCTTACATCCCCTTGTTATTTCCACTCCCATTATAAAACTTTCTACTTAAAATTTATTCAATACTTTATATTCTAATTGAAATAATATAACTGACTCCATATTGACATAGTAATATTCATGAAAAGGTTTAAATTTATTTAATAGTTTATAATCTCATTCAAATAATATCACGTACACCATATTGACATAGGAATATTTATGAAAAGGTTTACTTTTTGGTAAAAAAATGTTGATATCATCTAACCCATATCCATTTGTACCAAAACCTGTTTTGACATCACGATAATTATTGTACTCATACATACTATGTAACATGTACCTGCTGACTAATATTTGTTTTATGGGAAACAAATAATTCCGAATGACAACACTATATTGCAAGTTAAACTATGTGAAAGAATTATAAAACAAATGAACTGCGTAAAAAAGACAACTATAAAAAACATTGATTCATTAGACGAATATTTCTAATTTGCTTTGTTTTAATGATCATAATCCTTAAAAAAGAAGTGTCGGATGAGGTATAAAAAGATAAACATTTAGTTGTCATCGCCACAGAAGAAGTTGAGGTCAAAGACATCATGATCACTTATTTCGTGTCCAACTTCGCGTAGTTGTTTGATAAGTGCTTCGGCCAACATAGAATGTATTGTTCTGACCTTGAAGTTGATTTTCCAATTTCTCATATAACCTTCATTTCTGCATTTGATTAGAAAAATTGTTAGTACATAAGCTTCTTTCTAAAAGTACCTTTGTATATGTAGATACTAAGGAGTATAAAAGGATTCTATCTTCGACTTCTCTCATTTTCATTTTAGCTAAAAATATTGTTGTTTGGTACGATTGTTGTACCCAACTGACAATTAGGACAAAGAACCTGAAGGTGGTTTTCATTCAGTAGATGGAGTATATAGTAAACATTAAATATGCATAAAAAAACTCAGTTAATTACCCGTAGAATGCCGTGAAGGACAACAGTGTCCTCTTCGATTGCTGCTTGGGTCAGCCATGATTATCCGTTTTAATACACTCAGAACCTGGAGAACATCGACATTTATTAGCAATTAGAAAGAAAGAAACACAAAAGGTGAACATTTATAATGATGGTATTAAGATGGCGATAGTGCTGTATGAAAATATCTGGTGTCCAGCATGCCCGTCATCGACTACATTTAAGGAGGATTTTAGCATCCAAATGGCAGTTAGGTTGTTACTTATAACCACCCTACACCTGCCAAATAAACATGCACACATCAGAGATTTTTTTGCGAACATTCTTTAGTTGTAGGGGTTGTTTGGTTCTGCAGTTAAGGGGTGTTTGGGTCTGCAGTTAAGGGCTGTTTGGGTCTGCAGTTTGTAGCCACAGAAATATTGGATTAGTACTGAAAAATATAGTTATCACACTTAACAAAAAAAGTATCTATACACAAAATATCTATAAAAAAATTTACATGTGTTTCAGATCTACTTGACCCGGCTCTTTCGAGACCATGTCAAGGAATCCTGATAGACCGGTTACCCAAACTCATGAGCGCGGAGAACCTGAGTAAATTATTCATCCTTTATATGTCTACCAAATTCCGATAACAAAAATGGAATGTTTTTAACTCGCATAAGAAACTTACGTTAGAAAAATTGCATGTATCACAGCCACGTAAGTAGCCACCATCCTTCCAATAAGCTCCGCCTGGATTTATGCAAATGGACGTACAATTCCCAATTAGTGTTACATGAATATTTTTTGCTAAACACCACAGTAATATACAAAAATGAAACTTACCAAAGAAGAAATATATTTCACTTTTTCTCTATCAAGAATTCTGGTTGACAGAAGCTTTTAACATATGTAGGGTAATTGTCACGAGCATCTTCCCCGGCACAACAAAAGCAGGCGATTGACATTAACTTCGTACCTTTTTCCTCCTGGCTGGAGCATCGCTCACTGCTTGAATTTCTAGAACGACCGGATGTAATTTCACAACAAATAACTTGATTTTTCATGACGAGCTTCTCATCTGGTTGGCTATTAACAGTCTGAAAACTCAAATTATCACGTGGAGATACGATGAGGTTTAAAACCTCATAACATATATCATCATTTGAAGCCTCCTTTACCTCCTTCTAAATGCAAGGATCTGTAGCTATCTCGTGTTTACACTCCTTAATAGGAAAATCAACATAAAACTAAACTTTAGTATCAATCAAACCCTCAAATTCCATCTCACACTATGTAGAACTATCAACCTGTTTGACCCATTTGACATATTTTATTTTTTATTCTTTAGCATAACCTATTTGACGCCTTAGAGTGAAAGCATCACCACAAGCGACCCGTTAAATATAAAGAATAACACAAAAAAGATACATTTATAAATAAACGGGTTAGATAGTCACCTATAGAATTTCAGCGAGAATGTTGGTTCATTTGTAGTCTTTTGAAACTTGATCTCATATTTCCATTTTGGCTTGCAGGCTGGCATTCAAGATGTAATGGCAGAGGTAATGCATGTTGGGAAAGCTGATGGAATTCGTTCATTTCAAAAAGACTGAATCACAGTTGCTATGGTGGGTGATGGCTTTAACGACTCCCTAGCCTTAGCAAAGAAACATTGGGTTGGCAATTGGTGTAGGAACAGACGTAGCCATAGAAGCGGCCGAATTAATTATGGACATCATAATCCATACTTCTTTGGATCTTATTTTAAGTATTTTTAAGAACAAAAGAGTATTGACTTATAGTAGATTGTGTCTCTGTATAGTCCTGCTTCATGGATGTTGCTTTTTGACGTAGAACCTGCAATCATACTGCATATGGCAACTAAGCTCAATATTATGAAAGTGTGGAAGAATATTGATTGTGGTGCAATGTTACAATGGAACCTACTTCCTTTACGCTCCCTATTTAGTAATCTCACCAACACCTTACAAATATTTAGAATCGTTATTAGCACAAAATCCATAATATATTTTACTACATTGTAATTATACATGAGTAACAGGTTCTAGCACCAATGACGAAGTTTTGTTTTTTGTTAAAATAAGGATGATTAATTTCCAGTTACCTAATTATATATTTGTGTTAACAATCACTATTGTTTACCTGTAGTCATGAGGGCGGACTTGATGGCAGAAGGACTCCAGTCAGGGTGGAGGTTCTTAAAGAGACCAACAACTCCAACAACATGTGAGCAAGACATAGAGGTATCAGACTCTATGTTATATGGAAAGACTCGTTTTTTATCTTCACTGTATCCGTACACACCTTTTAGAAATAAATAATGGATCATCAAAACAAAACAAAAAAAATAGATAATTTTTGTAACTATGGTCGCACAAAGATTACCCGTCAATGCATGATTGATTGTAAGTGATTAAGCACAAATAATAGTATTCAATAACCATATAGGCAAAAAATTAAAACAAAATTATATCATCAAGAATTCGTGACTTTATGTACCTGCAAACACACATAATATGCACAAAAGCTATACAAAAATCATGAACATAATAAAGCATTCAAGAAGCAAAATAAAAATTACCGATCACTAAGGAAGATGGTTGAAGAAGAATTAAGGTTTTGTGTCATGAATAAAAAATCTATCCTTTTTTTATTTGAGTTAATACTATTACTCCATATACATGGTTCACTCGAGGAGGTGTGGGCTTCCAAAGCTGCACCAATTAGAAACCTGAAAAGCGTAATTGTTAATGAGTGTCCAAAGTTGAGAAACTTGTGCCTCTTACACATTCAAAGGTCTTTCAAATCTCATGACTATAGATATATCTAGTTGCAAGATGATGGAGGCGGTAGTTGCATATGATGACAAAGATGTAAAAATAAATGTTCTTTATCTCAAGTAAAGCTTGAATTCTTACCAAACCTCAATTACTTCTCCGACACCAAATTATAATAAAGTATATACAACAATCATGAACATAATAAAGTATTTAAGAAGCAAAATAAAAATTACCGATCATTAGAGAAGATGGTTGTGGAAAAATTAGGGTTTTGTGTCATGAATAAATTAAATGCCGTATATTAATTTGAAACATTGGAAAGCTATAATTAAGGAATAGATATGGTGGATAAGTTTTAAATTATAATTGGTTGTAGAGATTTATAAATTTGGTTTTCCAAGTTATAATAAAAAAATGTGTTGGTCTAGTGGTAATCATGTTTGTTTGTAGACTAACAGACCCAGGTTCGAATCCAGCTGCATGTATGATTTTTTGAAGAATAAAAAAAAACGAAATTTTAATAAATAAAAAAAAATTCCGAAAATTCTAATAAATTAAAAAAAATTAAAAAATATTGCTTTTTCTTAGGTGGACAACAAATGCTTATGTGGCATGAAAATCAATTCTCATGGGCAATGAGGTGGCGTTTACGTGGCATTATCTACGTACGTGTAACGCCTCCTGTTATATATAATATTTATATATAATATAGATATATATATATATATATATATATATATATATATATATATATATATATATATATATATATATATATATATTTTGAAGTAACGAAATGTTTATACATAAATTTTATAAACTAGTTTCATAAACTATCAACACTCTAAAAGCCATTTATATACTTTTAAGCTAATACTTTATATAATCTTACTATAATTACCGGCAACACCTAGTAATTCTTTAAAATTTCTTTTAGTGCATCGTTTTTCTAGTTATTGTCAACCCTGAGACTTAGTCATCTTTAATACCTTTATGTTTGTTCACTTCCAAGAGCCAATACTTGCAAATATTTAGAAAACTATTTTTAAACTCTGTCACACAAGCAACAACAAAATTTTTATTAAACCTTGTCGAGTCATAACCATGAATAAAGGCTAAAATTGCCATACTAATCTAGGTCGCGTGTCGGTGCCATCCAATAATTCTAATGATCACGCTTTAGACTGCACTACTGAGGTGAGTTCACAGTCCCCCTTTTTACCGTTTTATTTATTTGGGGTGAAATGCATGAAATTAAATCTTAAATTATATTTTTGTTCTAAATTATAAATTTATTTGGACTATTTGATATATCTTGAACCCTTTGACTTATTATGACCTTATGACTTGTTCCTGATCCCTTAGTATGCATAGACCTATAATCTGCCTTATGTGCTAAGTCTTAAAGTCTTCCTTGCTCGGAGCAACCCTGAATTGAAAATATATAATAGCTATGTACTGTGCAAGTCTCCCTCTGAGCAATACTAAGTCTCCATTAGAGCAATACTAAGTCTCCTTGTCGACAGGAGCAACACAAAGTCTCCCTTGTTCGGAGCAGGCGTGATCTATTATATATATTAGGCATTATTTATCATGGACTATTATGACCAAATGCGTATTAATTACCGGGCATACTACTTGAACTAGGGGAGTGTATGTGAACTTATATGTTACAAGTCTTGTATGGGTGGGACTTGTAACATGGTGAGTTCATAGGATACTTTCCAGGCAGACTTTCTAAAAATGGTTTCATAAAACCTGTGCACTCACCAACTATTTTCAGAGTTGACCCGTTTTCTCATGCATTTCAGGTGATCGTTGTTTAGCTTATATTATGAAGATTTTAAATAAAGGAGTCGTCACAAGTCAACTGGGTCGTTATGTATTAAAGTGTCATCTTTCAAATGTCAAACTTTATGTTTCAATTGCCAAGGTCGGCTAGAACCTTGTTGTAATGTTACAATATTTCTTTAAATTTAAATTATGGTATTGTACTATATCTCTTTGCGATGTATATTGATTATGTTGCACCTCGCGTTTCCACCTCCGGCGGGGTGTGACAAAGAGGATCGAAGATGATAATGCTAATTTGGAAGCAACGTGTGAAGAGGCGATAACTGATTTTAAGATTTACAAAGATTATAATGCTGATGCTGAAACGAAGTATGAAGAGATGCAAACCAGTTTTAAGATTTTGAAAGATCATAATGCTGTTGTCAAAGCTAAGTATCAAGAGATGGTTGAATGTGCCAAAAATCTTATCAACAGGCTCAAAGAAGTTGCAGCTGATGCTGATGATTTTAGGATTATGAATGTGTTTTGTATATGTTTAAGAATGTGCTATTTTGGACTGATTAGGTATGTAAGGTAATAAGTATTTATCTAATTAACAAGGTACTAGATTACTGCATCAAATTTTATGTTATGATTTTATGATATCATTTGTGAAAACATAAATAATCAAAATAATAGCCAATCTCGATATTCTTTACGTGCGAATATACTCTAACTAGACTTAATTGCAATACTAAACTCAAAATTCCATTAGTTATTAATATTATTCACTAGGAAACATAAATTTTCCAAACCTCAAGAGTCAAGATGATTCTTTAAAGGCTGCAGTTGAGGAAAAGGAGAATGAAGGGTGCGGGCAACCACTTCCAGATGCTGCATCCACCGCTAGTATTGGAGTAACCAACCATGTGCTATTATTATACCCACTGCCAGTTCAGACGTTTCAATTGCATAGGCAACCATTGCTACAATTATAACGACATCAATAACACCAACACCAAAACCAAAAAATGCTGACAATGAGATTGCCATACAATTGGTCAACCAAAAGCAATCTCACCCTATCCCTGCACCTAGACCTATTGCTAAGACTCTAAACATTGGTGAACCTGTGCAGAAAGATGTATTTACTCAAACTGATATTGGAAAGGGTAAAGGGATTGCAGATCCAACTTTGGTGTTTCAAAGTACAGAGGATCATATAGCTTTTGATGAAAAAACACTCCTTATTAGTCTACAAACTACCACTAAATTTTTTAATGAACCAAGTAATGTTACATACTTAACTAACGACATCTAAGGTATCATACCCTACATAATTACGAATCAGATACACATAAAAAAGAGCAACGGATTATAAAATAGAATTAACACCTATCTAACATAGCTATTCATCGAATAACAAAAACGATTTATTATAACACAGAACCAACTGGAAATAATCATATAATAAACAACGAGAACAATATTTACGTACCATATTTGGGAACATTTTTTTAAAACTTGATCAATCGAATGTGGTTTGCAATCAACACTGTAGCTTTAAAGATGGTGACATAACTAACGTTACAAGAAAGACAGGGGGCTGACGAAGAAGACGGTTTGATTTGTGAAAATAGTACTGCGAGAAGCAAGAGAAAACAGATAACTATGGATGCTTTATTGGGCGGGTCAGTGACTTTTGGATTTTGAACTCTCTTAATTAATGGATACTGTACTTTTACTATTCAAATGTGTATTTTTTTGTCTAACGTAAAATGACGATAGAACCCTTTTTAAAATTATACGGTTGCCCACCGCTTTTTAGTTGCCCAAAAAACAATACCTTACACATACGGGACACTTGTCGCAATGTCGATGAGTTGCCCAATGACAGCGGTTGCCCTCGGTCTATTTTCAAATTAAAAATAAAAGTGGTCTAGAAAGTAATATGCATCAGGGCGCGTGGTCTATTTGCGTCATTTTCCCTTTATCCCAAAAATAAATTATAACAAATACATTAAAAAAAAACAAGTATACCGATTGGATTTTGTTGTTGCGTTTCGGGAACATAATCAATTTCATCATCCTCGTAATCATATAGCGGTAGTTCTCGTTCGATACTTGGTTCACGTCGTGAAGGACCTTCACGGTAGTCATTGAACGGGTCGAAATCACTTGTCATTGACATCATGTATTGGCTTGGATTCACCGGTGGAGGTTGGGAATAATATTGGCGTTGATGTGATGGTGGATTCGCCGGTGGAGGTTGGGGATAATTGTGAGCGGGTTGAGGACTCATTTAGGGATAGTAGGGAGGGGGTTGTGATTGAACTTGCGGACGAACGGGTTGTGATCGAGAGCTTCGTCCACGACCTTTGGATGAGGTTGAAACACCTTTTAATTTCTTTGCATCCATTTTTTTTAATGCCTAACGGCTAGTTTTTGTGCCGTTCAACGACTAGTTTTTTCCACAAGATCCTCATGCCTCAGCGACAAACCATCCCGTTCGAGGTTCAAACTGTGCCATACCGCTAAGGAGGCGGCGCGCGGTGTTGCAGCTCGGCATCGAGCCAAACCGCACCCATTGCCAGTACCCTTATAAACCATGAGAACATTAATTTTCATTTCACACTTTTGACCACATTTTTCAAGAAAGAGAAGCTTGCTTTATATGTAATCATCTTTCTTATGGTCCGGCCCACTTTAAAAGCTCAACATAAATGTTTACTGAGAATGAGAAATAAGAGTAAAAATAGAATGAATTATTAGCGTGTCACATGCATCTATTTCTTTTTCGAGTTTCATAGTACTATACGTGAAGGAGACGCTAACAATTACGCGTATTTTGTAATGGGTTTTCCATTTTAACATAAATAGTGAAACCATATGATAGATCAGATGTAGTTTATAGTAACAAAGTAGAGAGCTAGGAAATTTCCTAGTATTTGTTTGTGATGAAATTTCCTAGTGTTTGTTTGTACAATCTACATATAAATTCTAGACAAATACACAATCTACCACTCATTCAGCACTACTCTAAACCCTAAACCATGGAAAATCCACAATCACACACCTTAAAGTTTACTGGAGACATATGCGATTCTAAGAGGATCATCTTAGCTAGTTACACGCACTACCTCGTGTTGTCGTTCTTCTTCTTGCCTCTATGTGCCATGATTAGTTCTCTCGTCATTGCCATTATCTTAAACGGCCTTAAACACTTGCTAGAACTCTACTCCAGCTTACCTCATAAAACTCTAATTTATCTTATCTTCTACATCATATTCGGCTACACCCTCAACCAATGTGGTATAGCTACAATCACCTACAGTACTCACCATCGTGTCTTAGGCAACCCGATGAGTCTCTTAACCGTCCTAAAGTCACTAAAATGCACCTTCTTCCCAATCTTTTTTACATCATTTTTAGCTGATGTGCTTATGGTTTTGATCCTCGACTCCTCTCGTTTTTTGGGTTAGTTCTTATGTTGTAACAGTCCTGGGTTTGTTATTGATGATCACATCTCATTTTGGTATTTAACGGTACTAGGTGTGATTTTATTAAGTGTGATTTCAGGTGTGATTTTAAGCGTAATTCATGAGAAATGCTCGTTAGCTTGTATGGTAGTTGTGGCTGAATCTAAATGGGGATTTTTAGCCTTGAACAGAGTTGGCATTTACATAACGGGATGCGAGTGTCAAAGGAGTTAACATGGTCTATGTTGTTCGGTATATGTATTTTTTGGGGGGGTGTTGGTGCATTTCTCTACTTGATTTTGTCGATAAACACTCGTTTGGTGGTCAGTAACTTGGGTTTTGTATTGTGGACTGTGTTTGGTTCGTTCTTCTTGAAGATGGTTATGCTTCTGGTGACTGTTAAAAATAGTGTGTTCTATAATTATCGTAAGGTTTCTCATGGTGAACTGGTTGTGAAGATTGATCAAAAGCTTGTTCATCCACCTACAGATGTCGAGGAGGTGCCTCATGTTGTTAATGTTGTTGCAGCTTGATATATGCATAATATGCTTTGAATTAGCGGGTTCTTTACTATAGTCTATAGATCTATATGTTAACTAAGTGTGCTCATTGTAAACCCGCCCGTCGTGAAAGATCTATATATTAACTAAGTGTGCTCAAATAAAACCCGCCCGTCACGGGTACCCTATTAGATGGTGACCTATTTCAGACGCATTATAAGTTACCTATTTCGTGATATAAAAATCCGTTTTTTAATTGTGA
>OU343219.1:206887473-207008573 GCA_910596185.1 Chrysanthemum makinoi | reverse complement strand
TAGTATCCCAAAGTTTGACATGCATATTTATACTTCTGAGTAAAGGTCCAAGTTAGATAGCATAGTTGTTGAGTATGGTATTCCCACCGATTTAAGTTCGGTGACATTCGAATGATATAACGACGGATCAGTTACTCCGACGGATAAGATTGGGATTTATCCTCAACAGCTGGATACCTGGGAGTTAGAATTCCTTTTTCCTCTTTTTTGCTGAACGTTATTAAGCATTTTAGGGTTCATATCTCTCATCTAGTTCCGCAAGGTTTAAACCGTGTGACCCTTTTTGAGATTAGAGGATATAGTCTGAACATCCAACCTAGGGTTTCGCTATTCTGAGCATTTTACCGGTTATGCAAGCAGGGACACTGATTTTCCTTTGAGAATCGAACAGGTAAACGTTCCTACAAGTGCTTTAAAGAAATCCTCTCCGGTTTGAAACAATGGAATGAAAAGTTTTTCTTGATTGACCGAAGGGCAATTCCGTATGCTATGGCATGGAGACACAAGGATTCGAAGATTACGGACAACTTCCCTCCGCTTTTCACCGAGAATTCCGTAAACTTAGCAGGTGATTATTCCGTTACGCAAACCGACCGCGAGTCTTCTATGGATGTGCCATCTCTATTCGGGTTTTCAAGAATCCGACTTCGAGCCCATTCTAAAAGATGCCGAGGGTAATTATCTCGTCCAGTCCTTAGTCATTATAGGATTGACGTTTGTTATATATGTATATATTTTTTTTTACAATCGTTGCTTTATGTTTCCCTTAAGAAAAAATTCTTTTTGCAGTGGTCGATATGTCAGAATACTTGGAGCTTCCGGAATGGGAGGGGACTTTCGTGAGAAAAGGTCCCCCCGTTGATCCAAACCAGGAGAAACCCAAAAGAACCACTGATCCATTACCCTTTGGAGAGTCCATCCCTGCCAAGGATGCACTGACTAGGCGGGCTAAAGAGGCGGACCTTGAGGTAGTAGCGGCTCGAGAAAAGAAGGAAAGGGAAGCCGCCACTCGCCTAGCGGCAAAAAAGAGAGGAGAAGGGACGTCTAGATTTCAAAGTAAAAAGAAGAAGAGACGAACTGGTTTTGTGGAGAACTTTTCCTCTGGTTCACGTTTGCTGAATGCCAAGCCGCTAAATCAGGCCATACCGGAAGGTAATCTAGAGGTCGGGCAAGAGAACCACGATGTTGCCTGGTGGTGGTGGTGGTGGTAAGATTCCTGCATTAGGAGATGGGAGATAATTCTGATAGGAATTGAGACAGGACCCTCCCCACGTCCAGATGAGGGTGACCGATCCCCGCCAAGGAACTCTCTTCCTCACGAGTCTGAAGGTAAATATATACACCGAAGTTTATTTGAATTGTTCTTATGATCTTTGTTTACTCACCGTAATTCACCTCTTATACATTTTCGGTCATTCACCCATCATTCTAACCGTTCCAAGCGTATAGAGAATATATATTTAGATTCAGGTCCGTTTGGTCTTCCTGCATTACTCATATTTTTATGTGCTTACATCTGTCTAATCTTTCCTCCGTTTTCTTACGCAGATGAGGCATCGAAAGTCTCTATGCCCAACGGGTCCCTCTTCGATGACGTTCGAATTGATACCTTCCGTTATTGCCGAGAGTTGATTGATAATCTCCGCCACTCCCGCTGAACGGTGGCTCTTGACGAATCGAGCAATGTCCAGCTGACTCACGAGCATACGAGGAGTTTGGTCTAAGTCTGGTGACGCAGGGGGAGCTTTTGAGGCGATTCCGAACCCTTAACACGGAGCATTGGCAGCTTATCCAGTGCTCACAACGGTTGTCAAGGGCTTTTCGAGACTAACCGTGGGAGGAAGAGAAGGACAAGGTTGATGGAGCAGCTTAAGAGTGTGGCAATGACCATGAGGCCAATTTTAAGAAAGGAAAAGAATTTGGAGGATGAGGTGGACCGCTTGACCCGAGAAAAAATGAGTGGCGAGAGGCTTCTTATGCATAGGCCTGAAGGATAAGGAAGCTAGAGAGCGAGCTGAATACAAAGAACCAATCTTTGGAAGCTTTGAAGGTTGAGAAGGGAAACCTGGCCGCAGAGGTTGCTCAAGCTGAGGTTTACAAGCAGAACGTTGTTCGTTGCCTACTCCCTTCGGCTGTCCGCCGATTATTCATCAGCACAAAATATAAGAAATGTACGGCTAAGGTATACAGCTTGATATACGAGGCTGGATTCGCGGATCGTGGGGAGGAATGAAGAGAAAATTGATGAAGCCCTCAAGGGTATCGCCGTGTTAACGGGATGCTCCGGTTGTGGAAGGCCGAATACAATAAGCTTTTCAAAGTAGAGTATCCATACATTCAGAAGTTGGCCGATTCATATCGTCTTCCCTTAGGGGATTTACTAAACATGCAACCAGACGCTCCTCCCACCGTGGATTCCCGCCAGACCTTCCACTCGTCCTCCTTGTGGCCACCGCTGCATGTCAATACTCCAACCACTAGCACCTCCAGCCCAATGCTTAACTTCATGTTTCTTAATGATTTGTAATCGTAAACAATGATTCGGAAAATGTGGTTCTTGTAATAATTAACATTTCATCTTTAATGACTTGCTTATTTTGACGCAACTTATGTAGTTATCATCACAGTTTATGTTATTAGTATGTTCATTTTGCTCATGCATGAGTGTTTTTCTATCTTTGTTTTCCCATTTTGCATTGACATCCCTCCTTAGGTTATTATAAGGGCATCCGACCGCGTAGGTCGCATCCGGCTCTCTGGCATCCTTAAGAAACTTTTTCGGGCATCCATTTTTGGGCATCCTCGCTTATATGCTCGGCATCTGTGTGTTCATACCACCAGGCGTCCAAAGTGTTTTTTCACTCGGGCATCCGTTTTTTCGGGCATACGAATAGAGTTTTCTCGGGCATCCATTTTTGGGCATCCGGCTCGTAGGCTCGGGCATGTTTATATTAACCATACTCGACGGGGGCCAGCCATCGAAATTGTCACACACATCACATAAGTTACCATGGAAAGTTGTCTCCCTACTGCAGGAAGACTTTCATCATTAATCAAATAAACATAATTAGTTCAAGCTACACAACAGTTGTAGGATTCTTATCACAATAGCAACTATAATAAAAAAAAATTTGAGGTTTGTCGCGTGCCGGTCCGAGGACCTCCTTTTCTATCATTGTTTGTAACTTATAAGAGCCATTCTAACATGCTCCGACCACCCGGTAGGGTCCCTTCCAGTTGGGTCCCAGCTTACCTTGGTTTTCTACCCTGCTTGCCTTGTTCTTTCTGTAAACAAAATCGCCAACCTTGAAGTTCATCGGCCTGACCCTTCAGTTGTAATATTGTTCCACCTGCGTCTTATACTTAGCTTCTTGTATAGCAGCATTTTCCCTTCTTTCTTGCAGGAGATCCAGATTCAAACGTTGCTCTTCCTCATTCTGGTCTTCCCGGAACATCATCGTCCGGTGCGTTGGCATGCCTATTTCCGCTGGGATCACGGCTTCGCTTCCGTAGGTTAAGCTGAATGGGGTTTCCCCGTTGCTTGTTTTGAGGGTTGTCCAGTGAGCCCATAGGATGTTAGGCAACTCATCGACCCATCCACTTCTCTCCCGTCCCAGTCTCGTCTTTATCCCTTCCATCAGACTCTTGTTTGCCCGTTCCACCAATCCATTAGCCTGTGGGTGTGCAACAACTGTATTTATCTGCTTAATCTTCAACCGCTCGCACCAGCTTTTGAACGGGTCATTAACAAAGTTGGTCTCGTTATTGGTGACTATAACTCCCGGCAACCCGTACCTGCATACAATGTTTTCCCATATGAACTTCTTGACATCCTTTCCTATCGTCTTTGCCAATGGTTTCGCCTCTATCCACTTCGTGAAGTAATCTATAGCCACAATAACATATTTGACTCTTCCTGGTGCTTCCGGAAGGGGCCCTAGTACATCCATTCCCCATTGATAAAAAGGCCATAGGGCCATGATGGAGGTTAGCGGCGTCTTTGGAAGTTTTGGCACCGGTGCGTGTATTTGACAAGAGTCGCACTTCCGGATCTCCTCCCTCGCTTCCCTGTGCATAGTGGGCCAGTAATATCCTTGCCTCATGAGCTTGGCCACTACGGTTCTTGGGCCTGAATGCATCCCACAACATCCTTCATGTACCTCTCGGATTATGTAGTTGGCCTGTAATGGCCCCACACATCTTAACATTGGTCCCAAATACGATTTCTTGAAGAGGACTCCTCCCTCCATCACGTAGTGTGGAATTTTCATTCGGAGGCTCCTGGCTTCATTTAGATCCTTCGGCCAAACTCCTTCCTGTAAACACTTGACAATCGGCGTCATCCAATTGTCCTCTTCCTCCTCCACTATGGTATTTACCACATTCTCTCCGCCTGAAGGCTTTACCAGCACTTCTACTAGCACTTTCTTGGTGAGATGATCAAAAGCAACAGATGCCAACTTACTCAATATATCTGCTTTTTGATTCTTAGCTCTCTGGATATTGCTGATTTTAAAGTTCTTAAACCCAGCGACATATTCCTTGGCCAGGGCCAAGTATTTCAGCATGCTTTCCTTAGTGGTTGTGAACTCCCCATTGATCTGGCTTGCTACTAATTTAGAATTTACTCAGACGTTCAGAGCGTTTTTGTTGAGCTTTTTTGCAATTCGGAGGCCAGCTAGGAGAGCCTCGTATTCGGCTTCGTTATTGGTGCTCGGAAAGTTGAGCCGCAAGGCGTACGTCAATTCTTTCTTTGACGAACTGATAAGGTCCAATCCGGCGCCGGAACCTTTTTTGTTAAACGCCCCGTCCATATACAACAGCCATTCCTCTTCATTAGCAACTTCTAATACATCGTTACCCTCTCTCTTCCTTTCCAAGCATCTCGGTTCTACCGGTATCTCTGTGAGAAAATCCGCTAGCACTTGACCTTTGACCGCGTTCCTAGGGACGTAAGTAATATTATAAGCTCCCAACTCTACGACGTATTTAGCTAGCTTTCCTGAGACCTCTGGTTTGTTCAATATCTGTTTGATGAGTTGATCGGTGATGACCTTAACGGGATGAGCCTCAAAATATCTCCATAGCCTCCTAGACACGTGTAATAGACATAAAGCCAATTTTTATATCGGAGCATAGTTTCTTTCCGCGTCGTGTAGCGTCCGACTAACGTAATGAACCGGCGACTGCCTTCCTTCTATTTCTACCACCAGAACTGCACATACTGCACCCTTTGATGCCGCTAAATACATAAACAACTGCTCCTTAGGCTCAGGGGTTGATAAAGAAGGCAGCTCTAGTATCAATCTTTTAATCTCTTGGAAGGCTACCTCGGCTTCTTTTGTCCAACGGTATTCATCTTTATTCTCCTTGGTGACATTCTTTAACGTGTCAAAGAAGGGTAGAGATCTTTCCGCCGACCTAGATAAACATCTATTTAAGGCTGCCAATTTCCCACTCAGGCTTTGCATTTCTTTTAGTGTCTTCGGGGACTTCATCTCCATGATTACTTTCGTCTTCTGGGGATTTTCCCTTATACCTTCTGATGTTACCATGTAACCAAGAAACTTACCCTCTTCCACACTGAATCGAACACTTTTTGGATTCAGCTTTCATGTTTACCGCCGGAGATTATCGAAGGTTTTGGCTATGTCTCGCTATCATATCTCGCTCGGTCTTGCTCTTTATGACCATGTCGTCCACATATGCTTCAGATTACTGCCTATCGTGATTGGAAGGCAATATCTACCAGCCGTTGGTACATGGCTCCTGCATTCTTTAAACCGAACGGCATTTTGGTATAACAATACTTTCCTAGTTTCAGATAGAATGTAGTCTTTTCTTCGCTATCCTTATCCATCTGAACTGGTGATAACCCTTGTAAGCGCCCAAAAGCATTTGTATTTGTACGCCATGTTGATTCGACTTCAATCTCCGTGAGTGGATAGTAATCCTTAAGACATGAGGAGTTCAAGTTTTTGAAATCGATGCACATCCTCCAGCTTCCATCGCATTTCTTCACTAAGACTCGATTTGATAACCACGCCGGGTACCTTACCGGCTCGAACTATTCCCGCTTTCACCCACTCCTCTACTTCCCTTGTAATCACTTGATTTTTATCATGTGAGAACGTCCTTCTCTTCTGCACGACCGGAGTGTCCGAGACGTTTACATTTAAAGAGTGTTGAATAAGACACCTGGGCACTCCGGTCATATCCGCCGGCTCCCAAGCAAACACGTCTTTGTTTTTTTCTTAGCAGTTCAATGAGTTGTCTTCAACATTCCCGGGAAAAACTAGTTCCTATCATCACACGTTGCTCCGGGTATGCCGCGTTAACCAGTATGTCCTCCGTTAGTTCTAGCTCCTCTCGTTTCTCCTGGTTCCCCACATTCGTTTCTTCTTTCCTAGGACAACTTTCTCCGATATCCTGCCTTTCTTCCAACCTCCTACACTCCATAACCACCGCCTTTTTAGTAGTCAGGGTAGCTATTCCGCCGGGCATTGGGAATTTCATCATAGCGTGAATTGTTGAGGGTATAGCTCTTAACTCCCTTAAGCCTGTCCTTCCTAAAATCACATTGTAAGGTGAGGGGACCTTACGTACCGTGAACTTCATCATAACTGTCCTAAATAAACCGTGGCTTCCAAAACGCACTTCCAACTCTATTTTCCCCAAAGGCCGGATAACTTCTTCTAAGAAGCCCCACCAGCGGTGAACTTGTTTCCTGTAGCCTAGATTGGATGGAAGGACACAGGTTACTAAAGAAATTTTCATACATTACTTGGACGGAGGCACCTTCATCCACAAATACCCTCCAGACCAAGTAACCTTCTATTTCTCGCTTCTAAAATCACGTTCTTCGGACAAGTCATCCGCAGATATCCGGGGAAAGGTTATGGGAACATTCATCCAATCTTAGTCATAGAATCTGGCCTTCCTCTTCCGGTTCTCTACATAATGATTGACCATGTTGATCACCTTTCCCTTCCCGTTATGACCCTTCGGTCTTTCTCTTCCTCTTTGTTGTACGTTTTTACCAAGTGATCCAACTTTCTAGATTCAAGGGCTATTTCCAACTGTTTCTTTAAATGGAAACAATCATTTGTTAGGTGACCTTTCTTTCCATGATATTCGCAAAACCTGTCTTCGTTTTCTTTTACTCGGCTTTCTTGTAGGGGTGGCGGTGGAGGCAGGTTCAAGTGATGCTCCGTAGCCAATATTTCTTTAGGTTGCTTAGACAGAACCGAGAGCATGGCACGATGATTATCGGGATTATTGAATTCGTTGCATCGAAATTCAATACCAGGACGAGCATCAACTTTTGGAGCGACATATGGGGAATAAGCCTCCCTTTGTCTAAAATCGCTTTTCCTGTGGTCGCTGGTCATTCCTTCTCCTGTCATCAATCCTCCCTGAGGTCTTGTCTTTTATCGCTGAAGGGTTTCCCCTTCGGTATGATTCATGTACTTCTCCCTTTGGCAACTCAGTACTCTTATATGCTTCTTCTGACCGAACATAATCGTCTACCCGAGTCATCATCTCCTTAATGGTTTTCAGAATTTGGTCGGAGAACTTCTTAGCCACATCCGGACACTGATGAGCATTCATGAATGCCGATATCTTCATCAATTCTGGGACACCCGGTATCCTGCTAGCCTCATCGGTTCACCGCTCTTTAAAATTTGGCATTGTCACTACAAAAAAAAAGTGTATTTTGGCACGACTTTCTCGTGCCAAAAATGCAAACAATGTCGACCCAAAGAAAAAAAGGCACGACATGTCGTACCTTTTTGGTAGACCCTTTTCTGTTGACCCAAAAAAATTTGGCACGACACATTGCTTTATATTTTGGCACGCATAGCTTGTGGGCCCAAATGCAATTCAACCTGAAAATCCTCTTTGGCACTCGATTAAACTTTTGCAAAATGGTACCACATTGTCGTTTCATTTTTAAATCTTTTAAAATAACGAAAAAACGTTAATTTAATTACAAAAAGGCACGACAATCCACTTTGGCACGACAAACTTTTGCAAAATGGTACGACATTGTCGTACCATTTTTTTAAATCTTTTTAAAATAACGAAAAAACGTTAATTTAATTACAAAAGGCATCGACAATCTCGTGCCAAATTGTAATAACACGTGGCACTGTATAAAAAACACGTGGTCTTGTGGTGCAGAATGGCACGACATGTGTGTATAGTCGTCCCTAATTTTCCTGGGTGGGCAAAACAAATGCAGCAAATGCAGGTTTTCCAGATTTTTTCTGGAAAAAATCTACCACAACAAATACAACCTGTATGTTGGAATCACTCCTAAACAGTATTTCAAGTATTTATATTTCATATGTAATAGGTAGCTTTATTATGGCCTTTATGTTTGTTTAAGGTCAAGCTTATGTAGAAGGCCCATAAGCTTAGGCCCAAGCTCAATAAGGAATGGGGAAGGAGAGGGAGTGTTGCCCTAGCTCCTTGCCTATATAAACCATGTAATAACCCTCACTTGAGGGTTGGTTGTTCAAGTTTTTCTTTCTTTCACACTCTTTCTCTTAACCGTGCTTATTCATACGAATTGTGTGTGTTTGGATAGCTTGTTCATCGCCTCCCCTTCATCTCTTTCTATATAACTTGTGTTTGTAAAACTAGTGACCTAACAAAGGTATCAATCGCCAAATAGTTGGGTGTACTCGTTTGTTTTTGAAGTTTTTGATTTTGGTCTTACGCGTAAGGATAACGATTCTTTGGCTCTTTTAAAAACTTGTTTTTTACACTTTTTAATCCAAGATTCTTGTACTTTCAACGTTTTAAGGTGTTAAAATACTTGTTTTTGGCAAAAGTTTCAAACTTTATGCGTGGATCATTGTTTTTGAACTTGTTTTATTCGTGTGTGTATTTCTACGCATAACCCGCTTTTGAGTGCTTTGGAACATCAAGTTTCACACTTTTGTGTTATTTTGGTGTTATTGAAGCTATTTCATCACACAAAAACTGGTTTAGAAACAACTTTGGGCAAAATCAAAATTACGAGTAATCCTACGCCTATCAAAACCCTAAAATTACGCGTAAGATTTTTCCTTGGTTTGATCTTCATTTTCCGGTTTATTCCGTGTTTTCTTACTTGGATAAGTCTGAAAATACGTCGACTTTGGATATCTTTTGCATTGTGAAGTGTAAAAGATCATTTGGGCAAAAACCCTAAAATTACGCATAAGCATAAGCTTACGCGTAGAAATTCTACGCATAAGATTCACTTTGCGAAACTTAGGTCTACGTATAAGGTAATCCTACGCCTAACTTTCTACGCCTAACTTTTGTCTACGCATAACTTTAGTGCTTTTATCCTACTTACGCGTAGGCTAAAACCTACGCGTAACTCCTCATTGTTACGCGTAACTTTTGGTGTTTTACGCATAAGTGCTACTTGGTTCTTGTCTTTTCTACGCCTAAGGACACTTCATCAACAAAGGTTCATTCGACTACAAAGATCCATTTTACCAACACAAGTTTATCAACATGTCACAACCACCATACTCTAACTATTTCCCTTACACTTATCCTCAACGACAACAACAACTAAGTCCACAACATCAACAATGGAATCAACAACAAGCAATTTATCAACAACAATTTAATCAACAACATACTCCACAACTTGCCGCAAATCCACAACCTCAAATGGTTCAACCACCACCAAGTCTTCAAGTTCAACCGCACACAAATGAATTCAATCAACATCCATCAAGGAACACTATGAAGGAACCCACTTGGTTTGCAAAGATGTGTGAAGCTTTAAGCACCCAACAATCAATTCATGAGGCCGGATCACTTGATAGACCTCCAATGCTCACTCCAGGAAACTACGATCAATGGGTGATAAGGTTCTTTAGGTTTTGTGATCTAAAGAAGCCACATGGAAAGTTCTTAAAGAAGGTTATCTTGGAAGGTCCATTTGAGATGCCTACTATCATTGTACCGGAGATCCAAATGCCATTCCACCAAGAGATGAACAAACAAACATTGCTATCAAGGCAGACTTGAATCCTCAAGAACTTCTACACTATGAAGCTGATGAGCTTGCAATGGAATACATCCTTTTAGGATTACCAAACCCAATTCTTCGTAGTGTTGATGCTCAAAAAATCCACAAAAATGTGGGATCATATTCGTCTTCTTATGGAAGGATCTCAGACTCAATCAAGAAGATTTGGAATCCAAAATTTACTTGGCTTATGAACACTTCATGATTGAACCTCGAGAGACACTAGAGTCCTATCATCACCGATTTTCAGACATCATCAATGATTTGGATAAACACAACATCATCATGCCAAGAATTGCAGTGAATACTAAGTTCCTAAGTAGTCTTGGTCCCGAATGGGAGAAGTATGTCATTTTTCTCCGTCAAGCGAAGAACATGCATCATTCTACCTACGGATTGTTGTACGATTACTTGAAACCTCATGAAAAGGAAGTTGATCGAGAAAGGATTCTCCGTGCTCAAATTGCTCCACCAACACATCCGAAAAATCAACAACAACTTGCCTTATATGCTCAAAACAGTTATTCTCCTCAACCAAAGAACTCAACCAAATGCTTCAAACACACCTTCACAACAACCTCAACAAAATCAATTGGTTCCATACAACAACAATGCTCAAGCATATGTCGCTGAAGCGAATGAGGAAACCGATCCGTTCAAGCATTGCAACAAGGATTTGTGATGATTGCTAATGCTTTTAGCCGTTATACCAACAAATCCAACAATCGTATTCGCTCCTCATCTAACACACGGACTCAAGCTGTTGTGAACAATGGACGGTTGAAGTTCGAATCGTGATTATGGTCGTCAGATGGGCGGTAGTCAAGGGTTTAATGCTGTGGGTAGGAATAACAATCGAGCTCAAGTGGTGGAACAGGAAATGCTCAAAATGGGTTGAATGGTCTTCGATGCTACAACTGCAATGAGAAGGGACACTGGCTAATGCATGCCCAAAGCCAAGGACTAGGGGCAGTGCTTATTTCAAAGAGGCTCTTCTTTGGCTCTTAAGGATGAAGCTGGTGGAACTCTCACAGACAAAGAACAGAGCTTTATGGCAAATGCTGACTGAGATGATGATATGGAGGACTTGCGTGCCAATGTACAACAAGTTATGTTGATGGCTAATATGCGAGTTACACATGAGTGACACAGCCCAGATGACACCGATGGCTTGTCTCGTGCAAATTCAACAAACCATATTTATCTCTCGATCTCATATCTCCGCCAACATCCTGCATCCGCAAGGCTCGGAATGTTCAAAATGAGTCATCCACATCTCATTCCGACGATTTTCAACTAGACCCAGTAGTTATATTTGACGATCAAGATGACCAAACGGTTTCCCTTGATAATCAAATTGACTCGGTGGTTATACTTGAGGATCTCAGTAATGATCATGTTGTGACTCACGTTGAACACGATGAACTTTTGCCTCATCCGATTTTGCTCGCTAATACAAGACCAACAAACCATAGTGGAAGAATGTCGTGCAATTAATCAGGACTTGAAAAATAAAAATGCACTGTTAACAAAGGATTTTGAATGTTTACAAAAGCAACTCAACTTTTTCAAAACTCAAGAAAAACGTGAAAACGGTTTTGAAGCGGCCTTTGCCAAATCTTATCAAAACGAAAAATATTTAGAACGACAGATGCGTGATCTAGCCGCTTCGAAGAATGCTTTGTTGTCTGAAATAGAACAACTGAAACATGAACATAAAAAGCAAATTAACGCCTCACCTTGGAAAATCAAAAAGCTAAGGTCGAGTTGTTAACTTGTCAAAAACAGTTCTCTGCATACAAAAAGCATTCAACGAAACGAATAGATGATCATCTTGAAGAAATCATCGGCTTGCAAAACAAACTTAAAGAGTTTAAAATGGTTGTTTACAAACATGGCGAGTCGGTCACAACCATTGAAAAGTTTACTTTAAAACCAAATCCAAATGGATATGGACCGAATCTTGCGGATTACAAACCTAAGCTTTCAACCAAAGCATTCAAACCAAATCCTCGAAGTTTCCGGCACAATATAAAATTAATAATTCTGTTATGAGTGTTGTTGAATATCATCATCAAGAGGAATTAGATGCGGAAGACGAGAGTCGATCAAAATTAAAAACTGTTGTTTACAACAAACCTTTTAATTATTCAAAACCGGTCACTTTCGTCACACCAACGGATTCTTCTAAAACACCAAGGGTTATCATCAAAACACACGAGTCTTCTATTGTTAATCCCAACTTTGCACAAACTTATGGTCCTTTACCTTCCATTAGTGAAGTAAACTCACAACATGAAAATCGAAAAATTCTTCGATATTTTGACATTTTCATGGCCTCAAAATTTTACAACATGAGATAGAATATCGATCCGAAATCAAAGTTGAACATTTTCAATCGCCTCTGGCGCGAGAACAAAGAGACATTTTTCGGAAAAATCTTTTACCTAATGTTAAAAACTTGAAAAGTTGTGCAATTGCCTGGGAAAAGGATTTTCATAAGGAACTTGGGTCATGAAAACGTTTTTCGAGAAAACAGATACATCTATTTCTAATACTAAACGTAAAAAGAAAATGTTGAGAAAAGATGTTGATCGACTCTTGGAAGATGTTATCTGTGCTGATGTTCAAAATGTTGTGTTATTGAATTCTTTGTCATATGCATTTGATAATATCTCTGCGATACTTTGTTTCGTGGTAAATGTTGAGAACACCGATAATGTGCTTGGTCGAGTCCTTAAAAGTAGAAAACAAACGATTGTCAAACGAACTTTCAAATGCAATACGTCGTCTTAATTGGTGTCAAAAAGATATTCACGATCAACAACTTGCTTTTCAACACAAAATCACCCAGCCGATGCAAAATCTTCTCGATCCTAAAATTGAGCGACTGGATGATCAAAACGTGTCTTTTAAGTGTCAAATCTCAAAATATGAACAAGAACTTGTAAAAGTTAAAAGGAATATGGTGTCATATTTGATTTACTCAAAAAGACTCGTGATGAAGCATCAAATGAACTTGATCATTATCTTGCACACACTAAAGAAGTTATGCATTTTCTTTGGAAATGTTCGGTCGAAAATCAAGATCGATTCACACTATCATTAAGTTAAGAGGAATGTTAGGAAAGTATGAACAACTTCCGCCAACAATCATTAAGAGATTAGCCCCGTAACACTTAGTACTCATGCACCTAGAATCTCTACTGCCAAATCACAAGTAGCTAACGTGCTTCCTTCTCCTGAAACAGGAATAGTTGAGCCTTTTCCAAACGTCCGCACTTCACAACCTAAGAGCACTCAATCGAAGAATAGGAAGTTGCGACCTAAGAAAAGATCAATCAAGAATGCTAAAGTAGAAGAACACCCTAGGACTATGAATAAGACTCACGCTGCCTCCACTATAGATATTGCGTCTCGCAAATGTAATAGAAATAGTGATGTAACGAATGCTAAACCGTTAAGTACTTTTGATATTCACCGATGCACCTTGTGATCTTTGTCGTAAAAGTATGAATTCTGATTGCCATGATAAATGTGTTGCTAAAGCTATCATCTCTCGTTTAAGGAATCCTAAGAACCGGAATACCTCTAGGCCCACTAATCTTTCTAAGTCTGTGCTTGGTAGACCGCCATCTTTAGATTCTAAGAAACGCATTGCTTTCCCTGTAGCTCCAATTTCACCTCCTAGGAATGTAGTACCACCTAGTGAATTCACTAAGACTAAAGCAAAGAGTAGTTATAGATGGCGGAAATGGATATATAACACACTAGGATTTAAGTGGATACCTAAAGCTATTGATGTGTGTATATCTACTATAAGCGCTATGGAACCCTCTAACATTTCGGGTTCCACATCTACTTCTATTCCATCGTGTCGCCTGTGTGTAATGCAGTGATACTGAGATCATTCTGGATTGTTGATAGCGGATGTTCCCGACACATGACAGGCAATCTTAAACTGTTATCAAACTTTATTGCAAAGTTCATTGCACTGTCAGGTTCGGGAATGATCACTTCGCAGCTATCATGGGCTACGGAGACTATGTCAATGGGAACATCGAAATTAGCAGGGTTTACTATGTGGAAGGCCTCGGTCACAATCTGTTTTCAAGAGGTCAATTTTGTGATGGAGATTTGGAGGTTGCTTTCGGGGAGAAAACTTGTTTCATTCGTGATCTACAAGGAAATGACCTTATGTCCGACTCGCGTAATTCTAGTCTCTACACTATCTCTATGCAAGACATGGTTGCTTCCTCTCCCATTTGCTTACTTTCTAAGGCAACATCAACAAAATCCCGGCTATGGCACCTGTCGTCTCACATCTAAACTATCATACCATCACCAACCTTGCTCGACACAAACTAGTTGAAGGACTCCCACGATTCCGGTATTCAAAAGATCACCTTTGCTCGGCTTGTGAACAAGGGAAAAGCACTCGTGCTCATTTTCCTTCAAAGGTGGAACACAGCTCTCAAGATGTGCTTCATCTTCTTCACATGGATTTGTGTGGCCCGATGCGCGTGCAAGCGATCAATGGCAAACGCTACATCTTAGTAATTGTTGATGACTACTCACGATGGACTTGGGTCTACTTTCTTCGTAGCAAAGACCAAGCTCCACAAATGATCATCACCTTTCTCACAAAATACGTGTTCACTCCGCAACACGCCGTAATCATCGAACATAAAGGAACTGAATTTGTTAACAAAACCCTTCGTGAATTCTATGAGAAAGTGGGAATTCAAAGATCAAACATCTATTGCACGCACACCAGAACAAAACGGAGTTGTTGAAAGACGAAACCGAGCGTTAGTGGAAGCTGCAAGAACAATGTTAATCAATGCTAAACTTCCAGATTACTTATGGGCGTAAGCTGTATCTCTGCATGCTATACTCAAAACCGTTCTATGATCAACAAACGCCACAACAAAACACCTTTCGAGCTTGTCCATAACAGTAAACCGAATCTAAAACACTTTCATGTATTTGGATCTCTTTGCTATCCGAATAATGATCGTGATGACTTTGGAAAGCTCAAAGCCAAAGCGGACATTGGAGTCTTTATCGGATATCTTGTGATAATTCCAAAGGTTTCGAATCGGAATCGTCGTACAAAAGGTGATGGAAACGATTCATGCTCATTTCGATGAACTTACGAAATGGCTTCGAGTATAACAGCTTAGAACCGGTCACAACCGTTTAAACTTCCCTCAACCCCATCATCACGGTGAAGAAAGCCCTCGACTACTCGTCAACAAATGGAAAGGTTATTTGCTCCTCGTTCGTGACGATATTGATGAACGTGCTCCGTGTATCCATTTGCTGCTTCCGCACAACCCGATAATATTCCTATACCGATACACTGCTACAACAACTTTGTTGAAGATGCACCTACACACCACTTGACTCCAACACAACAGTTGAACACACCGCTTCCAACAATGATGAACCGGCTGATGATATTCTGAATGAAGTACCCCCACCGGCAGATTTTGATCCAAATGCGTTCTTCAACCCGTTTGCTAATGAGATCGCTGCGCACGGATGTCGCGGAATCTTCCACAAACCATTTGAATCCTCAGAATCCGCACAATGTATACCAACATCAACCCTCCACACATAGATGGACAAAAGACCATCCTCTGAAAAACATTATTGGCAACCCGAATCAACGGTCGTTACGACAACGTCTTCACACGACGGTGAACATTGCATTTATGCACTCACCGTCCGCCAATCTGAACCTACAAACATTAAAGACGCAATGACCAAAGACAACTGGATTGAATCCATGCAGAAAGAACTCAATCAATTCAAACGTCTTGAAGTATGGGAACTGGTTGAAAGACCAACAGGGTCTACGTCATTGGTCTAAAATGGATTTGGAAAAACAAATTGATGTCTTTGAAGGAACGTTATCGAAACAAGTCACGATTAGTTGCTAAGGGTTATCGTCAGGAAGAGGGAATAGACTTTGAAGAATCTTTTGCTCCGGTTGCTCGCCTTGAGGTTGTTCGGATATTTCTCGCGTTCGCAGCTCATATGAATATGACGGTCTATCGGATGGATGTCAAAACGGCGTTTCTCAATGGACAACTTAAAGAAACGGTTTATGTCACCAACCGGATGGATTCGTTGATCCCGAGTTCCGAACCATGTTTACAAACTGAACAAAGCTATGTATGGTCTCAAACAAGCTCCTCGGGCATGGTACGATAAGCTATCATCTTTCCTCATTGCTAATAATTTCACCAAAGGTTCGGTTGACCCAACTCTTTTTATACAATATCACGGGGCAAATATCTTAATTGTTCAAATTTACGTGGATGACATCATTTTGGGTCTACACATAAAAAGTTTTCAATCGCTTTTGCAAAACTAATGAAGAAAAATTTTGAAATGTCCATGATGGGTGAACTTACATTCTTTCTCGGACTACAAGTTCATCAATCACCCCGTGGTATTTTCTTGAGTCAGCCCAAATATGCCCTTGAATTGTTAAACAAATTTGGAATGAAAACCAGTGACACCTATGCCACACCAATGGCTCATACCAAGAAGCTAGACGCTGATTTACATGGGAAATTGGTGGACCCTACAAAATACCGTAGTATTATTGGGTCTCTCATGTATCTAACGCTAGCAGACTGATATTGTCTTTGTCGTTTATCTTTTCTCCCGTTATCAGTCGCGACCAACTGAAACCCACCTCTCAGAGGCTAAAAGAATCCTCCGATACATAAAGGGAACCATTAACTTGGGGATCCGGTATCCGAAGGATTCTGGTTTTGAACTAATCGCTTTTTCAGACGCCGACCACGCAGGATGCTTAGACTCACGGAAAAGCACTTCAGGAGCTTTACAATTTCTTGGTGATAAACGGGTGTCATGGCAATCGAAGAAGCGAGGATTGTACATATTTGTCATCAACCGCAGCAGAATATGTAGCCATGTCCGCATGTTGTGCTCAAGTCATATGGATGAGAACACAACTCAAAGACTATGGTTACGTATTTGATGAGAATCCGATGTATTGCGACAATCGGAGTGCCATTGCAATCTCGCAACTCGTTCAGCCAAGACTCGAAATCAAAGCACATCGATCTTCGATATCATTTCATCAAGGATCACGTGGAGCAGGTACTTGTTGAATTATATTTTGTGGAGTACGAATACCAATTGGCAAACCTTCTCACCAAAGCCTTGCCTCCCGCTAGGTTTAATGAGTTGGTCCACCGGATTGGTATGAGGTGTTTGACTCAAGAGGAATTGGATGACCTCTTAAAACAGTCTTAAAACCCTGTCAAACACCAAAACATCTTTTGTAAATATTTTTTCAAAAACAAAATACAAAAATATAAAATCTGATAAAACAACAAAAATATTCTTCTAATCTATATTTCTTTCAACATTGCAAGTACATTTCTTCCGTCAACACTTTAATCTTTCAAAATTCAAGATTTTTCCGATCAAGTGTTGAGGGGGAGAAAATAATCTTTAACTGCTTCAAAACATCTGTGTACTTGCATGTTATCATATCTCGGTTGAATCTTTTACAAATGGTGGTACATTTTCTGGTTCAAAGACACTCCTCGGACTTAAATTAATAACCTTTCATTATTTTCTCAAGTCGAAGGGGAGTGTCGTCATGCTTCTTTCCTAAAAAATCTTTGTTTGGTAACCAAAATGGAAGTTAAATGGCTCTGTTTGAAAAAGGAAAAGGTGGAGGGACTAAAACTGTCAAAAGGTTAAAATCACTTTTAATAAAACACCCTCCCACCTACATTTATTACAAAACCTAACACATCCTACGCCTTAAAATCGTTCAAGATATCTGTTGATTTGATCATCATTGTGTAAGTGTTTTTGTGATCTAAACATGTTTTAAGATAAGGTTTTGAATTTCATTCAAATCCAACGGTTAAAATTCATATTTACGAGTGATTGTGTTCTACGCATAAGCGTATGAACACACAATCATTGTGTGGACGTTTGTGGTTAAATGGATTATGTCAAAACGTTTCAAATACATCAATGATATCATTTTATTCATCAAAACCACCCGAAACACGATCAATGATTTTTGAAAATTAGGGTTCTTATGTCGAATTGGGTGTTTGCGAATGTGAAGTGTTTTGGTCAAAAAGGTTGTTGGGTTATGTTCTTATGATGATGAATTGATGATTTCCTTGCTTTATAACCACCCAGAAACTCTAAATCATCAACAATTTGGAATTAGGGTTTAAAGTTCATAAGTTTGGGTATTTTTGATTCACCATGAATTGGGTGTTATAACTCGGTATATAGACTCCCTCAACACTCTTTAACTACCTGAAAAAGTTTGGTGCATATTCCATGGCTAGATCTCATACGCGTAGATTTAGGGTTTAGACTACGCGTATGCAGTTCTACGCTTAACTGTTAAACTGTCCAAATGTGTTTTGATTTATCATAAAACGAATGTTATGTGTTTAACTTTGTTGATATGATGCTATTTATTTCGTGCTTGCAACACGTAATATTCAGAATCAAGGTTGTTGTTAATCCACGCATAAGGATCACCTTACGCGTAGCTTGTTATGCGTAGATTAGTCTTACTTCTACGCATAAGGTTCTACATATGGGACTACGCCAGATCCTGTGAAGGATATGCGTAAACAGTAACTTCTACGCATAAGGTCAACTCTTACGAGTAGCCTTACGCGTAAGGTTAATATATGCCTACGCATAAGCTCTACGCATAAGGTCCTCTTTTTTCCTACGCCAGTGTAAGTTTACGCTTTCACGCATATATCATTCCCGGCTGTCACGCATAACTTTACCTATCCTACGCATAAGCCGAGATCATACCTTCGTTATGAATTGTTACGTGTACAAACTTGTAAATAAACTAATCATATCATCACGAATCCTAAAATGTCACTAATAAACTGAAATCGTTTGATATGTTGTGAACAATAAGTGATAAAATAAACATTAAAACTTAAAGTTAACGGACGTCATTGGAGCAAGTGACTTAGGACCTAACAATCATTGACCTTTGTACATTCAATAACTAGACAATAAGAATGTCATATGTTGGTTCTTTTGGCTAATATTCGGACATGGTGAACAAATGAATATGGATGCACCAAGTTGGGCTATCCAATGAAGATAGGAAAGAATAATCTCCGTGTTGACTTTGACACCCTCACTTGCTTTCGAATCGCTATTGACATCGAGGACTCATCCGTATCGAACTCTTTCACACTCTGATTTGGGAACACTATGGAAAGGGTCAAAGGACATGATGTCATTTCTTCAATCCAACCAAACTATATGCAACCTGTTGAGCTCACTCTCCAATTCTTAATCAATATCGGTTATGGCTCAAAGATTCCACTACTTAAGAGTATTCCTCATCGATCAATAAGCTCATGGAGCGCAAATATGCGGCAAACATTGTTTGGGATGACATGATGTCCGAGATACATCGGATATACTAAATTGTTGATCCAGAGAGCACTTGGACTTCATCCCGACATTCCCAAGAGGCTCAATGACCCCGACAATCACGACATGTTGACGGAACCCATTCTATCTGTCGGAATCAAGGAAACGTCTACAAAGAAACAAGGTGCCGTGGTGCTTGATTTCCTTCTAATCAAGATGTCGAAAAGCTCGAATCGCATAAAAAGGTATCCGGAAGCAGTTAGACAAGGCAAAGTTGGTCATCTCGACGAAAAATCTTCCGGAACACCTGTAAGGAGAACCAAAAGAGGAAGTGCAGGAAGTACGGCAAGTATTGTGAGTCAAAGGAAGTTCCCCAAGAGGAACCCTCCTTCAAAGAGGATTGTTCCATCTAAGGAAGCTGCTCCCATCCCAATTCCCAAACCCAAACCGCAAAGAAAGCTTGTGGATCGAAAGCTCGAAGGTACCACAATGATGAAGAGATTACCTACTCTGACTGCAACGTAACCCTCCTCCAGCAGCCTAAACCTACAAGTCCAATAGCTAAACATGGAAAAGGAAAGACTCCTGTACTTGAGTCTTATGATGAAAGCTCTGAAGAAGAAGAAGAAGAGCTCGGATCAATCCTACAGGAAGAAGTTTAAATTAGTTAGACAAATTCAAAAAGCTAAAGAATTTGCAAAAGATCAAATGGGTGGCCCCGAAGGATCAAGTGGTGTTGTCCACTCTTCACCGTGTCCTGGCGGTTAATCAACCCGATAAGGGATCCGGTGCCACCACTCTTGTGCAACAACAAACGCTTGTGAAGGAGTCTACTGATCTTAACTTTGAGGAACCAGAAAAGAATAAGACTGAGAAGGAGAAAACTGATGAAGAAGCTAAGGTACAGACGGAAGAAAAGGCTAAATCTGGACATGATGACGAAGAAGATTATGATGACTTTCTTCTCAAGTCCAACTCGCTTCCAAGGAGGATACTACGCACCTCCAAAGGACCCGAATCTCCTCATGTCCCTCCTCATCGATTCTTCATCTAACTCATCACCACCACCATCAAAAAGATCAACAAAATCATCATCCAAATCCGTGAAGAAACCACCTAAATCTTGGATTTCTCGCTCATAAAAAGATTCACAAAGCCGCCAAACAAGTCGAAAGAAGGACATACTTTCTACAAAAGCTAAATTTCTTTGTCGATCACATTCAAGATACTTAAATGATGAGCAAGACAAGATGGAGAAAGAAAGGGAATTTGTTCAGAAGTTCATGAAGAGTCATCGAAAAGAGGAACTGAACGAAATGATCGAAGGTTACACTAACAAGTACCTTCGGGATATCGTTCCTAAAGTCCAAAAGGAACTGGAGAAGACAAGAAGAGATCATACTCACAAGTTTCTTCTCGACATCGTCCCCTGGTGTGACTAGAGAAGTATTTTCCGGACAACTCACCCCTAACATCGTAGCATTGGTTAAACATACAATGGCCAAAGAAGCCGATCTCATGAGTTAATCGCTAAACTTGTGATACAAATGTCAAAGCGATCCGAACGCTTTACTCGGATGAAGCTAAATTTTTCAAAATCTACTTGATTTTCAACTCAGATCATCATGCAAGGAGTCAGACGCTCAACCCAAACGACCAAGAGATGACGATGATAAGGATAAGGACTCGCACCTAAACGCCGAAGCAATGCGGTAAATCTACCTCTAGGCCACCTCCTCCACCACGGACTTCTTCTCAACAAAAGTCTCCTCCACCTCGGTCTTCTCTTGATAAACCTCGGACGATTCCGAAGTTACCACCCCGACTCATAAAACAGGTATTACTTTGAGTATACGGGTGGTGACGATGAAGAGGTCCTTGAGCCCCGACAACAACCCACCTCACCCAAACAAGTGCAGAAACCAAGATCATCATCAAGGCCTTCCAAAAGAAGAAGAAGACAACTCACCGAGTCGTCTCATGGCTTGATGACGATAAAACCGAAGAGTTTGAATGGTTCTCCACACTTGTCAATCAAACTCCCTACCCCGATGAAGGTCAAGAATTGGTAGACGGTTCTACATTGGAGCACGCAAAACTTTTGCAAGAAAAGTTCCATGTGAAGAAAATGACGAAATCTGAGTTGAAGCGAATCAAGAATGAAGCATTTCAACTTCTAAAAGACAGCTCTGAAAGCGCCCTCGAGGTCGAATATCATCTTGAGAACATCGCCCGAGCTATGTCTAACAACATGGATTGGCTCAATCCAGAAGCAAACATTGACTTCACACAAAGGGACAACCCTCCATACTACACCGATTGGACCAAACCTCTACCGACCATTGGCCAAACAGACGAACCACGGATTCCCTTCCGATACTTCTTTAACAGAGACCGGGATTTTCTCTTACACGGTAGCGATGGTTCGCGAAAATACGCTACATCATTGACTCTTCCATTCCCAGTGGCTATTTACTCAAACTGCATAGCTATCGAGGAACGTGCAAATCACTTGTTTTCTCACAACGTGCAAGCATACGACCAAGATGCATTGTATGGGATTCATCATTGGCCGGAACGCCGAAGAATCTACTACGGCGCAGTTCGTAAGTCTCAACATGCAATGTATAGTTCTAAGGACATCGTGGCCATCAAACACATTGATCTCAAGTCTAAGTGGGACTACACATTCTTAAAGAATATCATAGTCAAACGACAAGATGAACAGGACTATGGATTCTCGAGGTGACTTTGAGAACTTGTCCCTCAACGACATCGAAGACATGTACCTTGCCAAAGTACGGTGCGTATGAGACAATTCTCGACTGAAGTTCAACATGAATTTATCAAGTCAGTTCTCATCTTCATTAGACGCATCGTGATCAAAGAACGTGTTGAAGATATCCGGATGGCTGTTGAATCTTATCAAACGCGTGTCAACCTCACTCCTCCAACGCTTACTCTTCCCGATCTCAACCGGCTATCTCAATATACACTCATCGCCAAACCTTTCGGAGTTGTTTACCATAGTGAACTTCAAAGAAACTGCTTAATGGCGTGTAGTGATCTCCACAAATTCGGGATCATACTTTGAAGCCGGTTAGGGATGGATTGGCGTACAGGTTGAAGGATATACGCTGAAAGTTGGGTCTCCTAGCTACCGAATTCTCGGAAAGGAGGGATGTGAGAAGGATCATCACCATGATTGATGAACGGTTGTTCGAAGGGATCGAGGCGATTGGAGAGCTATGTTGGTGGTCGACCCAGAGAAACATCACCGGCTTTCAACGCTGCGGCGCACTCCTCGGGAACATCACCGCACTTCCCGGTACCCCTTGAATTGTTTCCTTCATATAATTTTGGATGTGTGATTAAATATGTCTATGGCTTGTGCACACATAACATTGTACAACCCGTAATTGTCAATAAAGGACCCCGTGGTACGCCTCAGTGCCACAATCCTTATAAAAGGAGCGAAAGCTTCTTACTTTTGAGTAAAACCTATCAAACCTTTCATTTTCAAGGTTTTGCTCAAAAGAACAAGTACTTCCCCTTATGATTTTCAAAACCTCAACCGCTTATATCACTTGTTGAGGGGAGTATTTGATTAAAACTTTGTTCACAAATTGTTCACAAGTGGTCATTCTTCCCGCAACACTCGAAATGGTCATATTTATTCTCAAACGCTTCAAAAATAACACTTTAATATGCCATTTTTGAGGGGAGAAAATTGTGTGATAAGAAATATGTTGTACAAAATGCAAATGAATCGTGTACCTTAGACTTAACCAACGAATTGACGGTACTTAACTGTTAGTAACTCGAAAAGACTTGTCCGACGGGTAATAATTTCAAGCTAGTTCGCTAGTGATGTAAACGTGTCTCAAAGGACTTGTCCGAGTAGAATGTACCATTCGAGAAACTTTTGATAGACATGAACTCTGACGGGTTTGACAACCTTCCAAGGTTTGTCTACACCTTCAAGGTAGTTATTAGAGCTAGTTGTCACCTAAAAGCCGACAATGTAACTCTTTAACTATGCAACGTAACCGTGTCTCGCGGGGAATTGTCTATCTTCAGTCGATCAATTCAAAAGTGCGAGCTCTTTCCTCACTGTGCATTTAACCATTAAAACTATTAAGCACATGTGGAGGGGAGTATTTATGCAAAACATCATCTCTCACAATGGTTCAAACATGTTTTTCATTAACAAACCCTTTGAGAGATATTTTTATCATACAGTGGTTTTAATGGCAAACATAGGTTAGTCATGGAGTTATAAGGTGACTAAGGTTAGGAATAACCGTCCTATGATCCGCCAGAGTCGGAGGGATCTACCCAAGGACACTACCATTAGTTAGTGTTAGAAGTCCTTAGGAATGATTATAAAAAGGAGAAAATGAGAATCGGAGAAAGAAGGAGTTGAAGAATCAAAAAGAAATGTAAAGTAAAGGGTGAAAAGAAATAGCCCTCCGGATTATTCAACTTAGGGCGGAACACGGTTCAATTCATATGTTACTGGTGGTCACTTAGTGACGCCGGTATTGAAGATTAAAAGTCGTCATGGACCCGTGACGCATGCACTAAACCTTCTTATCCACTCAAGTTTCTCTCAACAGAAGCTTGTTTCATTCTCACAGGGAACCCTACGTAAACTATCGGCTTTCTCCTAGAGATTGCCGGTATTGAAGAAGGAGACCCTCTCCCTAGTCTCCGCTCCAGAAAACCAAAACGCACTATTGAGTCTAGAGCCACGAGATTCATCAAAAGATCTCTTAGGAACACTTGACATTTAATCACTTGATGATCAACTAATAAGATCATCGGTGGTTCATATCGAGTCCTTCACAGATCTTAGCAATCTGTCGAGAACATTTATGAGAGGTTCACATCTGTGATCCTCGGTGATTGAATGGAAACTCCCGCCAGGTCAACATCAAACGAGCCGGGTCACGGTAACTCCGTGGATTACGCGTAGTGGTCTCAAACGGTCTACAGTCGTGAGGTGATGCTTCGGTGTACCTCGGCGACTCATCTGAATCGTAGATGTACTTCGGTACATCGTGTTATCTCACTTGTGGGACTCCGGTTCAGAACGGCCTTTGTGAGAATTAGAGTTGTGTCCTCACACTATGCCGTTGACACTCTCGAAGTTCAAACTTGTAAGTGCCGGAAACCGCTTATTACTAACCGCTTGAAATGTTTTCTTCTTATGGAAGCTCGGGCGGGATGATCGTGCTGCTTCTTCTCATGCTCACGCCAACATCATCACTAATGGAAGTTCTATCTCAATGCAACACAAGTAATGATTCTTCATCAATCAAAGAATCTACAAAGTCAAAGACTTAAAGAACTTCATCAAGATTGATTTCCAACGCCAAAGAGCGTGTGAGCATGTTGAAGAATGACGTGGAGACACTTTGGAGCAAATGGGCGCACTGAAGCGCATCGATGCGCATAACAACATACTATTACTTTCATCACAAAAGAACAATGATCAAAGAACAAAGTTAAAGATGACGTCAAAGCATAACTGCTCAAAGATAACTATCTCTCTACACCGGGGAGATTGTTCGAATCAAGGCAATTCTTCTCACAAGAAAGAAGAATGTCGGAAGACGTCACTGCTACTATTACATCAACGCCTTCACCGTTTACATTCATATATACTTGAGGGGGAGATTGTTGGAATCACTCCTAAACAATATTTCAAGTATTTATATTTCATATGTAATAGGTAGCTTTATTATGGCCTTTATGTTTGTTTAAGGTCAAGCTTATGTAGAAGGCCCATAAACTTAGGCCCAAGCCCAATAAGGAATAGGGAAGGAGAGGGAGTGTTGCCCTAGCTCCTTGCCTATATAAACCATGTAATAACCCTCACTTGAGGGTTGGTTGTTCAAGTTATTCTTTCTTTCACACTCTTTCTCTTAACCGTGTTTATTCATATGTATTGTGTGTGTTTGGATAGCTTGTTCATCCGCCTCTCCCCTTCATCTCTTTCTATATAACTTGTGTTTGTAAAACTAGTGACCTAACACTGTAATCAATCACAATCCACAATACCAATTCGACAATATGATACAATACCAAATTACTAAACGGATAATAACTAGTACTCATGATTAGCTTCGGTAGGATCCGTGTGTCAAGTGAATTGGTTAAATTCTTTCCCAAGAAGAATGTATACGGATAAGCTCCATCAATGTTGGTTTCTTCTTCTTGCCAAATATAACTGCACACTTTAAGAAAATAGAAGCGAAACCGTGATTCGCCAAAATGCGGGTAAAACTATATATGACACGACTAAACTAGGATATAATGCTTGTGGAATGGATGTTTCTGGGTTTTCTAGAAAAATTAAGATGAGAATTTCCAAAAGTTATACATAGCACAAAAAGCGATAAAATCTTATAAGTTGTTTACGCTTGACTGGCGTCGTCGAGGTTCTAATCTTTAACTTGTGATAGAGGTTGTCTGACAACCAACTGGTCTGCTGCGTTTTCCTAGAAAAATTAAGGAAAAATTACATCTTTAAAATCTGGAAAAATTCATGCAAAACATCCATTATGACTCGATACAAGCATTTGACTCTAACAAACACACATATACATCAATTTCAATAATTGTAATTCTCATGTTCACGTTCATTTAAAAACGTATGTAATCTTCCCTACACTCATCCTTTTATAAAATACATTTATATGTAATTAAGACGAGGTTAAAGACAAAATAAAGCATTTTCACAAATTCAAACATGAGAATAAACAACAATGAAAAAGATGTATGACACACAAAAAAGCAAATAATTAAGCATGGGTTGCCTCCCATGAAGCGCTTTTCTTTATTTATGAGTCTTGTAGCTAGACTCGAAGTCGTGCTCCTACGTGACTTCATTGTAGTCACTTTCTTCCTCATGATGATCTCTCTCTTGGGGTTTTCCGTGTTATAGTAATGTCCTATTATGCATCTTTCTAAGAAGTCATTTTCCCCCCAATCGGTTCTATATTCCGGTCCTAATTTCAAACAATCCTTATAGAACCCAAAATCTTATTTTTACATAATTTACTCCTCTCCTCTTATCCTCCTCATTCCTATAGTAGACCGATAGCTTAAGTTCTTTTTCATCATTGGATAGTGATGAAAATTTCTCAATCTTAAATGGCATTTGGTAAGCTATGTCATCGGTCTCATCCTTGAATCTAACTATTCCTAACGATGGATCATAAGTCATCCCGAAGTTTTCTATGAATGGTTTTCTTAGAATTACATGGGACAAGCTAGGATCTATAGTTGTACTAATATCCTCCACAATTATGAAATCCATAAGGTACGTGAAACTACTTACATAGACGGGCAATCCCTTAACTCTACCAAGAAAATTACAACTAACTCTAGGATCATCTGGGTCTTGCCTATTTGGAATAGGTTTCTTCATTACCCAATTATAGTATGTGCTAGTCATGATGTTTATTGGGGACTTACGATCAATGTAGGCCTTTGCCACGATAAAAGATGTCTATATGCAACATGGTATGTTGAGATTCCAAGGATTTCAAAGATGATTCAGAGGGCTTCTCTAACATACATGTGGGCGTATTACTAAGAATTATTGGGTGGCGTGAAAGTTCTTCTTTAGAAACTTATTGAGTATTCATCACCTACTTAAGGATTTGATTCTTCCTAGGAATTTTACCACTAACCTCAAGTATCGTATCTCATGGTTAAGCTTCATCACTATTCCTATTTGGTTTCACTAAAGTGATGGCATTGGCACTGATTGACGCGTGCTTGGATGACGAGGGATCCCTAGTTTCAAAGTACATACTTGGGTCCTTAATTTTCACAAAGCTTCGGAGAATGAGTGTGATAAGCATTAACCTTCGATTGTGGTCTTCCTATCACTAGTGGTCATGGCCTTCAAAAGGTTATCTATCTTCCTATCCCTTCTATGTTTTGTTGGCTAGGGCCGTGGGACCATGGGGAATCATTAGAGGTAAATTCTTTGGTTTGTCCCCATTTATAGTCGGGTTTGCCCCTCCATGGTTCTCGGGCATCATTGAAAGTCCTAGGTCCCGTAAGGGTGTTGTGGGAATCTCCCCTCCCATTCCATTGATGCAGCGAGGATGCGTAGTCAACTAAGCTTGTTCAGGGAGTCTCGTGCAAGTCACGAGTGTCATGGGGACCACTACAGCTCACACAAGGAAGAGACTTTGTTCACTTAGTGAAGACTTAGGATTCTCGTAGGGAGTTCATTAGGAATTTGACTTGATCTTCAAGTTCGAAAGCATCCTTGGCTTGGAAGTTTGTGGAGTCAATGGGAGGCAAGGAGATTGCCTTGTGGCGGTTTTGGGCAACTCACGGGGGTCATTCCAACTTTAGTTGTCATAGAGGGCAAGATCCTCTATTGTACCCCATGATTCTTCCGTGGTAAGATCACTAAGTTTGCCACCCAGCTTGGCAGCACGGTAGATGGATTGCTTAGTTGAAGTTGACATGATCGTAAAAAGATTTGGACTTGAAGCCAAAGATCGATCCGCGTGATGAGGACTTTATGGAGCAAGTCCTTGAATCGAGTCCATGCCTCGTAGAGAGATTCACCTTTACGTTGTTGGAACATCAAGATTTCATTCCTAAGTTTGGTAGTTCTCCCGATTGGGAAAAATTAGTGGGCAGGAAGCGAGTGGTGAGATCATCCCAACTTGAGATGGATCCGGCAGGAAGTCGCTCAAGCCAATTACTAGCTTGGTCCCGTAGAGGGTGGAAGAGGCATGCGGCGTGGTCTCGTGGTAGCATCAAGGTCAATGGCATCAAGGATTTTAAAAGTCTCGAGATGCAGTTAGGATCTTGAAATGAAGTCCATGGAATGCACATCCGTTTTGCACCAAACGGATGGATGGTGTGATCGCGGGGGCGTATTTTGAGATTGATCGGGGAGCTCAATGGTGTTCTATAGCCTTATTATGGTCGGTCTTAGAGTATTCACCAAGAGTACTGGCCTCTTGGCGGGTCAATTGGTGAGGTGGAGTGGGGAGGATTGGGTGATGTGGTGGCGGGTTATCACCTTCCATGATGAAGAGTGATGGGATTACTAACAAAGTCACGAAGAAGGGGATAGACTACAAGGAAGCTAAAAATGAGAAAAATCTCACTTGATAGGAATGAGCAAGGGAACCTAAAAGAGATAGAAAACTAACTAGCTATTCTATTCAAAGCGGTGGCGCCAAAAACTTGATTATATGAAGCATTAGGGTCAAAAGAACTTCCTTTTCATGAGCAAGTTTTTCAACACCTTGTATGGCAACCTAATCATTGTAGTGTAGTATTGGGTAAGCCTCGGGCATTGATATCATTCTCTAGGGGAATAGGAATGCTAGCAAAGAAAGTTTACTACGCTAAGGTTAGGGTTGAGGATGATTCTTTTTATCTTTTATATATTTTTTTGAAAACTAAGGGTAGAAATCTCGGGGCAATGGATTCGGGGGTGGTACTTCTACGGATTACTTTACTATCTAATTATCTAATAATACGATAGCTATGTCTTTTTAGTGTGTGCTGCATTATGATGATTAAAAATGTGTTTACCTGATATTATTACTCTCTAGATTATCTTTTATTTGTTGGTTGAATTCTCCGTCCTTATTCTTAACGCGTTGTGTTTTCTAAGATGCGTAGGAATGCTATGCCTAACTCTTTGAGAATACCTTTAGGTTATTGTCTCACGTAAGTCTTCTAGATGATTCATAAAACTAACTTTAAGGTTATCTTTGGATGTTTAGGACTATCTGAAATCCGCTAAATGATTCATAAACTAATGTTCACAAAAGATTATAAAGCATTTAAACACAACGATATCTGAGTACCTAAGCCATTTACAATTAAGATAAGAGACAACCAATCAATAATTAACAACAAGGTTTCATAGATCTAAGTAAACACACAAGAAATTTAGCTAGACATGTTAAACAAGCAAGCATACACACAATAAATGAAAGACATAATGATACTAATAGAATAAAACACTTATCTTGATGTGTAAAATAGGTATTGGGACCCTATGATACTGTCCAAGTCGGACTACAAATGTTTAGGGTTACTCCACAAGTCTACCTCCTAAAATGCTGAAAAATCGAATTCTATATATATATTTACACTTGTAGCGGCGCATTATAGATGGGGCGCCGACGTCGGTCGCGAATCATTAGGGTTTTCGTCTTCGCCAAGTTATCGATGGGAAGGTGTCACGTTGTAGTTGTGAAGCCGTGGAGCTAGCTTGAGGGGCGTCCACGATTACCGGATCTCGGATGCACTGAGATGAAAAGTCTTAGTGACGCCCTTCCTCTTCAAAGCATGAAGCCATCAGGTGTTATGAGCAAAAAGTCTACTAAGCCGTCAGGTGCATCTATTATCAAATCTGTAGAGGGGGCGGCATTAAGCCTTTGGTGAGATACTCACTCGGCTTAGATTTTTAGCGACTTGAGTGGTATCGATCTTGACTTTGCCATTTTCTTCATGTTTTCACTCCTTTTCATCCAAATATGCATCATTCACGCTTTTTGCTTCAAGAGACCTAAAAGAAGTGAAAAGGAAACGAAATTAGAAAGGAAATCCAGGATATAAAAGTGGTTAGATTAAGGGCTTAAATGACCCGCCCAAAAGTGAATGGCGTTTAAGTCCCATAAATAAATCCCAGGACTCAAAGACGCGCCTTAGCGGACGGCCGGAAGGTGTTCACAATGTTCTCATCCACGATTACTGTAGAACCTTTCCTGACAAGGGTCCCACTCCGGCCACTAACATTTATAAGCAAAATGTTAGGAAACCCTAGCATTAGCCTCGCCTATAAAAGGAGTTCTAATCCTCTCATAAGGTACAACTTTCTCTCACATAATAATACACACACTTTTATTCTATGACAAAAATGCATACTAACTCTCGGGAGCTTAATGCTGGGTGTCCCCCACATACGGGTAAAATTTACAGCTGTTTTCATTTGTGCATGGATTCAATCTATCACTTGGTTTAGTACAGATTCAGCCCATTGGTAGCTTGTTGGCCCAAACCAACACACGTCCTATACACATATTTCAACCCGTCATACTTTTTGTACTAACAAGTTGGCGCCATCCGTAGGACTAGTACACAACTGCGTCCTTAAAAAAATACTCACTAAGAGCACTTTCAGTCAGGAACCTACTCGCTTTTCAGTCGCCCACCTTGGAAGCGAAACAGAGGGAAGTGGAATAACGCATTTAGGTGGAACTTGGGAGGCTCGCGTCGGGCAACGACCTCGGGAATACTATGACAGTATTACCACAGTGATCTTGCCAATTATGTTTGAGAAAGTTCGTCAAGAAAGGAAGCAAAAGGAGAAGATCAAGGCATTGGAAGCAATGAAAGCCCGACTTGACTTCCAGAAGGGAAGAAAACTTCACAACGATAGCAGTGCAGGGCACCAGAACGAAAAGGAAACATTTGAAAGGAAAAACTTCGAGTCTAAGAGACACGGGCGTACACACGAGGCTCACGAGCTCCTGAAGAAGTGTTATGAATCGATCTAGATCACCAAGAAAAAACCACCTGAGAGAGAAGCGTTGTTTAAAAAGACTACTAAAATCAAGATTCCATAGGTTCGGGGAGATAGAAGGAGCGCCGTTTTGATTAATGCTTTAGGAGACTCAGGGCGACCAACCCAACCGTTCAGAGTAGCAGAGGGAGGGAGGAAAGAAATATCACAACTCTTTATTCACAAAAGTCAAGGCCCACCACCAGAAGGCATAGGAATAATAGAGCATCCTTGCGAAAGACGGACGAATCCTCTAAGGGCAAAGACATTGGAGGCGTACATTGGAAGCCTGAATCCAAGATGAAAAGGTCAGGTACCGAGGACGACAACCTAGAGAAGCCGTGAGTATGCAAGGCCCTTCCATTCCTTTGCTTCGCGTGTTTATTTCGAACTACGAAAAGACCAGGTAATGCTAGAAATGTCAAGACATATGATGAAGGAAGATAGAAGATCACCTTAAGATTTTTCAAACGGCAACATAGCCTGGTGGAGCTTTTGGGCTATGCCAACATGATGTCATATGTTCAATTCAACACTTACCGGATCCGCTAGGGTTTGCTTGATGACACTTCCCCGAGTGGATTACCTTAATTCTGACGATGCCTTAAAAGAAGCATTTCTGGCAAGTTTCTACCAATAGAAGAAATGCATAAAAGATCCTATAGAGCTTCATCACATTAAGGAAAGGGAAGGAGAATTCACAGAAGACTTCGTACAAAGATTCAAGGAAGAAATCAGGGATGTAAAAGGAGCGCCGGAAGTCATGAAAATATCAGGATTCATGCACGGAATAACCGATCCAGAACTAATTAAACGGTTGCACGATAGGGTCCCAAGGTCAATGAGCAAAGTAATGAATATAACCACATCCTTCCTACGAGGGGTAGTGGCTGCCGAAAATCGAGAAAGGAGAAAACCATTGCTACAAATACCTAGGAAGCAAAGTACAGTCGGGCGACAAAAAAATTTCAAAATGGAATTCGGGAACAAATTTAAGACAAAAGGAAATCAAAACGGCTTCCTCACTTCTCCTAAACCCCCAAGGGAAGCTCCGGCTCCAAAAAAAGCAAGATTTTCAAACTTGCCCCTAGCGATCCTAACCAAAGAAAAGAATAGTAACAAGTTTTGTGAATTCCATGGAAGATCAAGACATATACAGTGCATCACTAAAAAGCAAAAGGAGGAAAGAAATAAAGAAAAAATGGTCAAGGAAAAAGAAACATCTGGAAAAATCAAGCATTAGCAACACAAAACCTTAGGAGAGGAACAACAGAAGGACCACTCAATTTTACTTCTTACCTTTAAAAGGAAAAATGGAAGGAAAACGTAATGAGAAAGCACCTCAAACAACGGATGTGCTATGGAAATATAATGTGGACATGCGCGGAAAGATTGCGTGGCCCCGACTATAACATCTCCCACCAAATTCAATAGCAGAAACATACAAACAGTATATGACGTTCCTAGCTATGGAATCACAACCGTTTTGCACATCTGTTTTGCACCATGATGGTGTTGTCGGATCATGCTTGGTAGTAGTTTGAGCTTGACCGGGGAGCTCAATGGTGTTCCTATAGCCTTGGTGGCTCGGTCTAGAGTATTCACCAAGAGTACGACCTCTTGGCGGGTCAATTGGTGGTGGGTCAATGGGAATTGGGTGATTGATGCAGGTTTTACTAACCAGGTTTTAATATTTATAAAGTCTCGTTATACCTATAGTCTACCCTAATGCACTAACGGGCAGTGTACCTGGTCGCATGTAGTGTAGTATTCGGTAAAGCCAAGGTCATCCCAAGAGCTATGTGTGTTGGATTATTACTAAATCTAGGTGTCACAGATTTTAAATATGATTTCGATTAGGAATTAATTATTAAACTACTAAAGCAGATAAAAGCAAATAAAGGCAAAGGATAAATCAATAGAGGAGGGTGGTGCTAACCTAGTTATTCCTCCTAGCTAGTTATGTCTACGTCTACTTACTTCCAATTACTTCCGGTGGGGTCAAAGTTGAGAGGACAGCATTTGGTCAATTCGCCCTAACCTATCAGCAAAGATGCCACCACAAGAGGGAGTCATGTGTCCCCTCATAAGTCCACATGACCTTGTTCTGGTCCCTAAGCCAAGTCATTAAGTATCGATACATGCTAGATTTATAATAGTGAGTGCGCGTTAGCAACAAACACTCACCCCCTAATTCTTAAGTTCATCCAAACGGTAGGTGATCAGTTGGTCAAATCACACAAGTAGAAAGGGTTGTCAGTTGGTCATATCTTACCCTTCCGAGTCAAATCCAAGCTCACCTAGGGTCAGTTGGTCATATCTCCTAGGCAATTGGCCTCTTTCGCCATTCAAAACTACCGAAACAAGGGTAGCTACCAATAAACTATGCATGCATACACTTAGAAATAATTATAGTAATGTAAGCAAACAAAACAATTAAGGAATCATAACTAGGCCATCAAAGCAGAGAGGTTCTTAGCCGCTCATATTAACCATACAAATCAATTCAATATTCAAGGTTACGAAATACATGAATCGAAAGTAAAGAAAAGATCAAATGCTAATGCTTATCGTAGGGGAGTGATTTCTCCCTTGAGGCATTTCCGTATGCTCCTCTAGACCTGCCTTTGGCTTTTCCTACGTTCTCACGGTTGTATTTGTGTGTGGAATGGGATGATTAGAAATCTTTGGAATTAGCGGGGTATTTATAGGCCAAATATGGGTTACGTGCGCACTTAACTAATGAGTGCATACGTAAACATCAATTCCTTAAGTATTTTGCACTAGATTCGCGCTTGTTACGCAGTCCTTATAGTGAATTCGAAGCGGTGTCTTCAATATACTTGGTTACACCGTAGTTGATGAAATAGTTACGAGGCGTAGTTATCGTGGCGTGGAACCTCATTTGACCTAATATAGTTCATTAAGTAGCCTTTGGGGAGAGTTAACGCTAACCTATGATGACGTTGGTTTTTTTTACGAGTAGCGCTTTAGTTCACGGTATGTGAGAGAAGAGTTACGCGTAACTCCTTCAAAATAGCATACTATAATAAATCTTTTAATATTTCTCGATTTAAGCGTCTCTTTAGCTCAATGCTCGTAATTTACGAAGTGGAAAACATGGAAAACAAGCGTAAATCCATATAAATGATATAAATTACAAGCATTATCGTAGGAAATTGACACTTAATATTCGTAGACTATTTGATGTTATCAAATATCCCCCCACATGAACTCTACTTGCCCTCAAGTAGACCTTATTAGAAAGATTCCTAAAAGATATCTCCATAACGAAAAATATAATTTTACAAATCCATTATGCTAGAATAAAACAAAGCCGAACACCTCACAAAATGGGAAGGAAACACTTTCAAATCTCTCCTATTCTAAGTGTCAATGGGCTTCGGGTGATCACTTTCAATCGCATAGTCATAGAATGTATTCTATCATAAGCTTGGCGGTTACACAAATCTCCACTACTAGAGTTAAGGGCTAAACAATTCTCAAAGGCAATATGGGTAGACACGACAAAGGTTAAGGGGTGACTCGTCATTACTAACATGTCACATTGAAGTGGACAAAATCAATGATACATGACCAAATCCATGGCCAAGACACCAAAGATTGCTCATTTCATCACCTAGACACGCTTCATGACTAAAGGGTAGGATAAGACATGGGATATATAAATGGTGTAAAATAAAAAACAAGCGGGTAGTCTAAATCTATAACCAAGTCATCACCACTTACAGTCAGCCCAAAGTTCAAGCTTTGAAGTCAAGAAACCGGATCATGAAATACTAGGTAGATGTGTCATTAGAAGGGCGTCGTGATGGGCACACTACCTTTCTTCAATGACATAATTTACCAACTCCATTCTTCAAATGTGACCGAGGTGGCCTCCTAGATACTAAATCTATAAAGCTCATAACATAGTGCTTATAACATTGCACTTTACAATAACATAATAACTATATATATATATATAAATATATATATATATATATATATATATATATATATATATATATATATTCAACATAACAATGATAACTAAACATAATATCCCCCCACTTGAGATGAACAATCGGAATTCGGGGGGTCTTCAATGATCTTCAGGAATATGTTGTCGATGAAAGCGTGATTTCCGAACCTTTCCACTTGAACCTTGAACTTAGGCAAATGATGACTTCCCAATCACAAATAAAGACTTCAGGGTAGGCTAAGGTGTATAGGTGTATCGAAACAATAATATGGGTTAACAGAATGAAAGGAATGGCTCAGATGGGTGTATCTAGGGGGTATGCTAAAGGTGAGTGGCAACAAAAAGGGTTTCACATAGGGTGAGTCGAGGTGACTAATCGATAGACACAATGGTAGGCTATTTGGGTGATAATCCTATAATATTGCCTTCTAAAAGTGAAAAGTCTAAATACATCGAGCTAACTCAACATACCGTCTATGGTCTCGAAATGATGCAAAGGCCAAGTTCTAAAGTTTACAAGCTACCAACACACTCATAATTTGGTGGATTTGGGGTAAAATATTGGAAACGGATAAGGCTAATCTCACCATATAATATCAAGGGTTGTATATGCTTTCTAAAGGTCTAATCTAGTTAGGTTAAGAAAAACATGTCAAAATTTTAAAAAGGCATAATTTTTCAAAATAAACTAGAAAAACGAGGGCAAAATAATGTTCAAGAGATAATTCTACTCGGACGTCCCCTAATTGAATTGTAAAAAGTCTCTTTTGTACTAAGCATTAATTAAAGGTGAAGAGAAAAGTAGAATTAGAGCGAGAACTTCCATGAAATTTGCTCCAAAAGAGAAAAGAAGGCACGAAAAGAGGCGTGCCTTCGTGATAAGCATCATGAACAAACTTCAATCCACTGAAATCACGCTACCGACAAGCATAGTTCTAAAAAGAAAAAAATGAAAAATGAAAAAATGAAAAACAACAAACCTAACTCACTTTAAGTAGGAATCACGGTTGCACCTTTAGCATATGCACAAGCCTTTTAAACCACTTCGTGTCCCAAGTGGATGAGTGAAGTCTCGGGAGGGTTTACTGGGAACACACCCACAAAGTTCATTTAAAATACTAATACAAGGTTATTGTGTTTTAAAATGAAAGAATTAAAGTAGAGAAGGTTAAATGCGTTACTCCTTGAGGGGAGTTACGCCGTCTCGACAAAAACCGGATATAAGCTACAAATAAGTGGTTACAGCTGTAACCCGCGAGATGGAATACGCCGCATGTAATTATTGCGTCCATAATTATAGCTGCAAGAGGTTGGTTATGGCGTAATCATATAGATGAGTTAAGCGTAACTATGGTCGATCGAAATGGCTGAGCAATTACTTCCTCGTTCCTGCAAAAATGGTTAGAAAACACAAAACCCTACTGAGAAATGAAAAATAAAACAAAAGAAAGGGATAATGGTTTGTCTCGAAGAGCACTTTTCTTTATTTCACGAAGTCTTTAAGTTAGACCGAGCGCTGGGGCTCTATGGGGCCTTTGGACTTTGCCAGACTTCTTCAATGTCTTTCATCGAGGTTATGCCTCACCCGACATCTTGTGGTAGTGCGGAGGTATTCATTAGTTTCAATCTTCCTGAATTTTGCAAATTTTTCCTCAGAGTCCCAAGTGGTAGCTTGAGTGAACTCATATTTTTGACAATAATTGTGTGGTGGCTCTTGCTAGGGAATCCCAAAGAGTTTGCACCTCCTTTGCTCATATAAGCGTCATGGGGTGGTCAATTGAAATCCCTCATTCCCTTGCAACTCAAGGTAATCTAAAATCCCCTCAATATCATGTCGTCACACGTGAGCGGTACCTTTAAACCATTCTTCATCGGCGTATTCTCCACTAAGCGCTTGCATTCTTCTTTTTCATCTCTTACCAACTCCTTGTCATTCTCAACTATTATTTCACTCGTGTTGTTAGGACTCTCATTGTTTGAATTTTCTTTACTCATGTACTCCTTCCAAATCTTTTCTTTGGTTAACGTATCTACATGTCCATACTTAATTTTCACCCAACTATCAAATCCCAGGTTGTCCAATGGTATGTGCTAAAACACATACCTTTTCATCATCAAAATAGACCCAAAATAACCAAGAAAGAGCCGTTTATTGCTAATATTTGTGGTTTTCTTGAGTTTGTGCTTGTGCGAGAATGCGGATATGTAAAAACGCATAAAAGGAACCAAATCGGGCGTAAATCCGAGCAAGAGAGATTAAGAGAGCTTAAAATTTGGTGCCGAGGGAAGGTCAAATTGAGCATTTATGATGATTTCTAATCTCTGAGGATGATTTGTGAAGATTTGATCAAAGTTTGAAGAAATGTCAAAATGGCCCTCAAGTTTCAACAATTGTGAGAAATGGCCCTTGATGATTGAAAATTACAGCAATTTGGTCCTTAGATTATTGAAGATTGTCAAGAATGGTCCTTGAAGATAATTTGAGAACTTACCTTTGGTCCTTGGAATTTCGAAATTTACAATTTTGGTCCCTATAGTATCATTTTGAATTATCAATACTAGTCCAATATATATCCTAATCCAATATCTATGTACCTGACCCCAATCCATTAAACACTTACACCGCGCCCAAAACCAATACGCGATCCAAATCCGGTCCACATTACGGCTACACCCTTTTATTAATAACCACAATCCGGATCCATCCTTTTAACCCTTGATCAATAGACTACCCAAACAATTCACCTTGGCCAATGAATTGAAAAATAATATTAAAACCAAGCGCGCCCTTTACGAGGACTTCTCCTTCCCACCCAAACACACCCTATACATGCACCAATCCCACTTGACACCCAAACAACCTTTCACCTCGTATTAGAATCTATCTAGAACCCTTTCGGTGACTTGTCGAGGAGAGAATGACCACGCGTGGCAATTCAAGCAACTTCATTGGACAAAACACCTCATTGAGCTATATGGTGTATCTGATCGGTGGACAAAGAGAGACAATGGAGGATTGAGTGGCTCTGAATTTGCTTCTAGGCTCTTCCAAGGATCCCAAGACCTCCTCCTCAAGGCTATAAATAGGACCCTTATGATCACATTGTATTGGTGTAGTCTAGCTTAATTTCCTTTAAAGTTTTGTTTATGTTTAATGTATTTTAAAAGGTTTCAGTAGTTTAATGTTTTAAATTTCAGTATCTTGTATTCTCAATTAAGTTTTAATATAAGTTTTTCAAGTATTTTATTTCTTGTTTGATATCAATCCGTATTAATCCATTGGTTCTAGCTTTAAATATTGTTACTTTCAACTCATATAAGCTCTATATAGCTTATGTGAGCTTGTTTCTACATCTTATCTCCATCTTGTTCAGAGTTTTACAAAAATCAAAAAGTCAAAGAAAGTCAAACCGCTTATTTTGAGATTGCTTTTATTTTGCATATTTGTGTTTTCATCATAAAAGGGATGTGCTTTTGATCTTTATTTCATGGGTTAAATCCAAACAAGAGGTAAGTTAGCCACAAATTTGTACAAACACCCTTCATAAAGGAGTGTGTTTGCACAAAGGGTTTTTGACCCATTTTCGGTACTCTTGGAAGAGCTGATTTAGTCAATTAAATCTAGTAGTCCTAGTGTGTTAGTTGTGGTAAGAATTTGATCGGATCTCACAGTTAGTGTTGATTTGTTTAAGTTTTTGATACCAATAAGTCAAGTTTACAACTGACTTCTAGCTTAGCTTTGGTCTAGCTTTTGTTTGAGTCGTTGTTGGAGTCATTTAGGATCCTTAAATTACTGTTGCAAGTTACGGTCTAGTGTAAGTTAGTGTCAAAAAATAAGAGTTTGTCAAATTCTCCTTGTTTAAATCTTATGTCAAAAGCAGGATTTCTAAGTCACTTTCTCTAGCTCTTTATCTTTGTTTTAGATCATTTCAAAACCCAAAAATTAGTTTAGTATAGAGTCTAGCGGTTATACTTGGCTTATAATCGAGTTTCAAGAAGTTCCAATAGCTTTAACAAGCTCAAATCGGTTTACAAATATGTCCAAAATTTGCTATCAGACAAATTGATTTATTCCTCAAAACTTTAGATCAGATCCGGATTTTGTAAAACCCTCATTTGAGCTTCAAAACTCTTAAAATTGGTTCTTTGTACTCTTCTACGGTACATGGGTCAAATCTGATCTAGCTTATTTTGGCAATAGAAACTTGTTTGCTAGCTTATTAATAAGCTCAAAGGCAACTGTTGGGAATCTCGATTATCCAAGTAAGATTGTAGAGCTTGTTAGACTTTAAGACTAGCTTAGATTACTCCTAGATACCTTAGTTTAGATAGCTTATTAGGTCTCCCTTCATATATAGCTTATTTGAATGATCCCTTAGCTTATTAGCTTATTTCTTTAAGTACTTTCCACTTTAGCTTAATCATCCCTGAATTACTAGCCTATTGTATGCTCCCTTAGCTCTATCAACGGCTTTGTCATTTTAAGATTACTTTAAGATCCCCTTAGCTTAAAATCGGTTTATAGCTTGTATTTTTTTAAGTGCTTATTTGGTATCCAATTACACTGACTCTTGATTCTTCATATAAGCACTACATCTCTCATTTTTCATAGAACCAAAACTACTTTTTAGAATTTTCCTGAAAATTTCATCAATTTTGTCCTTGTTTGCTATTTTTCTATATTTAAAATAGATTTTAATCACTTTTAAATAGATTTTATTGCAAATAATTAAGAAAAAGCTCAAAAAATAATTTTTCAATTTTAATAGTTTAAGATAAATATAAAAAGCATAAAAAGATTTTTCTATATTTTTCCCTTTTTATTTTGTTATTTTCACAATTTAAATTAGATTAAATTAGTTTTAAATTAGTAGAAAATAGAAAATTAATCTGAAAAATATAAAAATAGTTTTAAAAAGTCTCTTATGATATTTTAGATTTTTAGAAAGTAGTTTCATATTTTTCTCCTTAAATTTCATAATTTTTAGTATTTTAATTTAGTTTAATTAGTTAAAAATTAGTTTTTAATTTAAATAAAATTCAGAAAAATCCAAAAAAATAGTTTTAATTCTAAATTAGTTTTCTAATATCATTTTTAGCATAAAAGTAGATTTTAGGCATTTTTAGGGTATAATTTAGAGGCGTAGTTGCATTTTATTTACGTTTATTAATTCGTTTAGTTATAATGCACTTAGGATTTCCGTAAAATAGATTCCTTAATTACTTTCCCCATTCCGTAGTTTAATAATCAAAACAAACAAATCAAAACATCGAGCATTAAATTCCGAACCAAAACGGCGTTGGCAATTCGCCTCGTTGGGAAAAGCGATCGGGTTGTCTAACCCGTACACACAATCACACACGGGATTTGATTTATTATTCTTTTTCCTAAGAGAATTTGAATCTATCTTAGTGATTATTTTTGATATCGATATTGAGGTTTTATCCACACACATAACCCTTAAGCCTTCATTTCTACAAAATCAAATTTTTTTACGCCCGCCGGGAAATGGTTGTGTCAACGATATCGTTTGAGGTTTGACGATTAGTGACTCGAGATCCTTCATTCGTGAAGTTACTATTTTCTATAAAATAAAAAAGTAAAAAATATTTTCCTTTTTCTTTTGTATATATATATATCGATTAAAATACAAAAGATTTTCTCTTTTGTTTTTGCTAATAAATAGAAGACATCAATTATATAACATTCTCAACAGAGGTGTTATCATTAATAAGTTCCCGAACTAAAGATCAAAAACTTGCCTTTGTGTAGCTTGTGGATTTATTTATTTCTATCGGATAAACAAACTGTGTGGTGGGTATAAGGGCGGCCTGACATTAAATTGCGGTATAAGAAGCGGGTTTTAATAAGCTTCCCGACCTAAAAAGCTTCTCCGCTTTCGCTTGCGCGTTTGTCTTATAAGTGATTTATTCACTTGGGATTATTGGTAAAGTTCAACGTGTTTTCGAATACCGTTCGTTTTAATTGCCCTGGTTTTGAAAGTGCATGCGCACTTTTCGTTCTAATAACTTCTGACGACCGTCGCTTAAGCGCTACAATTCAGCGAAGGCGAAATAGGCGTGCTCCTTTAGTGAACCCGAGATTGAACTAATCAAGCCCGCCCATCAGAAATGGCGGAGGACAACCGATCTATGCTAGAGCAACTCCAAGCACCCACCGAGGGTTATGGGGAAGCCATGCGTCGTCGGCAATCGTTCGATAACTTGAGCTTAAACACGGATTGATAAATTTGGTTTCGTCGCCAATTTCACGGATTCGAGAGGCGATCCTCACTCTCATATCCGACGATTCAACAAGCTCACGTCTACGATCAAGTACCGTAGCGTTCGGAAGAGGCCATCAAGCTACTACTCTTCCCGTTTTCACTTTCGAGGATTTGGCTCGAAAAACTACCCCTCGACGATAACCATGGGGAGGATTTAGTTTCAAAATTAGTGAGCGAATTCTTCCCACCTTCTAAAACAACAAGCTTAAAAATGAAATAACAAAATTCACACAAAGATTTGATGAATCATTTAGTGAGGCATGGGACAGATTCAAAGATTTGCTTAGGCAATGTCCCCATCATGGTTTTTCTGAGTTGCACCAACTTGATACGTTTACAATGGTTTGAATAGAATGATCAAGACTCTCTCAATGCCGCCTTGGTGGTAATTTGTTGACCCGATCAAGAGATGCCTTGTCGATTATTGAGAACAAATCAAAGTTAAGTTCCTCCGTAGCAAATCGGTTCTTTGCCGCCTGAATGATACACCATCATCCTCGTCTAGGAAATACGTCTACCGACGATGCTAAGATTGATAAGCTTGCGGATTTGATCCATGCTTTGGTTAAGAGTAATTCTTCTCCACCAGCTCAAGTCAAAGCGGTGGAAACGACTTGTACTACTTGTGGAGGCCCGCATGCCTACTACAATTGTACCGCCACCGATGGCAATCCTTTCCAATCTAATGCGTAACAGGAGGTGCCCAATACCGTCCTCAAGTTGAAACAAACCCTCGTGTTAGTAATCAAATGGGACCTCCGGGATTTTCTCCATCGAACAATGAATCGTTTCAATCGAATCAAGTTCGTGGACCGAATGTTCAAAACCAATTCAAAGCTCCACCAAATCAATACCCAAATCAAGGAGCTAACTACAATCAAGTATATCACAACCCAAGCTTTCAAGCTTCACCTTTGCCTCCAAATGACTTCACAACTTATGTTCAAAACACCAATTCTACCATCCACACTATGCAAAATCAGATTACAAGTTTGAGGAGCGAGTTTCAAACGTTAACTAGACAGAGCAATGAGTTTAGGAATGAGATTCGACTTCAGAACAACAAATTGGAAACTTCACAGAATAAACTCGAAGACATGTTGAATCTTTGTGTTGTGTAAGGTCACCACCCTCATCTTGAGGGTTCTCTTCAGTGATACTATTCCCCACCCGAAGGGTGAGTTGAAAGCTATAACCACACGGAGTGGTAAGGCTATTGATGGACCCTCATCTCCTACTCGTGATAAGGGAGGAGGAAAAGATACCGAGGTTGTTGAAGAAAATGTGCAACCTTTTGAGTCCACCTCCGGTCGTTCGGACTCGATTCGAACCCGATGTTAGAAGACTACTCTTAAAACTTCACTTCCTTATCCTTCAAGACTTCATAATCAAAAGCTTCGTGATAAAACCGAAAACCAAATGGAGAAATTTTTTGAAATCGTTCAATCCTTGAATTTTAACATCAGTTTCACCGACGCTTTACTCCTCATGCCGAAATTTGCGCTATGATCAAAAATTTAGTGAGTAAAAAAGAAAAGTTTGGTGAAATAGCAAAACACCGTTGAATGAGAATTGCTCGGCGGTGCTCCTCAAGAAACTTCCGGAAAAGTTAGGAGACCCTGGCAAATTTCTTATCCCTTGTGAGTTTCCGAGAATAGTGAAATGCTCCGCCTGGCCGATCTTGAGTGCAGTATTAACTTAATGCCTCTTTCGATTTATAACAAACTTTCTCTCCCAGAACTCACTCCTACTAAGATGACTCTTGAACTCGCGGACCGTTCAACCTCTATTAGGAGGAATCGCGAGGACGTCTATGTGAAAGTAGGACCACTTCATTTTCCCGCCAACTTCGTTGTCGTTGACTTTGATCTTGCGGTACAGTTACCTCTTATTCTCGTGAGGCCTTTTCTAAGAACGGGTCGTGCGATGATTGATGTTTATGAAGGAGAAATCACTTTACGAGCTAACAAGGAAACCGTCTCGTTTAATATTAACCATCCTTCGAGATACTCCTCCAACTACGATGATGCTTCTATTAATCGAATCGACGTTCTCGATATTGCTCTGAGGTATGCTCAAGAAGTTCTTGATTTTATGGGTGGCAATCCCACCATTCCTTACGAAAATGTTGAACCATCTTCTGAGCCTATTATTGCCGATTCTTCTCCTCTCGTTCGAGGGAGGTGATTTCCTTTTGGAAGAAATCGATGAGTTTCTTGCTGATGATGAATCGATTCCACTGGGAATTGATGATGGTGTTTATGATTAGGAGGAGATATCCGTTATCTTGAACAATTGTTGACGAAGATCCATTACCATCACTCCCCTCGAAATCACGATTGACGAAATCAAAGAAATACAAGCGTCTGATGAAAATCCTCCGAGGAGCTCAAGGATTTACCTCCTCATCTTGAATACGCTTTTCTTGAGAAACCGAACAAATTTCCCGTCATCATTGCTAAAAACTTGAAAGATGAGGAGAAGACCGCACTTTTGGATGTCCTCGTAAACACAAAAATGCAATTGCTTGGCAAATTTCTGACATCAAAGGAATCAATCCTCGTTTATGTACCCACAAAATTCTAATGGAGGATGATTGTAAACCGTGATTCAACAACAGCGTAGGGTTAACCCGAAGATTCATGATGTTATCAAAAGGAAGTTCTTAAACTCCTCGGCGCGAATCATTTATCCCATCTCTGATAGCTCATGGGTTAGCCCTATCCATTGTGTCCCTAAGAAAGGAGGAATGACCGTCATTGCTAACGATGAAAATGAGTTGATTTCCACCGCCTCATCACGGATGGAGGTGTGTATTGATTACCGAAAGTTGAACGATGCTACTCGTAGGACCATTTCCGCTACCTTTTATGGATCGAGATGCTCGAGCGTTTAGCGGGGAATGAGTTCTATTGCTTTCGATGGTTTCTCGGTTATTTTCAAATCCGATCGATCAAAGGATCGGGAGAAACCACTTTCATGCCCTTATGGAACGTTTGCTTACCGAGCGCATGCCATTTGGCTTATGCAATGCTCAGGATGTTCCAAAGGTGCATGATGGCTATTTTTCACGACATGATCGAGAAGTCTATGGAAGTTTTATGGATGATTTCTCAATTTATGGAGATTCTTTCACTTCTTGCCTCTCTCATCTAGACCACATGCTCAAAAGGTGTGAAGACACCAACTTGGTCTTGAATTGGGAGAAGTGCCATTTCATGGTCCGAGAGGGCATTGTCCTCGGCCATAAGATTTCAAAATCGGGATTGAGGTGACCGAAGCTAAAGTCGACGTTATAGCTAAACTCCCTCATCCCACTACCGCCAAAGGTATTCGAGTTTTGGGTCATGCCGGTTTCTATCGCCGTTTCATCCAAGATTTCTAAGATAGCCGCCCTCGACCCATCTCCTTGAAAAGGATGCTCCGTTTATCTTCACCAACGAATGTATTGAAGCATTCAATATTCTTAAGAAGAAATTAACTGAGGCACGATCTTGTTGCCCCATTTGACCGATTTGCCCTTTGAACTTATGTGTGATGCAAGTGATTACGCAATTGGGGCGGTCTTGGGGCAACGTAAGTCGAAACATTTTCAACCCATACACTATGCGAGTAAGACATTGTCCGAGGCCCAACACAATTATACGACTACTGAAAAGGAATTATTGGCCGTTGTTTATGCTTTTGAAAAATTTCGACCCTACCTTGTCTTGTCGAAGACCATAGTGTATACCTCACCATTCTCGCCCTAAAGTATCTTTCGGCAAAGCAAGATGCTAAGCCACGATTACTTCGGTGGGTTCTCCTCCTTCAAGAGTTTGATGTTACTATTCTTGACAAAAAAGGAGCGGAGAACCTTGTTGCCATCACCTTCTAGACTTGAGAATCCCCATCAAAGTGTGCTCGAGAAAAGGAGATTACGGAAACATTTCCTCTTGAGACACTTGGGATGGTTTCTAAGAAAGACCCGACCACCCCATGGTTTGCCGACTTTGCAAATTACCATGCGGGAAATTTCATCGTGAAAGGGATGTCGCCCCAACAAAGAAAAGTTTTTCAAAGATGTTAAGCATTATTTCTGGGACGACCCCTTCTTGTTTAAGATTTGTGCGGATCAAGTAATCCGGCGGTGTGTTCATGGCAAGAGGCTATTGATAATCTCAATGCTTGCCATAACGGACCCACTGGTGGCCATCATGGTGCAAGCTACACCGCTAAGAAGGTTTTTGATTCCGGATTCTATTGGCCGACCATATATCGAGATGCCCATGATTTAGTCAAATCTTGTGATTCTTGCCAACGTCAAGGGAAAATTTCACAGAAGGATGAAATGCCACAAAATGCTATTCAAGTTGGTGAGATTTTTGACGTGTGGGGCATCGATTTTATGGGACCATTTCCGTCATCTAGAGGAAATAAGTATATCCTCGTGGCCGTCGACTACTTGTCCAAATGGGTTGAAGCTAAGGCGCTCCCCACCAATGACGCCCGAGTGGTTGTTAAGTTCTTGAAGAATTTGTTTTCCGATTGGAGCACCTCGCTATCATCGATGATCGCGGTACCCATGTCTGTAATGAACAATTTGCTAAAGTTATGGCTAAATATGGAGTTACCCATCGCCTTTCTACTACAGATCACCCGCAAACGAAGCGGACAAGTTGAGGTCTCGAATCGTGGATTGAAAAGGATTTTAGAAAGGACCGTAGGAGAAAATCGAGCTTCATGGGCCGATAAGTTAGATGATGCATTATGGGCTTTCCGCACCGCTAACAAGACACCCATCGGGTGCACCCCATTCAAGTTGGTGTATGGAAAAGCTTGTCACTTGCCCATCGAACTCGAACATAAGGCATTCTGGGCCTTGAAACATGTTAATTTCGATCTTAAGACATGGGTGATCACCGAAAAGTTCAATTGAATGAATTAAACGAGCTTAGGGATCAAGCCTACGAGAATTCTTTGATTTTCAAAGAGAAGACTAAGAGGATTCATGATGCTAAAATCAAAAACCGCTTTTTCAACGTTGGTGATAAAGTTCTCCTCTTTAACTCTCGATTGAAGATATTCTCGGGCAAACTCAAATCCCGTTGGTCGTGACCATTCACCATCACTCAAGTTTTCCGTATGGAACGGTGGAGCTCTCTTCACCGATGGCCCAAATTTCAAGGTGAATGGTCATCGGGTGAAACATTATTTTGGAGGGGACATCCCATCTATGGTTGTCCCGGATCTCCAAACTTTCTTCCCCATGGACAATTGAATTCGGGGATCGAGTCAAGCTAGCGACTCGGTAATCAAAAACAGAGCTTCGGGAGGCACCCCATGCTTATCCATCTATCTTCTTTCTATTTTCTAATAAGTGATGAAGGGGTCCGCTTCTTCGATTTCTCGTGTTTGGTTGTTTGTGATGTTGTGTTTAGGATGTTCTCGATATGAAGACTCTCGTGCTCGAAGTTTGTCATTTCTCCACTCGAGTTTCATGATCGATGCCGATGGAAATCCGATATCCTAATCTTATCGACTAACGTTTATCTTCTAGCATACTTAATAAACGGCTTTTAGATTTTCGTTGATACCCTTGCTTTTAAACATTGAGGACAATGTTTCGTTCTAGTCTGGGGTAGGGTAATCTTCGATTTGATTTGACCGCACTTGCTTATTTCTCGTTGTGTTTCTCTCGTAACCCCGTTTTTCCTTAGAAAATGAAAAATTGTGCAAAAATGAGCAAAATTTAAAATTTTTCAAGCTTTTGTTAAGTCTTTTTGATGGAAAGGTTTTGCTAGTCTCTTAGATTAGAAGCTATAAAATGCGAATTCTAGCTCACAAGGCCAAGAATTTGCAAGTTTCCCTGAGTGACTTTAAATATGCATAACTTGATTTCATTAGACGAAGCATTTGCTAAGTTAATATATGTTTTGACACCTTGATTGACTTTCATTTGGTGAGAGTAGGAATAGAATTCTGACTTGACGGGCGTGTTGAGCCCTAGCTTGTTCCCTTAACCATAGATAATCTAATAATTATCGGCTAAGCATCTGCGGATCTCATTATTTGGGATTTTAAATTTGCGGAGATCGAGAAATGATAGAGTTACTTATGAGTTTAGATGCTAAGCGTGGAGTAGTTGGTTCTCTTTAGAGCCCATCGAAGGTACTTATGGCTTTTGTTCCCACAAAATTGTTTCACCCCATATCTGTCTAATAATAATTAGAGATGTCGAGTTTTTGGCTATAGTTAGTTCTTTATCTTCTTAAAAGAATCTTTGTTTTAAAAATTGGGTACACATCAAGGATCGTAATAAATAAATGAGCAATCGTAATAAGTGATATGTGAAATGTAATAAGTAAAGTTGTGAGTCTGCGTGTCGAGATCGGACCCTTGGATCTTTAGCGAGATTGAGTGAGGTCTTAGCCTAGCCAGCGGGATCCTCATTTCATGAAGCCTATAGTCTTGGAATTACCCCGTGAAGCTCCGTGGTTCACAGCTCATATAAGTAAAGGTATAAGTGCCCAAAAAAAAAATTGATGTTGAAAAAATGAAGAAAATGAAAATGAAAAGTCAAAAGTTATAAGTGAATAAAAATTCCTTGATGTGGACCTCATTTTTACGACAATGGTTCTTGAGGAAGGCGGATAACTAATTATCGACTTAGCTTTGTATCTTTATCGGAATAAAAGTTATCGAAACGAGAATTTGAAGAAATTCATTTCTCACCAAAAATAAAAAATTCTAGAGGAAAATAGGAAAATGGGAACAAAAGGTATTTACACAAGTAACTTCCATGGGTAGTGTTAGCATCTAGAATCATTTGTAACAATGATTTCGGTTTTACGCTTAGTTTGGGGCTTGTGAAAAATCAGGGACGATGTATTCTATCCGTATGGTCACTTCACGCTGTGTTGTGTTTTCTACTCCGTGATCCTAACGTGTCGTTTGAAAAATGTTGGAGTTATTGATCGACATGAAAGTTCAACAAACCGCCATTCATAATCGGAATGTGCTTAATCGTAATATCTATATGTGAATTAAAAGGTAAACGGGGCGCTTTTAGAATTAAGGCTTTCTTAATCTCTTTTGAGGAATCTTTGCTACTTCTTCATAGGTTTAGTAGAAAGAGATTGATATCCTTGGTTTTAGAAGCGTGAGTTGATTGCATTGCGTGAGGACACGGCAATAGTTTCGCTCGGGGTATTTTGGTATGTGCTAAAACACATACCTTTTCATCATCAAAATAGACCCAAAATAACCAAGAAAGAGCCGTTTATTGCTAATATTTGTGGTTTTCTTGAGTTTGTGCTTGTGCAGTACGGATATGTAAAAACACGCAAAAGGAACCAAATCGACGAAATCCGAGCAAGAGAGATTAAGAGAGCTTAAGCTGAGCCGGAAGGTCAAAATTGAGCATTTATGAAGATTTCTAATCTCTGAGGATGATTTGTGAAGATTTGATCAAAGTTTGATGAATTGGCAAAAATGACCCCTCAAGTTTCAACAATTGGCAGAAATGGCCCTTGATGATTCAGAAAATTGCAATTTGGTCCCTGGTCTATTGAAGATTGTCAAGAATGGTCCTTGAAGATAATTTCAGAAATTACCTTTGGTCCTTGGAATTTCAGCTTTTACAATTTTGGTCCCTATAGTATCATTTGAATTATCAATGCTAGTCCAATATATATCCAAGTCCAATATCTATGTACACAGCCCAAATCCATTAAACACTTACACCCTGGCCCCAAAACCAATACCCGATCCAAATCCAGTCACATTACCCGGCCACCCTTTTTATTAATAAACCCACAATCCGGATCCATCCTTTTAACCCGATCAATAGACTACCCAGACCCGGTCAATGAAATTGAAAAACAATATTAAAACCAAACGCGCCCTTTACACAGGACTTCTCCTTCCCCACCCAAACACACCCCGTATACCACCAATCCCACACCCAAACAACCCACCTCGTATTAGAATCTATCTAGAACCCCTTTCCCAGCTGACTTGTCAGAGAGAGAATGACCACGTGGCCAATTCAAGCAATTTCATTGGACAAAACACCTCATTGAGCTATATGGTGTAATCTGATTGGCTGCAGTGACAATGGAAGGAATGAGTGGCTCTGAATTTTCTTCTAGGCTCTTCCAAGGATCCCAAGACCTCCTCCTCAAGGCTATAAATAGGACCCTTATGATCACATTGTATTCGTGTAGTCTAGCTTAATTTCCTTTAAAGTTTTGTTTATGTTTAATGTATTTTAAAAGGTTTCAGTAGTTTAATGTTTTAAATTTCAGTATCTTGTATTCTCAATTCAGTTTTAATATAAGTTTTTCAAGTATTTTATTTCTTGTTTGATATCAATCCGTATTAATCCATTGGTTCTAGCTTTAAAAATTGTTACTTTCAGCTCATATAAGCTCTATATAGCTTATGTGAGCTTGTTTTACCCATCTTATCTCCATCTTGTTCAGTTTTTACAAAAATCAAAAAAAAGTCAAAGAAAGTCAAACTGCTTATTTTGAGATTGCTTATTTTCATATTTGTGTTTTCATCATAAAAGGGATGTGCTTTGATCTTTATTTCATCAGTTAAATCCAAACAAGAGGTAAAGTTAACAATTTGTACCAAACACCCTTCATAAAGGAGTGTTTGGCACAAAGGGTTTTGACCCATTTTCAGGTACTCTTGGGTTGAAACTGATTTAGTCAATTAAATCTAGTAGTCCTAGTGTTAGTTGTGGTAAAATTTGATCGATCTCACTAGCTTAGTGTTGTTTTCAAGTTTTGATACCAATAAGTCAAGTATACAACAACTTCTAGCTTAGCTTTTGGTCTAAGCTTTTGTTTGAGTCGATGTTGGAGTCATTTAGGATCCTTTAAGTGCTTGCAAGTTCCGGTCTAGTGTAAGTTAGTGTCAAAAAAATAGAGTTTGTCAAATTCTCATCTGTTCTAAATCTTCTCACAAAACAGATTTCTAAGTCACTTTCTCTAGCTAAGTTATCAAGTAGATCATTTCAAAACCCAAAAAATTAGTTTAGTATAGAGTCTAGCAGCTTATACTTGGCTTATAATCGTTTCAAGAGAGTTCCAATAGCTTTAACAAGCTCAAATCGGTTTACAAATGCCCAAGTCGCTATCAAGAAACCAGCCTTAACAGTCCTCAAAAACCTGTTTAGATCGTGATCCTGTAAAACCCTCATTTGAGCTTCAAAACTCTTAAAATTGGTTCTTTGTACTCTTCCGTACATGGGTCAAATCTGATCTAGCTTATTTTGGCAATAGAAACTTGTTTGCTAGCTTATTAATAAGCTCAAAGGTTGTCCCATTTTCTGCTTAACTGTTGGAATCTCAGTTATCCAAGTAAGATTGTAGAGCTTGTTAGACTTTAAGACTAGCTTAGATTACTCCTAGATACCTTAGTTTAGATAGCTTATTAGGTCTCCCTTCATATATAGCTTATTTGAATGATCCCTTAGCTTATTAGCTTATTTCTTTAAGTATTTTCCACTTTAGCTTAATCATCCCTGAATTACTAGCCTATTGTATGTTCCCTTAGCTCTATCACTGTCATTTTAAGATTACTTTAAGATCCCCTTAGCTTAAAATCGCTTTATAGCTTGTAGCTTATTTTTAAGTGCTTATTTGGTATCCAATTACACTACTCTTGATTCTCATATAAGCACTACATTTCTCATTTTCATAGAACCAAAACTACTTTTAGAATTTTCCTGAAAATTTCATCAATTATTGTCACTCTGCTATTTTTCTATATTTAAAATAGATTTTAATCACTTTTAAATAGATTTTATTGCAAATAATTAAGAAAAAGCTCAAAAAATAATTTTTCAATTTTAATAGTTTGAGATAAATATAAAAAGCATAAAAAAGATTTTTCCATATTTTTCCCCTTTTATTTTGTATTTTTCAAAATTTAAATTAGATTAAATTAGTTTTAAATTAGTAGAAAATAGAAAATTAATCTGAAAAATTATAAAAATAGTTTTAAAAAGTCTCTTATGATATTTTAGATTTTTAGAAAGTAGTTTCATATTTTTTCTCCTAAATTTCATAATTTTAAGTATTTTAATTTAGTTTAATTAGTTAAAAATTAGTTTTTAATTTAAATAAAATTAAAATCCAAAAATTAGTTTTAATTCCAAATTAGTTTTCTAATATCATTTTTAGCATAAAAGTAGAATTAGGCATTTTTAGGGTATAATTTAGACGTAGTTGCATTTTAGTTACGTTTTATTAATTACGTTTAGTTATAATCGCACTTAGGATTTCCGGTAAAATAGATTCCCTTAATTACTTTCCCCATTCCCGTAGTTTAATAATCAAAAACAAACAAATCAAAACATCGAGCATTAAATTCGAACCAAAACGACGCGTTGGCAATTCACCTCGTTGGAAAACGATTCGGGTTGTCAAACCCGTACACACAATCACACACGGGATTTGATTTATTATTCTTTTTCCTAAGAGAATTTGAATCTATCTTCGTGATTATTTTTGATATCGATATTGAGGTTTTATCCACACACATAACCCTTAAGCCTTCAATTTCTACAAATCATCCAACCAAGGCAAACTTGTTCTTTCCTCATCGTTGGTTGAGGTCCAAAAGAATTCGTCTTCTCCCATTCTCCTTAAGCTGCTTCCCCCGTTACGTTTATCGTCATACGGGTTGCATAATGCCCAGAAAACTTCCACAGTAGATTTTATTTTTTCGCACCAGTGACTACGTAATTATTTGTTGTCAGTTTCGCTTATGCAGAGGATGTCGTTATTAGCCACTTCCTTTTTCTGATTATGATCCTCATAGTCAATCTTGAGTTTTTTAAGAAGATTCGGGTTAATCTTAGCATTCCCAATTGTAATAAGGCATCAATCATCAAATGTCAAATCACCGAACTTGATATTATGTCTCTCAAGCTCATGCGAGGCACTCACTCTTCCTCTTTTTCATTATCCCCGTCGCTGCAATGTTTCAAGGAAGGGTCACCTTGTGAGGCCATGATCGTATGTGGTTTCATCATCGCTTATGATTATTGAGTGCACCATTGAGTGATAGGCCTCCTTCTTCTTCCTCAAGGAGAGATTTTCTAATCTTTCTTCATCGCGATATGCCCCAATTTTGTTATTCTTGATCCTATCCTTATCCGCCTCCCTCGCCTAAGTTTTCGTTTCTAGGGTCGCATGAAGCCCATAGATCATAATACGAGTCCCCTTAGTTACGGGTATCGCCTTGCACCAGTGATATTTCTTTTTAGATGGGGACAGAGGGCATAAATTAATGTCGGGACCATCTCAGTTAATTGCGTGTTCCTAATCATCTACTCGAAAGTGTCACCCATGTATCCCATTTACGCCAGAATCGTGATGTATGGTTACGGCGTAATCCTCGCTGGAGTCATCTTTATCAATATCAGCCATAACTCCTCGACAGCCGTTAAAGACATAGTTACGCCAGTAACTCTTCGCATACGACGTAACTCTAAACTCGTCACGGAAGTTTCACCGATTCGCATCTTCAATGTGATTATTCCCCCTGATTTTGGAGCCGTCATCGCAAAAAAACGACTTTGCATTCCATTGAGGGTCTTGATCCTTCGTGCTTATTGTTATTCATTCTTACTTTCCACTAAGCTTTTCCACCATAGATTCAAGGTTTTTAGGGTTGTGTCATGATCGAAAGGCTTCACGTTGTTTTCCGAATTCTTTTAACCACTCATCTTGTTCCTTTTGTCTTTGGGCTGAACTTTCCAGAAATTTATTAATTGTTTCTTCAAGACTGGGCTTTCTTTCTCCATAAGGCCCACGGTTGTAATTTCCACGATACCTGATTACTACATTATCTCCATAAAACGGTCGATTTTCTCCATACTTGGCTTCTTCAATTATATTTTCTTCATCGACGTGAGGACAATTCTTCGTGAGGTGTCATCCTCCACGGATTTCACAACCCACTTGGATGGCATGAACGGTTTCTCTGACCTTCAGCATATCTCGACTAAGATTTTCAATTTTACTAGAGATTGCTACAATTTCACAAAATTTTAAGCTTTGGTTTTTTTACCTCCGTCGTGCCATTTTTGAGAATGATCAGCCAATTTTTGAATGGCTTCAATTGCAAGAGTAGGAGTCATGTTCGGGATAGGTCCTTGATAGTCCAAAGATTCGCCTTGTAGTCACGCTTGATTCCTTTGTAGAAGATTTGACCTTTGTCGGGTTGTTCTGATCATGTGTAGGACCCTTGTAAAGGAGATCGTTGTATCTATCCCAGGCTTGATACAACGTTTCATCGCCTTCTTGTTTGAAATTATGGATCTCCAAAAGCTGGTTAGAAATCTTTGATGGCGGACAATACCTCTGAATAAAGTTCTTTTTTAGTAGAGCCCAAATATTAATTGCCCCGGCTGGCAATCTTTCGATCCATCTTCTGGCAGCTCCACAAAGAGTCATGGGGAATACCCTATGCATAACAAAGATCATGAGACACGCCTGGAATGTTGAAAAGGCTTGCGATGTATAGGACATTTTCAACGTGCTCATATGCATCTTCGTCCCTGTTTCTTGAAAAGGGTTAGCACGAAGCTCCCTCATAAATTGGTCTTTGATTTCGAAACGGACATCCGCTCAAATTGCCGGTCTTACGAGACCCGGCCCTTGTTCCGCTCTTATCAACGCCAAGTATTCCTCAAGAGTGAGGTCATCGATGTTAACAACTTCCATGGTACCTGAAAACTCGAAATATGATCGTGAGAATTATAGAAAAGTTTAAAACAAAACGAAAATGAAAGACTTAATATTAATCCTAATATAACTCCAATGCGGAAGCCCAAAAAATTGATGCAGGTTTTATCAACTGTGTTTTAATATTTATAAAGTCTCGTTATACCTATGGTCTACCCTAATGCACTAATGGGCGTGTACCCTGGGTCGGTGTAGTGTAGTATTCGGTAAAGCCGAGGTCGTCCCAAGAGCTATGTGTGTTGGATTATTACTAAGTCTAGGTGTCAAGATTTTAAATATGATTTCGATAAGGAATTAATTATTAAACTACTAAAGGAGATAAAGCAAATAAAGGCAAAGGATAAATCAATAGAGAGAGTGTGCTAACCTAGTTATTCTCCTAGCTAGTTATGTCACGCTCACTTACTTCCAATTACTTCGTGGGGTCAAAGTCGAGACAAAGATTTGGTCAATTCGCCTAACCTATCAGAAAGATGCCACCACGAGAAGTCAGTGTCCCTCATAAGTCTTGTTGTTCCTGGTCCCCTAAGCCAAGTCATTAAGTAACGCTACATGCTAGATTTATAATAGTGAGTGCCCGGGCGTTAGCAACTTAAACACTCACCCCCTAATTCTTAAGTTCATCCAAACGGTAGATGATCAGTTGGTCAAATCGCACAAGTAGAAAGTGGTCGCTTGGTCATCATATCTTACCCTTCCCCGTCTCATCCAGCTCACCTAGAAGGTCATTGGTCATATCTCCTAGGCAATTGGCCTCTATCGCCATTCAAAACTACCGAAACAATGTTAGCTACCAATAAACTATGCATGCATACACTTAGAAATAATTATACCGAAGTAAATGTAAACGCAAACAAAACAATTAAGGAATCATAACTAGGCCAGCACCAAGAGGTGCTTAGCCGCTCATATTAACCATACAAATCAATTCAATATTCAAGGTTACGAAATACATGAATCGAAAGTAAAGAAAAGATAAAATGCTAATGCTTATCGTAGGGGAGTGATTTCTCCTTGGAGACATTGTATGCTTCTCTAGACTTGCCTTTGGCTTTTTCCCCACGCTCGGTTGTTGTGTGTGGAATGGGATGATTAGAAATGCTGGAATTCGTGGGGTATTTATAGGCCATATTCGGGTTACGCCCAGAACTTATAAAGAGTTACCGTAACCATCAATTCCTTCATATTTTGCACTAGATCTGCTGGTTACGGCGTAACCTTATTAGTTGTTATGCCGTAGTCTTTAATATAATTGGTTACGCCGTAGTTGATGAAATAGTTACTGCCAGAGTTATCGCGTGGAACCTCATTTGACCTAATATAGTTACGCCATAGCCTTGCGGAGAGTTACCGTAACCTTCTAATGAGTTGGTTTTCGAGTCACGATTAGTTACGCATAATTGTGAGAGAAGAGTTACGCCGAACTCCTTCAAAGTCAAGATACTATGATAAATCTTTAATATTTCTCCAGGTTCAGTCTCTTTAGCTTCAATGCTCGTAATTTACCTGAAAGTGGAAAATAATGGAAAACAATCGTAAATCCATATAAATGATATAAATTACAAGCATTATCGGGGGAAATTGACACTTAATATTTAGGACTATTTGATGTTATCAATGATGTAGTGGCGGGTTATCACCTTCCATGATGAAGAGTGATGGGATTACTAACAAAGTCACGAAGAAGGGGGATGGACTACAAGGAAGCTAAAAATGAGAAAAAATCTCACTTGATAGGAATCAAGCAAGGGAACCTAAACGAGATAGAAATCTAACTAGCTATTCTATTCCCCAAAGCCATGCCTAAAACTTGATGCGCCGTGACGGGCTGCTCGGGGTCAAAGGAATTTCCTTTTCATCGAGCAAGTTTTTCAACACCCTAGGCAATAACCTAATCATTGTAGTGTAGTATTGGGTAAGCCTCGGGCATTGATATCATTCTCTAGGGGAATAGGAATGCTAGCAAGAAGTTTACTACGCTAAGGTTGGGGTTGAGGATGATTCTTTTTTATCTTTTATATATTTTTTAGAAAGCTAAGGGTAAAATTTCGGGGCAATGGATTTGGGGGTGGTACTTCTACCGATTACTTCTACTATCTAATTATCTAATACTACAGGTAGCTATGTCTTTTTAGTGTGTGCTCGTATGATGATTAAAAATGTGTTTACCTAGATACTATTACTCCCAAGTTATCTTTTATTGTTGGTTGAATTCTCACGTCCTTATTCTTAACGCGTTGTGTTTTCTAAGGTCGTAGGGAATGTTTATGCCCTAACTCTTTGAGAATAACTTTAGGTTATTGTCTACGAAGTCCTCTAGATGATTCATAAACTAACTTTAAGGTTATCTTTGGATGTTTAGACTACGAAATCCGCTAAATGATTCATAAACTAATGTTCACAAAGATTACTCAAGCATTTAAACACAACGATAGCCTAGTGCCATCCTAAGCCATTTACAATTAAGATAAGAGACAACCAATCAATAATTAACAACTAGGTTTCATAGATCTAAGTAAACACACAAGAAATTTAGCTAGACATGTTAAACAAGCAAGCATACACACAATAAATGAAAGACATAATGATACTAATAGAATAAAACACTTATCTGGATGTGTAAAATAGGGATTGGGACCCTATGATATTGTCCAAGTCGGACTACAAATGTTTAGGGTTTTTACTCCACAAGTCTACCTCCTAAAATCATCGAAAAATCAATTCTATATAGATTTACACTTGTGACGCTGCCGCCTTTAGGTGGGACGCCGATCGCCATCGCCGTCATTAGGGTTTTCGCTCTGGCAAGTTATCGATGGGACCGCGTCAAGTTGTAGTTGTGACGCCGCTGGGCTTCAGCAGGACGCCGCCTCGATTCTAGATCCGGGCCGCCTGAGATGAAAAGTCTTAGTGACGCCTTCCTCTTCAAAGCCCGACACCGTCAGTGTTATGAGCAAAAGTCTAATGACCGAGTCAGTGCATCTATTATCAAATCTGAGAGGGGACATCGCCGCCTTTGGTTGGGACGCCGTCAGCTTCAGTTTTAGCAGCTTGAGTGGTATCGATCTTGACTTTGCCATTTTCTACATGTTTTCACTCCTTTTCGTCCAAATATGCATCATTTCAGCAGTTTGCTTCCAAGAGACCTAAAAAGTGAAAAGGAACGAAATTAAGAAGTAACGGATATAATAGTGGTCGATTAAGGGCTTAAATGACCCCTTAAAAGTATATGTTTTAAATCCTTATCAGCTACAATCCGGACTCAAAGACGTACACAGAATACTTAGCGGACCAAACCCATGGCCGCGGAAGGTGTTCTGTGTTCGCATCCACGATTACTGCAGAACCTTGCCTGACAAAGGTCCCACCCCGGCCACTAACATTTATAAGCAAAATGTTTGGAAACCCTAGCATTAGCCTCGCCTATAAATGGAGTTCTAATCCTCTCATAAGGTACAACTTTCTCTCACATAATAATACACAAACTTTTATTCTATGACAAAAATGCATACTAACTCTCACGCCGGAGCTTAATCGTGGGGTCCGTCCCCACGGTAAGGCTAACGGTTTGATTTCATTTGTGCATGGATTCAATCTATCACTTGGTTTAGTATAGATTCAGCCCATTGGTAGCTTGTTGGCATAAACCAACACACGTCCTATACACATATTTCAACCCGTCACACTTTTTGTACTAACAAGTTGGCGCAATCCGTGGGACCAGTACACAACTGCGTTCTTAATAAATACTCACTAAGAGCACTCAACCAACCTACTCGCTCGGCCCACCTTGTAAACACGGCGGAAGGGGAATAACGATTTGTGGAACTTGAGAGGCCGCGTCCAACGCAGAATCCTCGTGAAATCATGTGACCAAAGATACCACCAGATCTTGCCAATTATGTTTGAAAAAGTTCGTCAAGAAAGAAGCAAAAGGAGAAGATCAAGGAATTGGAGGCAATGAAAGCCCGACTTGAATTCCAGAAAGCTTCACAACATTCTGAATCGGGGGCACCGAACGAAAGGAATGATATGAGGAAAAAACTCGAGTCTAAGAGACACCGAGACACACGAAGGATCTGAACGAAGAAGTGATCGATCTAGATCACCAAGAAAGAAAAACACAGAGAGAGAAACGCTGTTTAAAAGATTACGAAAAGGAGTATTCCATAGGTTGGGACATAGAGAGAGGAGCGTTTCAGTGTACTCCGGAGACTCCAGATGACCAACCCACCGTAGTGCCCAAAGAGGGGAGGAAAGCTACTATCACAACTCTTATTCACAAAAGTCAAGGCCCACCACCAGAAGGCATGGGGATAATAGAGCATCCTTGCGAAAGACGGATGAATCCTCGAAGAGCAAAGACAGTGGAGGCGAACATTGGAAGCCTGAATCCAAGAAGAAAAGGTCAGGTACCGAGGACGATGACCTAGAGAAGCCGTGAGTATGCAAGGAGACTGATCCATTCACTGCTCGCATTCGTTATTTCGAACTACCGAAAAAGACCCGTATGCTAAGTAATGTCAAAACATATGATGAGAGTGAAGACCCCGAAGATCACCTTAAGATTTTTCAAACAGCAACATAGATGGAGCTTTGGGCTATGCCAACATGATGTCATATGTTCAATTCAACACTTACCGGATCCGCTAGGGTTTGGTTTGATGACCTTCCCCCAGAGTCCGTTAACAGCTACGATGCCTTAAAAGAAGCATTTCTGGCAAATTTACTCCAACAGAAGAAATGCATAAAAGATCCTATAGAGCTTCATCACATTAAGGAAAGGGAAGGAGAATTCACAGAAGACTTCGTACAAAGATTCAAGGAAGAAATCAGGGATATAAAAGGAGCGCCGGAAGTCATGAAAATATCAAGATTCATGCACGGAATAACCGATCCGGAACTAATTAAACGGTTGCACGATAGGCTCCCAAGGTCAATGAGCGAAGTAATGAATATAACCATGATAACGCTACACGCGTCGTTCGGGGTCAAAGGAACTTCCTTTTCGTCGAGCAAGTTTTATAACACCCTAGGCAGTGAACCTAATCGTTGTAGTGTAGTATTTGGGTAAGCCACGGGAATTGATATCGTTCTCTAGGGGAATAGGAATGCTAGTGAGGAGTTACTACACTAAGGTTGGGGTTGAGGAAGATTAATTTTTTATCTTTTTATGTTTTTTAGGAAATGGAAAAGTACGAATCTCGGGGTTTGGATTTGGGGGGTTGGCATTTCTACCGATTACTCTATTATCTAATTATCTAATTAACTAAGGTGAGGGTAGTCTATGTCTAATTATTGTGTGCTCGTATGATGATTTAAAGATGTGTTTACTTATGTTTTATTACTCCTTAATTATCTCCTATTGATGGTTGAATTGTCACGTCCTTATTCTTAATCGCTACAGTGTGTCTAAGGTCGTAGGGTATGCGTTTATCCCTAACTCTTTGAAACTACCAAAGGGTCTCTTTTACAAAATCTCTAGGATTTATAAACTCTAACTCTAACTCTAAGGTACTCTTTGGATGGTTTAGCCTACAACTACTCTAGGTGTTATAGTCTAAGGTTCACAAAGATTAATCAAGCATTAACTACACAACGAATGACCTATCGCATTACTAGATCATTAACAATTAAGATAAGAGACAGCCAATCAATATTCAATAGTTAAGTTTCATATTCCCTCAGCAAACACACAAGTAAATTAGCCGGACATGGAGAACATGCAAGCATACACACAAATAATTAAAGAAATAATTAAATTAATGAAGTAAAACACTTATCTTGGTGTAAGATAGGGTTTAGAACCCTAAAATACTGACAAGACGCTTGGTTCGGTTTAGGTTTTACTCCAAAAGACTACACCTCAAAACTAAAAATTCGATTCTATATATAAGATTACATTCGCGACGACGTCACCTTATGATTTGTGACGCCGGGGTCGCCGCCATCGGGTTTCATCTTGGCCACGTTAGTCTTGCGACGGCGTCACCTTATGCTTGTGACGCCGTCCCTTCGCTCTCCCGACGCCGCCTGGATCAAATCTAGGCCGTCTGAGTGCGACGTCCTACTTTTAAAGCCCGACATCGCACTTGAAAATAAGCAATTTGGCTACCGTGATCGTCACAAATGTGCTCCGACGGCGCACGCAGATAACACCGACGCCGCCCCTTGTGTTTCAAAGCAGCCTTGAGTGTCTCGACTTGACTTTGGCCATTTTTTTCAGTATATCCGCGCCTTTTCGTCCAAATAAATGCCATTCCATCAATTTGCCTTCAAGAGACCTAAAAAGTGGAAAGGAACGATATTAAGTAATAACGGATGCAAAAGTGATCAAATAAGGGCTTAAACGACCCCTTAAAAAGGTACATTTTAAAACCTTATCAAATATCCCTACACTTGGTATTTGCTTGTCCTCAAGCAAATGTGCTTTTGGCCAATTAATTTATAAGTTAGGGGTCATGAAGCATTGGTTTAGAACAATCCACAACACATATAAGCCCCGCAAAAGTCATAACAAGCACGGAAATTACATACTAGCACCTCACATGGGGTGTTTGGGTACTCACGTCTCTCGGGTGTATATGAAATATAACAAGTTGGAAATGGAAGATAAACACTCATTAACCGTCCTAGTATATAGATTACCATAGGCTTGAGAATAGATCAAACCTCCATCGCTTTGGCGTAAGCACCTAGGAAAGACTATCAAAGAGGTCTTTTAAAGGGTTGTAATGTTAGGCTTACGGTAGGGAAACAAAGGGTTTGGTGGGATAGGCAATTTAGTGGTGGCAAGTCAAAAATCTTTATGTTACAAGCATGCGAAGAATGGCGTTGCTAAGCCAAGACTCGACACTCTAGACTCTAGATAACTAAAACAAACAAACATAAATTAAAGATAGATGTAGGTGGTAGCCCGTATGTTTTTTTTTTTTTTTTTCAAAACTCTATTTTTTTTTCTTTTCTCTTTTTCTATTTTTTTCGATTTTTTTTTCACATACACTTTTACTCTACCATCCTCTACGATAACATCAAAATAATAGGGATTTATAGGCACATCCCTACACTTGAGTTTTTATTACTCTAACACTAATTTGACCAGAATTGAAAATATCAAAATACTTGGAGTTCATTATTACGCAAATAAAGGGAATTTTAATTTAACGTTTCCTTCCCGTCATTTCATAAACTTTAACTTTTCCCATGAGTCCCAATCGTCCCAAAACTGTATACAAAGGATATGACTTGACTTAGCAACTTATGCAAGCAACTAGATAATTGAACTAAGGGTTTTTAGGGTGATAACAATAATGCACTCAAAGTGAGTGCATACAAGGTAGGCTAAGGCGATTTGGGTGTACATTTGGGGTGGGGTGTAAACAATTCTTCATTGATATTCGAAAACCAAACATCACGAGAACCACGAAAAGGATAGGCTCTAAGGGGTTAACTAGGGGTATCGTTTACTAAAGATGAGTACAACGTAGGGTGTAGGGAATTACTCAACCGATGTGGAAGAAGTAATTATATTACGGGTATCAAACAAGGGTTATCCTAATGCCTTATATCATTTAGTTATTCCTAACTACACAAGTGTAGTCTTACTAGCGATCTCGATGCATCTCAAAACAAGTTCTAGAATCTATTATACTACCGGTTCACACACTAAGCATTAAAGATGAATGCTTTAATTCCTACTAATCTAAGGGTGATCCTCACATTTTGGGTGGAATTTAGGTGGTAAAGGGTTTTTTGTGCTAGTCATGTAACTTCCTATCCGTGAGACGCTTTTGTTAAGACTAATGGCCCACTCCTATATGTCGTGAAAAATTTTAAATTTGGTGCCAAAATTACCCTAACCGACATTTTCTCATGGTTTATTACACAAATACAATTGGGCAAAGCAAATAATCAAGGATAAGCATAGTTTCAAAGTTCCCGTTTTATTTTCCCTCCCTACACTTTAACTGAACATTGTCCCCAATGTTCCCCGAAAGTATCAAAGTTATGATAATGGAAGGTAATAAAAACGAAAGAAACTAATACTCCCCTGATTAGCTCGGTAGGATCCGTGTGAAGTATTGGTTAAATCCTTTCCAAGAAGAATGTATGCGTGAAAAGCTCCTTCCAACCTTATGTATCTTCTTCTTGATAAATAAAACCTCGCACACTTGAAAAAATAAACTAAACCTTCACGTAAAATCAGCGGTAATAATATATATAAGACTCTACTAAACTAGGATATAATGCTTGTGGAATGGATGTTTACAGAATTTCTAGAAAATTAAGACCTGGAAAATTCCAAAATTTAAAAGTAGCTCAGAAAACGAGAAAAAAGTAATCAATTGTTTTTACTCCTTCATGACGCCGTCAGGTTGCGATCCTGACGTCGTCAGGTTATCCTGACAAAAACTGGTCCGCGATTTTCAAGAAAAAAATTTGGAAAATTTACATCTTTAAAATCTAGAAAAATTTTCTGCAAAACATCCATTATGACTCGATACAAGCATTTGACTCGACCAAACACACATTTATATCTTTTAATTAATTGCAATTCTCATTTTTACGTTTCTTTTGAAAACGTGTGTAATCCTCCCTACACTTATCCTTTATGTAAAATACTTTTATATGTAATTAAGACGAGGTTAAAAACAAAATAAAGCATTTTTTACAAATTTAAACATGAGAATAAACAATCAATAAAAGATATAAGACACAAACAAGCAAACAATTAAGCATGGGTGGCCTCCCACAAAGCGCTTTTCTTTATTTATGAGTCTTGTAGCTAGACTCGTAGTCGTGCTCCTACGTTGTCCTAATCTTAGAGGCCCATTCGATCTCCTTAACCCTTCTCTCATCACGAATGTATTCAGGGCCTAACTCAAGACAAGCAGTGTAGTAAACCTTGTTCTTCCATTCTACTTCAAATGCCGGAATGTTGTCCACATCTAAATCATCAATACCCTCAAATTTCTTATTTTTGTGGGGCATTATATATTTAACACTCTCGGCTTCATTTGAGAACTTGACTATTCCTTCCTCTCGTTCATAAACCATCTTAGACTCCTCTATAAATGGTCTCCCAAGTATCACATCCCCTAAAAATCCATCAATGATGCCCTTAACATTTTCCAAGATCATGAAATCACACCTATATGTGAAGTTACCTACGAAGACATGCAATCCTTTAACCCTCCCAACATAGTTACTTGCTTTCTTAGGCTTAAAGGGGTCCTCATAGGTTCTAGCTTTTTTCTCATGATCCAATTGTAATAGAGCCTAGACATTATATTCATGGGAGCCTTATAGTCAATGTAGGTGTGGTCCCTATATAAGTATCCAATCATACACGGTATCTTGATATTTTTAGGGTTACCTCTCTTATGCGAGGCTCAAGGGTGGTCTCGAACTTAACTACGTTATAGTGATAGGCGTTTCCTTCCCCTTGGGTATGAGTCGAAATACTCCCTAAGTTCTTCCTCCTCCCACAATCCTCCATAATTTCTAACACCTTATAATCTCCATCTTCTAAGTCATCATCCGAATCACTTGAGGTTGAATCACTATCTACCGGGTTAGTAGATTCCTTAAGGGCTTCCTCAAGCGTATTTTCAATTATCCTATTTAGTTTCCTAAGCTCTCCAATTTCACTAACAATACGAGCTCGAAGTTGGTTGGCAAAGGCTGGATCAAGCGGTGGGTATTTGTTTGGTGGTAAAGTGTTGTTTGGTGGTTTATCACCTTCCATGATGAAAAGTGATGGGTTACGAACAAAGGTCACGAAGAAGGGGGATAGACTACGAGGAAGCTAAAAATGAGAAAAAGTTTACTTGATAGGAATCAAGTAAAGAAACCTAAAAGAGGTGGACTACTAACTAGCTATTCTATTCCCGGCAAATGCGCCAAAACTTGATAACGCTACACGCGCCGTTCGGGGTCAAAGGAACTTCCTTTTCGTCGAAAGCAAGTTTTTAACACCCTAAAGGAACCTAATCGTTGTAGTGTAGTATTAGGTTAAGCCACGGGAATTGATATCGTTCTCTATGGGAATACGAATGCTAGTGAGGAGTTACTACGCTAAGGTTGGGGTTGAGGAAGATTAATTTTTTATCTTTTTATGTTTTTTAAGAAATGGAAAGGTACGAATCTCGGGGTTTTGATTTGGGGGGTTGGTATTTCTACCGATTACTCTATTATCTAATTATCTAATTAACTAAGGTGAGGGTAGTCTATGTCTAATTATTGTGTGCTCGTATGATGATTTAAAGATGTGTTTACTTAGGTTTTATTACTCCTTAATTATCTCCTATTGATGGTTGAATTGTCACGTCCTTATTCTTAATCGCTTTGTGTGTCTAAGGTCGTAGGGTATGCGTTTATCCCTAACTCTTTGAAACTACCAAAGGGTCTCGTCTACAAAATCTCTAGGATTTATAAACTCTAACTCTAAGGTACTCTTTGGATGGTTTAGCCTACAACTACTCTAGGTGTTATAGTCTAAGGTTCACAAAGATTAATCAAGCATTAACTACACAACGAATGACCTATCGCATTACTAGATCATTAACAATTAAGATAAGAGACAACCAATCAATATTCAATAGTTAAGTTTCATATTCCCTAAGCAAACACACAAGTAAATTAGCCGGACATGGAGAACATGCAAGCATACACACAAATAATTAAAGACATAATTAAATTAATGAAGTAAAACACTTATCTTGGTGTAAGATAGGGTTTAGAACCCTAAAATACTTGCACAAGACAGCCTTGGTTCGGTTTAGGTTTTACTCCAAAATACTACACCCAAAACTAAAAATTCGATTCTATATATAAGATTACATTCAACGCGTCACCTTATGATTTGTGACGCCGGGTCGGCCATTAAGGTTTCGTCTTGGCCACGTTAGTCTTAACGACGGCGCCACCTTATGTTTGTGACGCCGCCCTTTTCAAATTCCTCGACGCCGCCTGATCAAATCTAGGCCGCCCGAGTTGCGACGCCCTACTCTTTTAAAGCCCGACACCGCCACTTGAAAATAAGCAATTTGGCTACAGATCGTCCACAACATGTGCCCGACAAATGCCGCAGATAACACCGACGCCGCCCCTTGTGTTTCAAAGACTTTTGAGTGTCTCGATTGTTGACTTTGGCCATTTTCTTCATATATCCACGCCTTTTCGTCCAAATAAATGCCATTCCAAGAATTTGCCTTCAAGAGACCTAAAAAGTGAAAAGGAACGATATTAAGTAATAACGAATACAAAAGTGATCAAATAAAGGCTTAAACGACTCCTTAAAAAGGTACATTTTAAAACCTTATCAAACCACATCCTTCCTACGAGGGGTAGTGGCTGCCGAAAATCGAGAAAGGAGAAAACCATTGCTACAAATACCGAGGAAGCAAAGTACAGTCGGGCGACAACAAAATTTCAAAAAAGAATTCGGGAACAAATTTAAGACAAAAGGAAAGCAAAACGGCTTCCTCACTTCTCCTAAACCCCCAAGGGAAGCTCCGGCTCTGAAAAAAGCAAGATTTTCAAACTTGCCCCTAGCGATCCTAACCAAAGAAAAGAATAGTAACAAGTTTTGTGAATTCCATGGAAGATCAAGACATAATACGGACGAATTCCTGCACCTTAAAAAGCAAAAGGAGGAAAGAAATAAAGAAAAAATGGTCTAGGAAAAAGAAACATCTGGAAAAATCAAGCGTTAGCAACACAAGACCTTAGGAGAGGAACAAGAGAAGGACCTCTCAATTTTACTTCTTACCTTTAAAAGGAAAAATGGAAGGAAAACGTAATGAGAAAGCACCTCACACAACGGATGTGCTATGAAAATATAATGTGGACCTGCGCCGAAAGACTGCGTGGCCCCGACTATAACATCTCCCACCAAATCCAATAGCGGAAACATACAAACAGTAGATGACGTTCCTAGCTATGGAATCACAACCTCCGCGTAACAGAATAACGAATAAGCCTACATATCAAAAGAATACAATAGATGCAGTAAAAAGCCCGCAACATGATCAAATCCTCGATGCAAAAAAGAATACTGGCATTCTCAAATAAGGAAGAATTTCCGCTAAAGCATAATTAAGACTCCAAATAAAAAATGCAAGGAATTACCAGTCGGCATAAGAACAAAGGGAGATAGTAGCTCAAAAATGGCCTCAACATGATGCCCCCGCTTTAAATGCAATGACTGGAAGTAACTTTGCCACCCTAGCATAACAAACTCGAGCGAATCTATCCGACAAGGAATGACAAGCATCTCGCAACAAATGAACGAAATACTACATAGGGTACGTACGAAAGATATACACCTATAAAGAGACAGTTTGCGAAATAAAAAGCATGGGACCACGGCAAAAAAGGTAGAATAAGACTTTTTAAGCAAAAACAGCAACCGAAGGGGAAACCATCACTAACGGGAATAGTAAAAAATCATGTGTCAACAAACCCCGTACTCAAAGCGCCCGGGTAAGGAAGCCCGTGAGCAATCCGGAGAAAGATAAGTCAACAAGGCTAAAAAAATGGTGAATAAGAGAACACGCCCGAAATAGTAAAGTTGACCCATGAATAAGTCACTTTTCGAAAAAATGGTTACAAGGTTGGATGGACGCTCACTCGGGCACGTAGGAGCATACCCCACAGTTTGAGGACTGATCTCATAGGAGCTAGGAATAAACCAGGGTGATTCATCACCATTATAAAGATAAACTAACTACATAATTAAGGTAAGCAAGCACGCGACTCCAAGAGAATAAAGCCTCCATTGAAAACATGTTATCCAGATATCGCGGAATAACTTAAAGGATACCCCTTATCCAAATAATCAAATAGAAAAAAAATCTGGGAAGTAAAAATTTGCATTCCTTCCCAAGGAACTTTATGTTAAATATAATAGAACAAGCAGGCGCTCAGGCTACAATCCTAGGCACGTGCCTCCCTACTAAATAATAGGTCAAGATCACTGCTCACGCATGCAAGAACGATAAAACTTCCACTATAAATACACGCAAAAAATGGGAAAGACAGAAAAGTCAAAAAGAAAAAGATTACCAACAAATACCAAAGTCTTTGATGAAGTAACCACCGATGAAAAAAATTCAAAAACACCTTGAAAGAAGCTGAAGATGTTATTCAGAATCAAAAAGGGTTCTTAAGAAGCAAAGCACGAATGTGCATCATGCAACGAAAGCATAACCTCTATTCAATAACAAAACGTCATTCATCCGTGATCATTTTTAGCAAACTTATGACTTACTCAAGCCTTTACTCCCATGAAAAAAGAACCAAAAGAAGGTACAAGAGTTAAGTGGATACTTTCGTGATCCAGAGCTGCTCTTAAATGACTATTAATAACAATTAGTCGCTCTTAAATGACGACTAATAACCCACCACCACAATCATCTACAAACTCCCTTCACTTACACCCCATTCCATAACGTCCTCGAGCGTCTCCTAGAGTAATATGGCGAATTCCACGACATAAGTCTTATTTACAATAAGACTCCCATTAGCCATTGCATATATTCCTTGGTTAATCTCGGTAACAACCAGCGGAAGGAGAAATGATGGCAGTTGGGGGTACTGAAGGGAGTGATAGAATGTGGAAAAGGATGGGTCCTTAGGGAAGAGCAATAACGCACGTTAGGGGCAATTAATTGCATAAACCAGCCTCTAATTAACAAGAAGCTTCCCTTACAACATCAAGCAACAAAGGATAAAAATGATGCCTTCGTCTTTCTCTTGTTGCTGCCCAACTTGTAAGCAAGAAGACGGTCTAGAAATGTAAAAAGACAGTCTTGCAAAAGATGGGTTAAATTAATTACTTAGTGATTGGAAAGGCTACCCCACTAAGCCTCACCATCGCTAAGAATAATGGCCGATTCATGATCCGGATTCTCTGAATGTCTATGTTCATCTGCCGGATCCGCTCCAATAAAGGAAATCAGTTGTTTCAGTTTAGAAAGAAATGTGCAAAGAAGAATATGATAAACGAAGACAAATTTCGCAAGAAGCCCTTTAGGGAAAAAGCACAACTTCCGCAAGCACTACATTCCGCCATGGAAGCCCTTCAGGGAAAAAGCACAACTTCCGCAAGCAAAAAATTCCGCCATGGAAGCCCTTCAGGGAAAAAGCACGACTCCGGCAAACACGATGTTCCGATAGGAGAACCTCTCAGGAGGAAGTACAACCTCCTTAAGCATGATGTTCCGTGATCAGAACCTTTCAGGGAAAATACAATCTCAATAGGCATGAATTCCGGATAATAGAAAAGAGAATTATATGCACAGGGTATGATTAGCCACCCATATAAACTATGTGAAAAACAATGTGCAATTCATTTTACTTTATCTATTTTGTAATGCATTTTGGAAAATATTAATAAAAAAAGAGAAAGGGTGAAGACTAGCTACCTTCACCATTCTATTTTTCAACAATTTTCTACTTTATTAGTGCATAAGACGCGCACGCACCTGAGAACGACCCAAAGAACGTTATTCCGAATAACAAAAGATACACGTTATCCCGCATAACGGAAGGTTGAATAATCAAAATATTTACCCAAGGTACGTAAGAGATATTGCAAGCCCGGTACCGGGAGAATAACCCACAAATATTCAGCAAAGACTATTAAAGTAGGCATACGAGTATTAATATATAATAATAGCAAGGAACAAATTAAAACACAAGTGCAAAGAACCGTATCCAAAAAAGGTTGTACGCAACCACGGTAAGCACTTAAGACATGTCCACAAAAAATAAAACATTGTTCAAATTACAAACCACAACAATAAAAAAGAGATCTACATGACCACAAACTATTGTTAAGGATTTTGTTCCGGAGTGGTCTCGATCTCCTCTTTATCAAACAAAACGGAAGAGGTTTCACCTGCCTCGTATAATCGATAAGCTCGCTATCTAGAACACCGACTTTCGCAACCTCATAATCATCAGTCGAATAAAAACCCCGCAGACATAGTAGAAGCAACTGTTGTTGACAAAGCAGCGGAAGGGGCAACAACTGTCTCACCACTTGAGATGGTTTCGACACCCATAACGTTTTGGGCAGATAGAAGATCTACCAAAGGGTTATAAACATCAACAAGTGCTGACCGATGTACAACCATATATCTCTTAAGCCACTCAACCCTATTTTGTGCAACACCCAAAGAAAAGAATAATGAGGTATCGCCAACAACATTATTACTCTTCTCATCATGGATAGGAATAACAAGTTGCTCAAGATCAGGTTGCAACTCAACCATTCCAGGAGTTTCTGCAAGGGAACCCTCAACGCGAAGAAGATCCATGATATTCGCAATACTGGCATCCTTATGAGATCTAAGAGCAACGAGTAAAGAAAACTCCACATCACTAAGAGCTCGCAAAGCAGAACAGTAATCCGCTTTTGCGGAAGCATTATGAACATCAAGGTCCTCAAGCTCCCTTTATTCCTTACCATGGTGAATACCAGCCACTAAACCCCCCTGCATACATTTCTCAATAGCACGGCTAAACGCTATCGCCAAAGCTACAAGATAATACAGAGAGTTCAAACATTTGAAAAAAACAAGCCTCCTACCATACGTCAATAACCAGCGGCGACCAGATATAACGGTTAAGAAGCGGGGATAAAATTCATCATCAAGGTGAAGGGCCAAATCCGTGAGGTCGGCGTCCAACCGGTCCATTTTACCCATAACCAAGTCCATCTGAGCATCTTGGATTTTACAAAATTCTTCCCTCAAGACCTCAAAGGAAGGAACCTGGCTACGAAGCTCAAAGCATGAAGTTTCCAGTGTACGTATCTGTAGCAAAAAAAAAGAAAAAATGCATCAAGTAAGATATAAGAAAAAGGGGGGGGAATGATCAAAACATCACAACGCATACCTGACCCACAATATTGTTATTCTGCAATTTAACCACAAAAACCTCGGCTTTTAAGCTGGCAAGTTCATGATCCCTACCATCCGTTGATGATCGAAGCGCTGGTAACTCCGCTCGGAGAGAGTCTCGCTCTCTTTCAAGAGCAGAGTTTAGTTCTTTAGAAGATCGTACTTCAGCAGTACGGGAGGTTTCAGAAGCCTCCATCTCGAAAACTCGATCTCGAAGGCAAATCACCTCTGCAGCTTCAGCTTTCAACTTTACGATCTCTTTATCTCTTTCCTTCAGCAAAACAGCCTGATGATCTTATTGGACCAACAAGCGCCTTTTCTCCTTCATACTGTACTCAATTGAAGAAGGATCGCCTACTTTTTCCTTGCCCTTCTCAATTGAAGCGGAAGCAGCATCAAAAGTAACAGTGGTAGCAACGGCATCCGTCATAACCAGAACAAGAGATCTGACAAAAATATATAATATCATGACAAGTGAGCCAAAGCATAACATGCTAAACATTATTATAATGAAAAGAACCTAAAGAAGCAGCAAACCTGACAGGAGAATCATCAGAACCAAGCGGAGATCCAGCAGTAGAATCTGAGGGGGTTCCGGCTTCACGATCAGGAGTGACCGATAAGGAAGGAGAAAAAGAAGACTGGGTGGGCAAAGCTTTAAGGCTAACTTCTGGGTTCTGAACACTCCTTCTCAGTAACCTTTTTATGGCATGTGTAGACTTGCCACCAAAAGTAGACCTACTAGAATCTCCATAATCGTCCCTTAACTTTTTAAAGGGATGATTAGGCTCCATAGAACTTTTCCTCTTCCCTTGTCTGAATCTCACAGATGCATCACAAACAGATGCAGTCACGATCTCACGCACCGTTGCAGTCCCAAAAATAACATCACCACTAGTAGTAGAGAGAAAAAGCTCCACATCACCAGTACCAGCAGAAGTGTCACCCTGGTGCAAGTTACCAACCTCACTAACCATCTCACTGTTGACACTAACTTCCAACTCACTACCTGAATGAGGAGGGTCGGAAGAAGGAAGTGAAATGGCCCGTCCCGCAGTAAACTCTAGTAATCTGGGCTCATCCTCATATCGCCTACTGGCACTTACCTTCACCTTCATAGGATCCTTAACCTTGATGAAAGAAAGTAAATCCATTCCTACAGAAAGAATAATATAGTTTAAAAACAAAATATCAAAACGGAAAGCTGAGAGGACGCATATATAGCATACCCACCCTGTTCGTCATCATCAAGAAATAAGGGGTAAGAATCCTCATCTAAATTATAATTGCGACTCAACCCAACCAAACAAAGGAAGGGTTCCAGAAATTTATGAAATGGGGAAGGATTAGCAACAAGGGTTGCATAATGATCAGTGATGAACTCACTGGCCTTAGGAGGGGTATCCCTAGAAACACGTTTAGCAGTATGCCACAGATAAATAATAGAGCAGACAACAACATCAACCCAAAAGAAATGGTCATTCCAACTTTTAAAAGAATCAATGAGTTTGGTGTAACAAACACCAGCACTATCCGGCTGTTTACTAAAGGACAACCAGCCCTTATTCTTAGACTGAACATAAAAGCACCTAAACAAGCCAACTGTCGGCGTGATAACATGAGCACGACACAGAATATTAAAGTGAGAAATTGATCTGTGCTAAACCGTCAAGCTACCTCACACAAGCTAGCCACTTGTGAATGGCTAACCGTAAGAAGCTTAAAACTGCTTAAAACACAAATACAATGAAGTCCTGGAGAATATAGTGAATTCCCGGGTCGTTAAGTCCCACGGAGACTCAATGGTGTGCCAAAACTAACTCAGATGATAGAGTGATCACTAAGGATAGTGATCAATAAAGGTTTTGGATTGAATATTACACTAATGATTGATTGGGATGGAATTGGAAACAGAATTGAAAGCACAACAATCGATGAGACAAACGAAATACGTGACGCTTAAAAACTACGATAATGCATTTAAATAAAAGTGAGATCTAAAAATAAAAAGACCTAAAAATATGAAAAAGACATTTTTGGAATCCTAAAAATAAAAGAAAATTATTAGAAAAAGAAAATTATTTTTACCACTATTTAATTAATTATTATTAATTAAAAACTATTTTAAACTATTTAAAATAACCTAAAATAAAGGAAAATATGAAATAAGGCTAGAAAAATAAGATTATGATTCAGAAAAATCTAAAATATTATAAAACTAATTTTAAAACTAAAATTATATTTTTCACACTTTTTATATATTTATTACTAATTAATTACTATTTAAAATACACTTAAATACTAGAAAATATAAAATAAACCTGGAAAAATGAAATTTTAACTTGGAAAAATCTAAAATATGATAAAACTAATTTTAAAACTGAAAAGATATTTTTTATGCTTTTTAATTATTTATTACTAATTATTTAATACTTTTAACTATTAAAAATTCTAATAAATACTAAAAATATAGAGAAAAATATGAAAATTTTTCTAAAAATAACTTAAGGTGACAGAAAACTAAGAAAAATATAAAAACTGGATTTGCTTAATAATAAGCTGAAAAGAAAAATCAAAAAGCTAAAAACTATTAAATAAACGCTATCACTATTTTTAAATTGATATTTTTCTAGATTTTCTTTTTGAAAACTACTTAAATACTAATTATATGAAACTTTAACAAACACAAAAATTTTACAAACTTAAAATAAGTATTTGAGTGAGCTTATGAGCAAACAGTGGGCTTAAGAGCTTATTTTGGTGAAATAAGCTCAAACAAGCTCACAAGCTGAAACAAAAGCTCAATAAAGATGCAAACAAGCTAGATGAACTGAAATGAAGCTAAAAGATACAGATAAGCACACTGATAAGCTAATAACAAACAAATAAGCACTTATGCTAAACACATAAATGGGACAAGATTAGAGCGTATTGCAGCCCTAGCAAACAAGCTAGAAAATGAAAACCAAGCTTGAGACTTCAAGATGGCTTGGTTGGCTTTCCAAAGAACCAAGTATCACAGGATTTGAACAACAATTAAGCTCTGTGTGAGCTTTTGATTGAGCTTATGAAACCGGTGCACAGGCACTTTTTCGAACAGTGCACTCACAATAAGCTAATTAAAAAGCACTCTATAAGCTGATTAAAACTAAACTAGTATTTTTCTAATTTATTTTAGCTACTAAACTTTAGTATCCCAAGAGCTTTTAAGATAAAACTCAATATTAAACACACAGTGAAATTCCAAAGTTTATTCAAAACGAAGCTAATGAAAATTTTGACATTTTAATAACACATGCAGTTTGACTAATTTGAGATTCTAATGATCCTATGTTACTAAATATGTTATATTAAGCTATTGTAGGATGAAATTAGGCTACTATATCAAGTTATAAGCTAATGTGATGAGATTTGCATTGAAAAATCCTAACAAAGGAACTGTTAAGAATGAGATTAGGATTATTTTGACTTTTTACTAACTAGGACTAATTTTTATGCTTGAATTGAACTATTAGACACAAACATGACTTATAACAACAATAAACAACCACAAAACTTGCCTCTAGCAGTTTTACCGAAAGCAAATCCAAACACCCCCTTAAACACACTGTTTTGAAGCTTATCAAAGCTAAACACAAATTACAAACATGAAACTGATTATGCACATCATAGTATCACTTATTAGGACTAATGAAACCTTAAACAACAACCATAACAACATTAAACTAAGAAATGACCATGATTTAATTTTAACTGTCAAAATGATATTTTTAGAAACTACAAATTTAAAAGAACAACTAACTGAATTTAATCTTTAAATACACTTAACTATAACTAATGATCACTAAGAAACATAAATTCAAGCTAATGAACAACTACAAAAGTGAAATGCAAAAATGAACAAAAAGGCTTACAAAAGCTTCCAAGCTCAAACTCGAGAACAAGGACCAATTAACACCCCTATTAGCTTACCACTAAGCTTTTAACCCAAGGCCATCCAAAATTCACCCCGCTCCAATTGTGAATGCCATTTCCAATGCTTTTTGATTTTTTCACTAATTATTTGGTATTTTTGGTATTTTTATGTTTTAACTTCTAAACTGGTTTTAAGTGTTTCTAAAAGCTTGAATAAGCTTTATAGGAGCTTATGTGACTTATTTAGTCCAAGATAACACCTTATAACAACATTTGATTTACATGAGATTTTTGAAATTTGAAATTGCATAAACTGATATTAAAACTTAATACTTGAAATTGAAACTGAAAATAGTTCACAAATACTTTAAATAACATAAACAAAGTGCTAGGAAAACTTAAATTACACCGAGATTTTAAAATAATAAAACGCATAATGAAAAACTAAAATTACACTAGATGATGTTGATACAATGCATCTCTCTCTTCTTTTATAGACTTTTTGAACTCGATGACATCTCTGATTGTTTCCCACCAATTTCCACCATTGATCTCTAATTCATCATATCCGGCCCAAGTGGATATTTGGCCAATTTCTTCTTGAAAGGTTTTGATATTAATGGGTTGGTTTGAGTCAATTAAAGATTTTGGTGTTAGTGGAGGTGGAAGGGACAAGGTAAGGAGGGTGGATGGAGAAAATCATGGAAACCACCATGGTTTCGGTTTAGGCGCCAAGGAGAGGGAGAAGCATAAGAAGTGGGTTTGACTTTGTTGACTCGTGGTTTTAATAATACAAGGGGGGTTCACAATGGGTAATGACAGGGGGTCAAGTGGTATATGGCAGGGTTCTTTTGGGTTTTGGATGGGGTTCTAAATACAAAAGGGGTCCAATTGGTATTAATAAAGCATAAGGACCATTTTTGTAATTCTGCAAACTTGAGGGACCAAACTAAACTTTTTCCAATGTTATCAAAAGGACCAAACTTGACCAACTTAAATAGTACAAGGATAACTTTTGCATAAAATTCCATTTTAAAATATCCAGGGACTATTTTTGCAATTTTTCAAAGCTCAGGGACCTTTTCAGCCATTTGACCAAAGAATCATTCAAGGACCAATTTTAACAACTTAGAATATTTCAGGGACCTTGAATGATAAAATTCCACATTTTGAATTCCGTGGACTAGATTTGACAACTTTTTGAAACTTGGGGACTAAACCGCCAATTTTGCAAACATGAATCATTTTTCATCTGATTTTGATATTTTTGCATTTAAAACACATAAAACACTGATTTGTGATATTTTCATCATTTTGATACATTTTTGAGTGTTTTCAGATGATTTTGCAGTTTAGATTGTACAAAAATGATGAGTATTTAGACACTCATCAGAAATCTTAGCAGCCCCAATGACTGAAAGTTGGGATATGTTGATTCGATAGTACCCGAGGATGTCGACAAGAAAAACGGATAGAGGCTGGCGAAAATTGGTAAATTTAAAAAACCTGGTATATCCCCCAATTTTTCCAGTCGGTGACTCGTGAATGGTTTGATTCGGACCAGAAAATTCCAGACGAACACTCAACGGAATGGAAAACTTATCACAAAAACGGTCAAGTGCCCTTTGCGAAAGATTAGACTTAATATGCATAATGGTACCCATAGCGGAAGAAAAAGTATTAAACTCTAACCTGAAAAAACGGAAGAACCCTGGGAAGAAAGGAGTGATGCAAGAGAAACAGATCGAAAGTCAAAGAAATTTTAGTAATTGTGAAGAACAGTAAAGGAAAAATTGAATATTAGAAACTATGTAGGGTATTTATACTTACGAATTATTTAATTCCAAGAAGGCCCTAGGTAATGGCACGCGTCAACAACAGTTTGATCAGACGGTCAAAATTGAAAGTAAAAGATAAAGGTGACAGTAAGATAAGTGGGTCACTCGGTCAAATCAGTCAGAAGATGAAAAGCCCAGAAATGTCCACGTCGCACATTCCACCTACCGAGAAAGAAAGCGTCACAAAGACGCTTCAAAAGCGCGGAAGAAAATCTGTTTAGTTACCTTAAGTCTAGTAACATTCACCGCACGCGACAAATACCGCACGCAATGAATAAACTAGACTGGGGGGACTCGATGACATATAGCACGTACAGCAGGCCTATTGGGCTCAGCTTGTGCTATATGCATCTCGGGCTAAGCCTAACAACAACAAAACAACCACAAATAACAGATCGCCAGTAAGCCCAAGAAAAAATTGGCTACGATCCGGACTCAAAGACGCACGCAAAATACTTAGCAGACTAGACCTATGGCCGCGGAAGGTGTTCTGTGTCCGCATCTACGATTAATGCGGAACCTTAACCGACAAGGGACCCACTCCGACCACTAACTTTTATAAGCGAAATGTTAGGAAACCCTAGCATTAGCCTCGCCTATAAAAGGAGTTCTAATCCTCTCATTAGGTACAACTTTCTCTCACATAATAATACACACATTTTTATTCTTTGACAAGAATGCATACTTACTCTCACGCCGGAGCTTAATTGTGGAGTACGTCCCCACGGTAAAGCTAACGGTTTGATTTGTGCAGGGATTCAATCTATCACTTGGTTTAATGCAGATTCAACCCATTGGTAGCTTGTTGACCCAGCCCAACACACGTCCTATACACATATTTCAACCCGTCACATTTTTTGTAGTAACAATTTATCTTGCATGATTTATTCTACATATTTAATTACATTTGTTACAGCAGTGAATATGTTATGCTACGTAGTGGGTATAAAACGACCAAGTATATATAAGATGGTGTTGTTCTGTTCCGCCGTTACTGCCCTTTCATATGAGCTTGGCCACCAACAAAAGTGGACCTCACAGCGAGGGTGTTTAGGTCATTTCAACACCGACTTCCTAGGATAAACTAATTTCCGAACAAGGAAAGTCGTCATTCGTTAGGTTGAAGGATGACTTTTATCCACGTGTACGTCTTCCTACCTTGTTTTCGTCGTCTCATTATGGTACATGTCGGCCTTGAGAGTAACATTTATGTCGTATTATCAAACCCTTGTCAAAATTATTTATATATTTTGAACTGCGTAGAAGTCTGTTAAATTGTGGTCCTTTAATTATCATCAGTTGACATGTTAGCCATTGAAGATAATTTTATGGCCTTCTCTTCTTATCCTTTTTCTTTATTTGGACAATGTTCTTTACCAAAAAAAACAATCACAACTAATGGAGCAAAACAATAATAAGTCCAACATCGTGGACTTCAAAAGAAATTATCCACCAATAAATAACATCATCCCATTGGTCATCGATCACAACACTCAAAACCACTTTCTTATTATAGTTCTATAAGTGTGTGCTATTTGAAGTCTATCGAAATGGAGCTAAGCTCGAGTACGAATGCTCTGTGTTTTAGTGTAGTAGTGGTCGTGATTTTTGTGTATGCATGGAGATTTTTCAACTGGGTTTGGTTAAAACCGAAGGCTATGGAAAAGTATCTTAGAAACCAAGGCTTGAATGGAAATTCGTATAGGTTTCTATATGGAGACGCGAAAGAGATTGTACGCATGACAACTATTGCCAAATCAAAACATATAAAACTCACTGATAGTATCGTGCCACGAGTTATGCCATTCGTTTATGCGTCTGCTAAGACTCATGGTTCGTATTATTATTTTTGTTTCACTGTCTAGATGCACATATATACGCACTAATATGGTTTTTGGGATTGCGTTTTGGGGAGATTATCTGATTATTGCATTTGCAGGTCACAGTAGTTATTAGTACACCACCAAACATGTTATATTAGAATTGTACCATGGACCATGGTTGTATAAACTATGCCATGATGGTTTAGCAATTTAATACCGAGGACTTAATGGTGTACAGATGATCTACTTACTATATTTGTACAGGTAACAACTTTTTTACATGGATGGGGCCACAACCGATAGTGCACATAACAGAACCTGCGTTAATACGTGAGATTTTGGCTAATAATTACTTATTTCAAAAGCCAAGAGGAGGAAATCCGTTAACAAAGTTGTTAGCAAGAGGACTTGTAGATGTTGAAACCGATCAATGGGCAAAACATAGAAAGATCATCAACCCTGCGTTTCATGTTGAAAAACTCAAGGTTCGTGCTTCTTATTAAGTTTATAGATATTTAGGGACGGGGCTACATAGTATATATAGTTTTTAGTTATGAACGCACTAGTAAATCTTTTTTACTGTCCTTTGGTGAAAGTCACACGTACGCTTCAAGATTGTGAAACATAATGTCGTTGTTTCTTTTTTGTAGCATATGTTACCTGCCTTTTACATTAGTTGTAGTGAAATGATCACTAAATGGGAAGGAATGACGAAAGGAGGATCATGTGAAGTAGATGTGTTTCCTCATCTTCAGACATTTACTAGTGATGTAATTTCTCGTACTGCATTTGGTAGTAGTTATGTGGAAGGAAGAAAGATATTTGAACTTCAACAAGAACAAGCAAAACTAATTATAAAGGCTCTCCAATCATTATATATTCCAGGATCCCGGTGAGTACAATTTTCGTAACCAATTACCTAGAATTGAAGTAGTTAATAATGTTTGACTTTACGTACGTTATTTTAGATTTTTGCCTACACAAAGCAACAGGAGGATGAAGGAGATTGCCCGTAACGTGACGAATTCAATAAAAGAAATTATTCTCAAACGGGTGACTGCAATGAAAACGGGGGAAAGTAGTAAAGAAGACTTGTTGGGCATATTATTGGATTCAAATCACACAGAAATCAAACAGCAAGGGAATAACAAATTTGGACTTAGTATTGATGATGTCATTGAAGAGTGCAAACTCTTTTACTTTGCAGGGCAAGAGACTACTGCAAATTTGCTCGTTTGGACGATGATTTTGTTGGGTCAGCACACGAATTGGCAAGATCGCGCTAGAGATGAAGTTTTAAATGCGTTTAAAGATAAAAAACCAGATATTGATGGCTTAAGTCGCCTAAAAGTTGTAAGTTTCTATGTGCTTAAATTTATGAATTTACCACTTAACTATACACAATCCATATAAAAAACACAGTATTGGTTATAACTTATAAGTACCTGTTTGGCAGATCAATATGATATTGCAGGAAGTACTTAGGCTATACCCACCGGGTGTAGGACCAGGAAGAATGATTCATGAAGAAACTAAAATAGAAAACATAACATTACCGGCTGGGTCACACTTCCAGTTGCATATGATGCTTTTACATCTTGATCCTGATATATGGGGTGACGACGTGAACGAGTTCAACCCAGATAGATTCGCTGAAGGTGTGTCAAAGGCAGGCAAGGGACTAGCCTCGTACTTTCCATTTGGAGGGGGTCCACGTATATGCATCGGACAAAATTTTGCTATGTTAGAAGCAAAAATGGCACTCGTTATGATTCTACAACGCTTCTCTTTCGAGCTTTCTCCATCATACTCGCATGCTCCACATACCATTCTCACGTTGCAACCTCAGTTTGGTGCTCATCTGATTTTGTGCGAACTCTAATGCTTATTGTGGTAAGATTACCAGTATTATATTACCATTTTGTTTGGTTTGCTATATTTGAATGTATAATAGATCATTAGATATCAAGATATGCATCTTATGTGGTTAAATAATTAGTTTAGGTTTGTAAAATCTGGATTCTGTTTGCTAAATAAATGTGTCGAAAAATTTACGACAGTACGAGGTAAATATGATAACAGCTATGTACGACATTATGTAATTACTTGTGTAATACCAACTCAAAGTGTCAAACTTGTGTAATTACTGTTTGACATTATGTACGACAGTACGAGGTAAATATGATAACAGCTATTTGCAAATCACCTAAACTAGTCAACCAAACTAAAATTTACAATCTAGAAACAGATAACAACTTAACGCGCAGAAAATACTAAATATGATAACAGCTATTTGCAAATCACCTTGAAGCATCTGTGCAACTGATAAGAAAAGCAGGGGAACCTACTAGATGGGCAAGTATTAGATAACAAATTAAAGATCATATAATATGTAGACCAACATGTTAACTTTAAATAAACCTAACATGTATTCTAACTACGCATAAAATATCTTTCTCGTCATTAAAAAATATAGGCGTATTTATCCAAGAATAAAAGTAGTCATCATTCATCAGCTCCTTCAACCTCTTCTACATTTGTCAATATTGCGTTTTTAGTGACAAACTGGTTCAAACCGACTAATGCAACAGTATTTCCGCAAGGAACATCAAGTAGTGTTACTTGTGTCCGTCCCATCCAGACTAAAGTCCTATGAACACTTCTCACATTCAAATCTCTAGTTTCACCTGGGACATAATTTGGACCCATTATTCTTACCTTCATACCAGGTGAAACTTTACCAGAAAACACACGACCAAATGCAAAGAAGCGTCCACTCTCATTAGATGCTGGAATCACTTTGGAGACATAAAACATAAGCGGGCCATTAGGGTCACAGTTTCGAATTGCGTTAGCATAATCATCATCTGAAGGACCGTCATACAAATTCTCAACGCGGTATCTTTGAGCAGTACAAGGTGAAGGCAAATGTAATATCATCATTTCAAGTAAATTCACAGCAGGAAGCCATTTCTGCATTACACACTTCATTAACGCCATCCCCGTCAACCTTTTTTTATCTTCAGACCTGATGAAGACACCAAGCTTCTTCAAACAAGGCCACAAAACATCTTTTTGGTGATCATTCATACACATGTCAATAATCTGTCTAACGGGCTCGTAAACATACTGAACAAACCCACGTTTGCAAGATTCAGACCCGGTATTCTTAGTGGTCCACTCGTCCGTTTTTGGGTCATAGAAGTTGTCACCCCAAAGCATTTCCATCATCTTTGCCTCATCAATATCAAACTTAAAAGCATACAGTTTTGCAAAGTGATTCAGAGTAAAAGCCCATCCGTGGATCCCAGTAGAGAAAGCAACAGTACCTTTCTTGGGGTAAACCATAACATCACCAAGAAGCGGTTCCTCATGTGTTGAAATTATGCCATTAACACTTTCAACAACCTGTTGGAATCTTTGATATGCTTCCTCTCCATCAACTTTAAGGGAGAAACAAAGGTCAATTTTGTTTATGGTCAAAACGGGTCGAATCCTTTCTTTGAGGGCTTGTCGAAGAACACTTTCTGTTTGGACACTTACACCTTTAGTATAATCAACGACAACTAATGCACCGTCGGTTATACGTAGGTCAGAATTGACCTCAGAAGAAACATCAACATGTCGAGGTGAGTCGATAAGATTTATGAGGTGTTTGTTCCCCTTATGTTCTCCTTTCAAATTCTTGAGAGCTGCATCAGTCATCTCATGGTAAAGATAGATACCGCTTTGATTTTCATCAACACGTGTGTCAGTCTTAGTCGTACGCACATTATTACCAACTTCTTGTGCAGTGATGCCGAAAGCATCCACAAGAGAGCTGATCAAAGTTGATTTTCCTGTTAGGAAAAATGCAGCATAAGCAAAACAAATTCTTAAATGATAAACAGGAATTAAAAACTGTATAGTAGTGCTTATATATATATATATATATATACGTACCGTGATCAACATCAGCAATGACAGAGATGTTACGGATGTTATGTTTATTATCCATCAACCTACGAAGCCTCCCAGCTGTAAACGTCACCTGATAATTGGCAGGAAAAAATTTTGAACTATTATTGTTAACACAAAAGAAACAAATAATGCACTATTTTAAGAACTGTGATTGATTAGCTTCGAACTTGAAAGATAATTACCATTTTTCCTAGCTTTAAGCAAGATCAATAACAAAAGAAGTATTAGACAAAATTCCTGCAAAGAACGACCATAAAAATAAGAATTGCATATTAGAATATATATACCATCAGGGACGGATCTATGTAATAAATATGGGGGGCCGTTTCCCCCATGGCTAGCCGAAAAAGTTGAGATTTTAGTGTAATTTGTTTTTAGTTTAGACTTTTTTTCGAAAGTGTCCCCCACCCAAAACTCAAATTGCCCCCACCCACATAATAAAACTCAACATTCAACACTTTAAAGCCTTATAAATTCTTCATTTCTAATTAAAAGTACTCAATTTATCATTACGATCCTAGTTTTTTCTTTCGCATTTTGTTGCTATTGTCAAAAAAGAAAAAGAAAAAAATTGCCCCCTACATTCAATTTTCCTGGTTCTGCCACTGTATACCATGTATATACTAATATCATCTCATAAAGAGTTTAAAAACAAGAAAGCTTTGCGACAGTCTTCCTGAATTTGATATATTACTAGAACAAGTATCAAAATCTCAATAAGCTAAAGTGAACTGAACTAGGAATCATATTCTGATCATTAAAATTTTAAAGTGATGTTTCTGTAAGAAACAATAATTAGCCTTATGAATACAAAAGCTCATAGCTAGCTATACGCACACTTCGTTCTCTAACAACTTTTCATCCTTGTTAAACTACCCGGCCTCCTACATTTTTAATCATCATACTAAGATAACCTCAACATATTTAAGGTAGACATACACCCCAATTTAGCCTTAGTTGATTGGTCTAGTACTCTAGTTTTTCCAAAAGAGTTAAGTGCTAGGCACTTTAACAACATTGTTTCGGTACAGCATAGGTGGTTTTAGGGTCCTCTTGTTATTTGTATTAAGTCTCTTTCTTGACAAAATAACCATAAGACAGTACAAGTCAAATTGTTTTATTGGATCGATTATCATAATATAAGTAAAATTACCTGCCCTAGTGGTATCATTCCCTAACTGCAAAACTTCACTTGACCAGTCAATTAGGGCTTTCAAGAAATAGGTCATGAGTTGTTAGAAACACACTTTTTCATCATCGATCCACATCTGTCTAGCTCATCACATAATTTTCAAACATTATCTTTAAGTCCAGGTTGCAATATGTAACTGCAACAACTTCCATTGCTAGTTTTGTTTTTAAGTCTCGATCACACATGCATTGTTTTTCGAGTAATCACTTTTTATTGAAAAAAACTACTTACAGTTTAATAACATACTCTTAATCTTAACTAACGTGAATGACATAACCAAGATCGAGCTTTAAGAAGAAAAAGTGATACCTTAAATTAATCTTGATCGCTAAACAGAATTAATCATTAAAGCTTAGACTTCTTTTTTAATGATTGAAGGGTTCGTTATATAAGGCGAGTATATATAAATTTAAGAGTAAACTCCGGTTTACCCCTGTTTCGCACCATACATCCCTCTCGCAAAAGTTTCAACAGATACATCACTCAGTTAGTAAAAGTTAACCTATATACATCCCTCAGTTAAAATAAGGACTAACGGTGCAAATTATTTCTCCGTTATCTCCTAACGAGATATAAAATATTTACACCGTTAGTCCTCTGGGTTAACGGTATTTGCACCGTTAGTCCTTTTTAATGTTTTGTCCGTTTTTTTACGTTTTTGTCCGTTTTTTTTATGTTTTCTTTCGTTTTTGTCCGTTTTTTACGTTCTCTTCCGTTTTTAACGTTTTCGTCCGTTTTTTTAACGTTTTTGTCCGTTTATTTACGGTTTCGTCCGTTTTTTATGTTTTCGTCCATTTTTTTACGTTTGCGTCCGTTTTATTATGTTTTCTTCTGTTTTTTTTACGTTTTCGCCACTTTTTTTACACTTACGTCTACCTTTTTACATTTTTGTCCTTTTTTTACATTTTCGTCTGTTTTTTTACGTTTTCGTCCGGTTTTTTACGTTTTCGTCCGTTTATTTACGTTTTTGCCCGTTTTTTAACGTTTTCGTCCGTTTTTTACGTTTCTTATGTTTTTTTACGTTTTCGTCCTTTTTTTATGTTTTCGTCCTTTTTACGTTTTTTTTTTTTCGTTTTCGTCCATTTTCTTACATTTTCGTCTATCTTTTTACATTTTTCGTCTGTTGTATGCTTTCGTCTGTTTTTCACCTTTTTATCTTTTTTAATACACTTTTATTCGTTTTCCTCGATTATTCCGCGTTTTCATCCATTTTTTATGCTTTTATCCGTTTTTATCTATTTCATACATATAATATGTATGAAAACGGATAAAAATGTATGAAATTGGATAAAAACGTATGAAAATGGATAAAAATGTTTCTTTATTGATTTTAAATCATGATTTCTGGTTGAAAAGGGGTCAAAATCGTAAAAAACTAACAAAAACGTAAAAAATGGACGAAAACGTAAAAAAATGGCAAAAACGTAAAAAAAACGGACGAAAACGTAAAAAAAACAGACGAAAATGTAAAAATGACAAAACGTAAAAGTTGACGAAGTGTAAAAACGGACGAAAACGTTAAAAAAAGGTGAAAACGTAAAAAAAGGAACGAAAACGTAAAAAAACAGAAGAAAACATAAAAAGAAAACGGACGAAAACGTAAAAAAATGGCAAAACGTAAATAAACGGACGAAAACGTAAAAAACGGTAGAAAACGTAAAAATACGGACAAAAACGTAAAAAAACGGACGAAAACGTTAAAAAACGAACGAAAACATTTAAAAGGACTAATTGTGCAAATACCGTTAACCCAGAGGACTAACAGTGTAAATATATTATATCTCGTTAGGAGATAACGGAGAAATAATTTGCACCGTTAGTCCTTATTTTAACTGAGGGATATAAATAGGTTAACTTTTACTAACGGAGTGATGTATCTGTTGAAACTTTTGCGAGAGGGATGTATGGTGCGAAACAGGGTAAACCACAAGGATGTATTTTAGAGTTTACTCTAAATTTAATTTCCCATATTTAGTTGTTGCTGTCTTCTCTACCTACGTTTAAAAAACTATCGACAATACAAAACTAGAGGCACTTTTGCATACTCAAAAATCATAAATCTCTACTTTGATCTAATGGTGATGATTAACCTAAGATTTAACATGTCTAAACCTAAGTACATGTATTTTTCATGTCTTTTTCTTTTCTTTTTATCTTTCTTATTTATTTTCTCATTATTTATATTTTTTTTAATCACTTTTTTTAATTTCACCTTTTTTTTTTCGCTTTCGATAGTTTTTATAAGTTTTTGTCCGTTTTTGTCCGCTTTTATAATGCTGCCTGTTTCCATACGCTGTCGTTTTCATACGCTGCCTGCTTTTCTTACGTTTTGCCCATTTTCATGCGTTTTCGCTTTCCTACGTTTTCGTCCGTTTTGTTACGTTTTCGTCAGTCTTGTTACGTTTTCGTCTGTTTTCTTACGTTTTCGTCCGTTTTCTTACGTTTTTGTCCGTTTTTGTCCGTTTTCATACGTTTTCGTCCGTTTACATACGTTTTCTTACGTTTCATAGGTTTTCGTCCGTTTTCATCCGTTTTCTCACGTTTTCGTCCGTTTTCATACGTTTTCGTCTGTTTTCTTACATTTTCGTTCGTTTTCATACGTTTTGGTCTGTTTTCGTTCGTTTTCGTCTATTTTCTTACGTTTTCGTCCGTTTTCATACGTTTTCGTCCGTTTTCTTACGTTTTTGTCCATAATCATACGTTTTAGCCTGTTTTCTTACATTTTCGTCCGTTTTCCTATGTTTTCATCCGTTTTCCTATGTTTTCGTTCGTTTTCTTACGTTTTCATCCGTTTTCTTACGTTTTTGTCCGTTTTCATACCTTTTCGTTTGTTTTCTTACGTTTTCGTCCGTTTTAATATGTTTTCGTCTGTTTTCTTACGTTTTGTCCATTTTCTTACGTTTTCATCGGTTTTCATAGGTTTATATACGCTTTCATCTGTTTTTTTACGCCGTCCATTTTAGACGCTTTCGCCTGTATTCGACGTTGTTCGTTCGTCGCTTTCATTTTCATCCGTTTTTATACGTTTTCCGTTTTCAAACGCTTTTCGGTTTCATACGTTTTATACGCTTTTCATTCGTTTTATACGTTTTGTCCGTTTTCATACGTTTCGTCTTTTTTGCAGTTTTATATGTTTTCGCCTATTTTTACGTGTTTTCATGCTTAGAATTAAACTTTATTATATTACATGTCTAATATCAATTGTGATATTTTATTACAAAAAAGTTAATGTCTAATATCACTTGTGATATTTCATAAACAAAAAAGTATATTTTTTAACCCTTATTATCACCTGAGATATTTCATTGCTCTGTACATTTTTATATATTATTACCTATGTGTTTTCAAATATTTTTATAATTTTCAGTTACAAGATAGTTTTTGTGTCTTTCATCGCAATTGACAAGCGCATATTTTTTTAATGCAACCAATGTTATCTATCACTATCACTTGTGATATTATACTCTTAGTAGAAATAAAAGGGTTAAAGTCTCTTTAGGTGAATTCTTATTTTGTTCAAAAAAATGCTTATTTAATGCAACATTTGTTTGGTTTTGAGAATATGTCAAAGTCTCTATTTTTATAGTTTGCTTCTTTTTTATTCATTTTGATATTTTTAAATGACACTTATTTATCTCTTGTGATATAACACTGTAAGAAAGATAAAGAGTATTACACTCTTCATCATATATGTGTTATCAGTTGTGATACTCAACTAAGAATGTGAAATATTAAATTCATACCAAATGTGATAAGAATTTAGTATTTTACCAAGTATATATGAAAGAAATGATAATAAACATCACTTATTATATTACTGTGATGATTCTGTTTATTTTTCTTATTTATGTTTTTGAAAATATTTAGGAAGATTTTTTTGCTTTATGATAATATGAAATATTAGAAAAGGTGTTTAACTGAAAACAAGAGATGTTATGAAACTTTTGTTAGACTTGTGGTGAAATTTTCTATTTAATGGATACATTGTGCATTTTTTGATAGGTTTTATAGCCGAATTTAAAAATATCTATGGTCGAATCAGCAAACTAAAGAAGTTATGGTTGAAGAAAGCACACATTTTTATAAACAAACTGAGTAAGCTCAAACACATGTGATATCACACATGATATCACAGGTGATATCACCTCACTTGTGATATCACAGGTGATATCACATGATAACACAAGTGATATAAACTATGATATCACACATGCTATCACCGGTAATATCACACATGATATCACATGTGATATCAACGGTGTTATCACATGTGATATCAACGGTGTTATCACACATGATATCACGTGTGATATCACAAGTGAGGTGATTTTACCTGTGATATCACAAGTCTTTGAGCTTCCTCAGTTTGTTTATAAAGATGTGTGCTATCTTCAACCATAGCTTATTTAGTTTGCTGATTCAACGATAGATATTTTCAAATCCCGCTATAAAACCTATCGAAACATGCACAATGTATCCATTAAATAGAAAAATCCACCACAAGTCTAACAAAAGTATCATAACATCTCTTGTTTTCATTTGAACAACTTTTCTAATATTTCATAATATCATAAAACATAAAAATCTTCCTAAATATTTTCAAAAACACAACCATCACATTCTTAGTTAAGTATCACAACTGATAACACATACATAATGAAGAATGTAATACTTTTCATCTTCCTTACAGTGTTATATCACAAGAGATAAATAAGTGTCACTTACAAATATCAAAATGAAAACGTCTGAAAACGGACAAAAACATATAAAATCAAATGAAAAACGTATAAAAACGTATGAAAACGGACAAAAACGTCTGAAAACGAACAAAAACGTCTGAAAACGAACAAAAACGTATAAAACAGACAAAAACGTAAGAAAACGTATAAAAACGTCTGAAAACAGACGAAAACGTCTAAAAATAGATAAAACATAAAAAAAAAACGGATGACAACGTATGAAAACGTCTGAAAACTGACGAAAACGTTTAAAAACATACGAAAATACATGAAAACGTAAAAATACAGACGAAAACGTCGAAAAACGAACGAAAATACATGAAAAGCTAAAAAAACAGACAAAAACGTATGAAAATGGATGAAAATGGCCAAAAACGGATGAAAACGTAAGAAAACAGACAAAAAAGTATGAAAGCATAAAAACACGTCTGAAAACGTATGAAAAATGGACCAAAACAAAAGAAAACAGACGAAAACGTATGAAAATGAATGAAAACGTAAGAAAATGGAAAAAAACGTATGAAAACAAACGAAAACGTAAGAAAACAGACGAAAACGTATGAAAATGGACGTAAACGGGCGAAAACGTAAGAAAACAAATGAAAACGTATGAAAACGTATAAAAACGGACGAAAACGTCTGAAAACAGACGAAAATGTCTAAAAATGGACGAAAACGTATAAACGGACAAAAACGTATGAAAACAGACAAAAAGTCTTAAAACAGACGAAAACGTATGAAAACGTCAGAAAATGGACGAAAACGGATGTAAATGTACAAAAACGGATGAAAACAAACGAAAACGTCTCAAATCAGACGAAAACGTAAAAAAGGGACGAAAACATATGAACACGGACGAAAACGTATAAAAACGAATAAATACAGATGAAAACGTATTAAAGCGGAAAAAAAAACTTGAATAAAAAAAAGTGAATTTAAAAAAAATGTTAAAAAAAACAAAAAAAACAAAACGTGAACTAAAAAAAATAAACATGAATTTAAAATAAAAACGTGAATTCAAAAAAAAATGTTAATAAATAAGAAAGACAAAAAGACAAAGAAAAAGGAGAAAAAAAAACATGGACTTAGGTTTCCATATTAAATCTTATGTTTATCCCCACCATTAAATCAAACTAGATGGATGGTGAGGATTTGTCCTTTAGTAATCATCAAAATAAGAGTAAGCATTTGAAAATTCCTCTACAAAACCAATAAATTGCGAGAACCAGCATTAACCAATCAGATTTTTTTAGATACTAAATTTTATTATATAATTTAAAAGGGTATAATGGTAAAAATACATTTTTATTTTATTTTTGATTTTTTTTACAAAAACGTTTTTTAATTCCCCCCCTTTTTTTTTTTTTTTTTTTGGATTATACCTGTTTTTAAAAAATATTATGCGCACATGTGTTTTGCATTATGTGACAATTGTATATTTCTTTTATGCATATGTGTTTTATATTTGCACACATGTATCTTTAAAAAATATTACATAAATATGTATACAAACAACAAAACTTTATTAATGGATTTATGTAATTTAATACAAAACAACAAAACTTTATTAGAAAATGTTACATAACTGTGTTTTATTACAAATATATGAAGCGTGCACATGTACATAATACAATATCTTTAACAGTTGGTTCATCTTTTAGGCGTGCGCATGCAACATCGTCTTTAGTGTGCACGTATGCACTCACGAATCCTTGATTATCTTGATCGTATTTGCATATGTGCACATGCATGTAAACTTTTCTTCGTATTTACATGTACAATACACGTGTACATTCTTCGTCTCTATCATTTTCAGTACATTTTTATTCTTCATCTTGAGCATAAACCTGGATATTTGCAACTAATATTAATTTACAACAATAATACAAAACAATTATGGATCAGATCTTGTAATAAAGTTATGGACACACTTTTAGGCTGCCCCCAGTAGTAAATGGAGATCGAGATAGACGATCGAGATGTTCTCGATCTTCCTTCTACTGGTAATCGATCGTGGCTCAATCTTCTCCCCACTTGGTCGTCTGGCCGATCGACAACTACTAACATTTGTGTGTGTGTTATTTAATTAGAAAAGAATATTTGTGGGGTATGTTTTTTGTTTTAAAGGTCGTCTTTACTGGGGCACCCAATCACCTGAAGGTCGTTGGAGAGATAAAGCTGACGTGGCAGGGAAAATAAGAGGGATTCACCCTCCTTACTGGGGGCAGCCTTTTTGATACCAGCTGTAAAAACATATGTGCACAAAACTTAGAATACATATGCACACATATAACAACTATAAAACAAACTCTAAAACACATATGCACCGTCCAATTGATTATATATATAAAACTTAAAACACATATGCACACATATACCAACTATAAAACACATATGCACCCTTCTATTTTTTTTAAAGCTTCTCACTTTTTTAAAGCTTCCTTTATTCGAAAATATATCTTAAAAAGGCTTTGTCAAGTTAAAATATATGTAACCCCAAACACCCCATAATCAGAATAATGCAGGCACCAAGCTTTTGCAAAGGAACATAATAACATGTCGAAAAGATGTTGCACTTGCCACAGGTTGTTGATTTAACAATAATAAGAAGTACATTATATAGCATTTAAAAGTATAAATGGAGGTGAAAATAATAATGATCAAACACATGAACCTTTAAAATGATAAAGTGAGACAGTAAGTTTTCAAAGAGCATAAGTTAAACCTGGAAAACGGGAGCCAACCACTAAGAGCCAAGACCGCACTTAGATTGATAGGGTATCGATTTCCATTCCCATATTGCCCAAGAGCTCGACAAATTGCAGAGTGCATGGAGAGCGACTAATGCACCCTTGCTGAAGCCTGCAATGCCCAATTTGAGTGTAAAAGGAAAAGGGAAGAAATATTAGTTACTTCTTTAGTTAAATTTAAGCTTTTTAGTAGCAATATCAACATGCAGGTTCATGATTACGTACTATAATAACTAGTTATAATACCTGTGCACGCACAGGGTTTGACAAAAAAAATTATTCTGTATTAATATTGAATATTGTGTCTTTAAAGGTAATTGCATATAATTATATAGTTATAAGTTTCGTGCACGCACGAAGTTTACACATAAAAATTTCTGTTAGGTAACTCAAGATTTAATTTTATTTAGCTGACAAAGATGTTGATATTGTTATTTAAATTTCACTACTGATATTATGTTGTACACAGATCCAAGTTTAATAGCACATAATGAGTGTTGATAAAGTTAAAATATACTTATTTTATAATGAGCGTTGATATTATGTTGATGTTTAATAAAAATGTTTTTCTAGATAGCCTTATATAAATAAATAAGAATTACATGAATCATTGTTATAAGTACAATTGCGTCTATTTATTTTTATATTAAAGTAAACCGTGCTTGCAATTTGATAGTTATATTCTCGTTTTCAGTAATTTAGCCGTATTTAAAATGTAAACTCGTGTCCACGTAGGTTATTTTAAAAATGAAATAAATGAGTCCTTATTGAACGTATATAGTAAAAAAATTTATACTTATAATCTTATGTGAATTTATATGTTGTTATATTAAAACAACATATACATTGTATTTTGTTAATATATAAAGTTTAAAGGGTATAAAGTATAATGGGGTATTTGTTTATAATCCAAAGTTATTAAAAAACATGGAGGTTTATAATATTACACTTAACTCTATGTAATTTTTAAAAAATCAACCACTAAAGTTTTATTAATTACCTCATCTTTTTTTAAGTTTTTTTTTCACAAATTTGACATCTATATTTTTATGTGTTTTTTTATCAACCAAATTTCTCTATCAAATTTATTAAAGTTTGACCAAAATCAATTTAATTTTGACTTTTATTAACCAATCACATCACATAATTTTGCTTACGTGGCGAAATTGAGCTCTTCTATTGGCCCAATTTTTTTTTCAATGAGAAGGGTTTTCCAAAAACACTCCGAAATAATGTAATTATTTTATTATATAAAAATATATAAAAGACTTAATAATCTCACATTTTAACGGTCCCATATTTTTGTGCTCTTTAAATAGGAGCATAAATATCGTAACTTTTAAGTTGCTTTGGAAACTTGACAAGTAAATATTTTCATATAAGAATGAACAAGTGAACAAGGGCTTATAATTTTGACCAGTAGATAATAATTGTTTCAATTTGCAATGTATTCAACAATTATTTGAAAAGTAAAAATCTTGCAATTTTCATGTTATTAAAAGCTTTGTCTAATTGTGTCATCATAAAAAGCGCTTGAAGACTTTTTAAACACTACAAACATTGACATAATAATATAAATCCCAATGGGACTGCGTACTTGCAAGATCAAGTGTAGGTAATTTCTTCTTAAAAGTTAAAGGGGGATATATTCATTTATATTGTCACAATTACAAGTTTCCAACAACCCCGATCTAAACCCGCAATTAAACCAAGGTTAGGACCTAAAACTTCTAAAAGGAGTTTTTTCTAGCTCGATCATCGTCCTTGAACCGCAAAAATATACACATGCACACACACCTCATACTTTGCCTAAACAAAAAAATAAATAAATAATAAGATAACGTACAAACCCAAAAATTATGATTGTACACTTGGATAAGCATCACTCCATGACGAGTTGCATGTGGCGATTGATATCTTTGAGGTACTTTAATGGGACAATCTACACAAGCACCCAATATAATACTTCCCATGCACCCCATAGGGTGGGACCCACGCCCAATCATTTTTTTTTTTTTTTTTTTTTGTAGTGTATTAATATGTATAGTGTATTTATTTGTGTAGTGTATTAATATGTAATTATGTATAGTGTATTTATTTGTGTAGTGTTTTAATATGTATAGTGTTTTTATATATAGAGTGTATTTATTTGTGTAGTGTTTTTATATGTAGAGTATATTTATTTGTGTAGTGTTTTTACGTTAAAACATTAAAACATTAAACAAACACAACAACAAATGCTACTACTATTACAACGAAATCTACTTCACATGAAGATTGTTAATGTCATCTATAAGCTCATAGAGTATTCCACTCGACTGACATGCGTGATCAACTGGATTTCTTGCCAATTTCAGTGATGCCTCCAACGTCTTTATTCTTGCCTTCAACAAATTATTTTGAGCCAATAGCATGTTGATCGTGTTATCTTTAGTTTCGCAGTTTGAGCACTGCGTTGAAGAAGAGGCTTGACCAAAGTACTTTTGTTGAAATACTTCCTTCCACATAAAGTATCGACACCCATAGTCTTCAGTCCCTGGCTGTTACATGATGAAACAATTATAAGAAATGTATTCTTAACAAACAAGTTATTGATATATTTACGTAAATAAGCAGCGTTTAATTATTTACTTTTGATAAAGGACATGCATAATACTTCAGACCACAAGTTTTGGGCTTTTGGGATGTTCTTTCAATTATAAATCCACGTCGACAACGACACAAGAAAGGATTTTCTTGTTGCATCTGACCAAAAGAATTTGTATAATTATTCACAACATAAATCAGTAATATCATGGTTCACAAAATTAGAAGCTTAGAATACATAAATAACCAATCTTGTTATAGATTAATAGTTGATACATGGTTCACAAAATCACAATATAACTAGAAACTAAGATCAATCACGCTCGAGGCGTAGTCGCTCCAATGATGCTGCCATCTGTCCCACACGAAACTCTAACTCGAAATCGTCTCCTCAATCCGGCAATCTCTCGCCATTCGTCAACGCTTGAGACGGCTGTAACTAAAGATGAGGAAGAACCGGAGGACGGTGTATAAAATTCTCCTCATCTGCAGCTGGAGATATAGCTGGAGAGGGAGGCACATAAGATGGAGAAGAAGGCACATAATCTGGACTCTCAACACGAGCGGGTGTGTTGTTGACACAATGAATGTCCCTCCACTGATTGTCATCCGATTCCTGTAACAAAAGATGAGGAAGAACCGGAGCAGGAGCAGAAATCTGTAACAAAATATGACGAGTCATTTACTATAAATCAGTAATCGTTTACTATAAATCAATAATCCGTAATCTTCTATACATGTTTTGTCATTTACAATATAAATCAGTAATCGTCTATACATGTTTTGTCATTTACAATATAAATCAGTAATCGTTTTCTACGTCCTTCTAAACAATGTCTGTCGTTCAGTAAACATATGTGCCCATCCCACGACCAAGTCATTTCTGAACCATCTCCATTGTGGGTGAGTGAGCGGGAGTGGTGAGTTTTCATCCAGAACCGCGTGAACGTAGTGAGCAGCTTGGTCTTCCCCCACACGAAGAATCACAGCGGGGGACAATAGTTGTGCTGTATCTGGACCATCTCTCAGCGGAAGACACGTAACAGATTGTGAATTGGATATGCATACAATGGGACGGTTAAGAGCTGTAGCAATAGCCACGCCCGTGTCTGGCATAATCATCCAAGAACCGTAGGGTCTGGACTGATTCAAACCAATTCAACGAGTTGACCATAGTTGTAAACCATACCCTCCCCCACATTTGCATGTAAACTTCCCGGTTATTGTCTACCTCTTCCGTGACAATAGTTCGAATTCTGGGCCATATTTGTTCGGGATGACCAAGACCTACGGAAATAGCTCGATAGAAACAATTTCCATCACCTTCCACGTTAACAATCCCTAGGATCCACCGTCGGAAAAGAGGTGGAATTCGAGCCATAAAATATTCGCTACTGTCATTTGGAATGTACAAGTCGTGTCTTAAATCGCCCTCGCTAGGTTCTTCGTTCAAGTCTGGGACGTTAGAAGGCTCTCCCATGTATGAACTATGTCTCGCAGTTTCTTCATTTAAGTCTCAGACTTTTTTAGGTTTTGTATAGCTTCTGCGGTGCCCTGTGGGGGGTTCTTTGTTCATATCTGGGATATTTTGTTTAGCCTTGGATTTTTTGTCCTTTGCTCTCGGACGTCCACGAGTACTTTCTTTAACAACAGGTTGTTGGGTTGACACAGATTCAAGAGCGTATATACCTCTGAGCATGTTTAACATATTTTTCTTGACAAACGACGATGCTTTGGTAAAAACATTTTGGAATTTTTCTACGTCATCTTGACAAGAAAAATATTCAGGCTATTCAGGACATTGAGGCTCTTCAGGCCCTTGAGGCTCTTGAGGCTCTTGAGGCTCTTCTAGCGTATGAGTATGTCGGACTCTGGGCCAGGGAACACTTAGTGTTCTCCAAAAATTATCAACAACATTAAGCGGAATAGGCGATCTAGTATTCGAAAAAAGTGACTAGTTAAAATTATCGGTATTGACGGGGAGAATAACTTGATAGGCATAAATTTAAAATACATACCATGAATCTGAAGGTAATACAGTTCGTGATAGCATGGTAAACCATAAACTAACCGCAACTGATGACCACATTCATGTGGGTCCACATCCCGTTTACTTTCTGCGAGTATGAGTAGTAAAGCATCTCTTGAAACATTATACTGAAATTCGTTAAATAATGTTTACACGAATGCAGTTTCTTGATTTTGCTTGTATTCAAAGAGTCTCGTATCGCAGTTTCTTGCGCAGCTATAATTTTATCGACTGAACACAACAACGTGTCTAAGCTGGACTATGTGGAGCCCAAGTATAACTTCAACAACGCATGTTGAACCTCAACTCTACATGTTGTTGTCTGGCCGAAGCTGCGATATTGATCGGTAATGTACGACACAAACATGCGGTCGTAATATTGCAGCCAGTTATTAAAATACCCTAAAACATCTGAGAAAACAATGAATTAATAAAGTGAGAAAACAATTCGAGTAGTTATTTATTAAATGATAATAAAAAAATGTATTAATGGGTAAGTACCCTATTTTTGGACCAATAAATCCAGTAGGTTATGATAATAGTGCGTGAACACATCTTCGGTCGGAGCTGTAACCATCAAATCCCATGTCCATCTTACGGACTCTTACTCCTCTTGCGTAGCGAATTTGTGTCTGCAATGCTTGAGCACATTTTGATTGATATGCCATCTACAAAGTAATCTGTTAGCATTTGGGAATTCTGCTCTGCATGCCCCAAGCAACGCTAAATCTCTGTCGGTGACGATAACCCGCGGGTAATATTGTTCTTCTATCACCAACTTAATACATTCCAACACCCATATGAAATTTGGCTCTTTTTCACAGTTCAAAAAGCTAATTGCCATTGAGAATGTTCTGTTTGTTGAAGTAACTCCAACAATTGTAAAGAATGGCAGTTTAAACAACGTGGTGTTGTATGTGGAGTCCATCGACATGATTTCCGAAATGTTGTCCACGGGGCATATGGCGTCGGGTGAACAAAAAATATTTCCTCCAGCTCATTAGTGTGGTCATTTACCCTGGAGTAATATGTATAACCTTGACGCCTCAAATGTACTAAAAGGAGTTGTATCGGAGTCAAATCACCACGATCGTAGCGACGTATCTTTTCTTGTGCATTATATACCGTTTTAATGCTAGACACGTTATTCGGATCGCTCTCTTTTAGTGAAGAAAGTATAATTCGTGGTGCTACTTGATGTTTTGTCAACTGCTTCACCAAAACTAACTCACTTTCTTTTAATCGCATGGCCTGTGAAAAACCATGGAACGAGTCTACAAAATCATGATTATGCCTCAGACACTTTGACCCTCAAGATTCAACCGCTAGTTTTAGTGGTACCAGTTCGACCTTTTATAAATTTCGCCAGTAATCTGAATGGGCAATTAATTTTAGCGGTACCAATCTGCCGTTCAAGTTCATCTTCTAAACCTTCACGTGCAGACGTCCCATGTCTAGAACACTTAAATTCGATTGAGTACTTATAGCCCCTATCTTTTTTAGCTCTTCCTTTAACAATAAGAAAACCGTTCAATTGAGCAGTAGATTGCACCCAATCAGTTAAAACAACTTCATCACGGAACACCTAAAAAATAAAGAAAACAAATTTTTGTTACTTATATTAGTTTTTTTTACAAACTTTTATAAAAAAATACAACTTTGTACATTTTTAACAACTTTATTTATTGTTACATTTTTTTATAAACTTTTATAAAAAATACAACTTTGTACATTTTTAAATAACATTTGTAAAAAATACAACTGTTATATTACTTTTATTTTTAAAAAACTACAACTTTTATATTACATTTGTTAATAACAAAATTTTATTTATATTACAAAATTTTTATTTATAAACCCTACTTGTTATATAGTGTGTGTGTGTGTGGTTACGTGTGTGGTGTTGGACCCGTTTACGCGTTCGTTTCTTGTGGGTTTTGTTATCTGTGTGCGCACATGGTTTTGTTTCTCTCTCTCTCTCTGACTTGATAATACTCGTCTCTCTACTCACTTCTGGCAAACATTATTACCACTCTCTCTCACCTGTTTCTCTCTCTCTCTCTCTCTAAAAATTTTAGATCTAAACATATTAACAAGTATAGAACTTGTTAGATCGTTGGTTGCATCTAAAAATTTTAGAGAGATGTGGTGATGTTGTGGTGGTATCTGTTGTGGTGGTGATCTTTGTGGTGGTATCGTTGTGGTATCTGATGTTGTGATGTTTCTGTGAGAAGTTGTTTGGTTTCGTTGACTATTTTTTAGATCTAACAAGCTTTTAGCTCTGGTAAAGACTGAATTTTTTAGATCTTGAAAACTTTTTTGATCTGGTAAACTTTTTAGATATTGAAAACTTTTTTGATCTGGTAAAGACTGATTTTTCTTTTTAAAACTAAAAACTTGTTAGATCTAAAAAAATATAAAGATGTGGTGATGTTTCTGTGAGAAGTTGTTTGGTTTCGTTGACTATTTTTTAGATCTAACAAGGTTTTAGATATGGTAAAGACTGATTTTTTTTTTAAACTAAAAAGTTGTTAGATCTAAAAAAATATAAAGATGCGGTGATGTTTCTGTGAGAAGTTGTTTGGTTTCGTTGACTATTTTTTAGATCTAACAAGCTTTTAGATATGGTAAAGACTGATTTTTATCGGTAAAGTGAACTTTTAGATCTTGAAAACGTTTTTGATCAGTAAACTTTTAGATCTTGAAAACTTTTTGATCGGTAAAGGCCTGATTTTTCTTTTAAAACTAAAACTTGTTATATCTAAAAAATATAAAGATGTGGTGATGTTTATGTGAGAAGTTGTTTGGTTTCGTTGACTATTTTTTAGATCTAACAAGGTTTTAGATATGGTAAAGACTGATTTTTTTAAACTAAAAACTTGTTAGATCTAAAAAATATAAAGATCTTGGTGATGTTTTTGTGAGAAGTTGTTTGGTTTCGTTGACTATTTTTTAGATCTAACAAGCTTTTAGATATGGTAAAGACTGATTTTTTTTATCTGGAAAGCACTGAATTTTTTAGATCTTGAAAACTTTTTTGATCTGGTAAAATTTTTAGATCTTGAAAACTTTTTTGATCTGGTAAAGACTGATTTTTCTTTTTAAAACTAAAAACTTGTTAGATCTAAAAAAATATAAAGATGTGGTGATGTTTCGTGAGAAGTTTTTGGTTTAAGTTGACTATTTTTAGATCTAACAAGCTTTTAGATATGGTAAAGACTGATTTTTTCTTTTTAAAACTAAAACTTGTTAGATCTAAAAAATATAAAGATAATGGTGATGTTTTACGTGAGAAGTTGTTTGGTTTCGTTGACTATTTTTTAGATCTAACAAAGTTTTAGATATGGTAAAGACTGATTTTTTTTAAACTAAAAACTTGTTAGATCTAAAAAAAATATAAAGATGCGGTGAAGTTTCTGTGAGAAGTTGTTTGGTTTCGTTGACTATTTTTTAGATCTAACAAGCTTTTAGATATGGTAAAGGCGATTTTTTATCGGTAAAGACTGAACTTTTAGATCTTGAACGTTTTTGATCGGTAAACTTTTTAGATCTTGAAAACTTTTTGATCGGTAAACAGCGATTTTTCTTTTTAAAACTAAAAACTTGTTAAATCTAAAAAATTATAAAGATGTGGTGATGTTTATGTGAGAAGTTGTTTGGTTTCGTTGACTATTTTTTAGATCTAACAAGGTTTTAGATATGGTAAAGGCGATTTTTTTTAAAACTAAAACTTTTAGATCTAAAAAATTTAAAGTTGTGGTGATGTTTCGTGAGAAGTTGTTTGGTTTTAGTTGACTATTTTTAGATCTAACAAGCTTTTAGATCGGTAAAGACTGATTTTTTAAAACTAAAAACTTGTTAGATCTAAAAAATATAAAGTTGTGGTGATGTTTCTGTGAGAAGTTGTTTGGTTTCGTTGACTATTTTTTAGATCTAACAAGCTTTTAGATCTGGTAAAGATTGATTTTTTGGCAATGACTTATTTTTTGTGGTGATGTTTTGTAGGTGATATGCAGTTTCATTACTGGATGGTAAGGTGCAGTTTTATCTCACTTTGCAACTTTAAATGAAAACTTTTGGTGCCTATGCAGTTTCATTACTGGATGGTAAAGTGCAGTTTTATCTCACTTTGCAACTTTAAATGAAATAAATAGGTTTTAAAAAAAGAGGCAATGATGATTTTTATAAAAAAAACTTAAGAGTTTTGGCATGGCAAATATGAATGGATTGCAACATTCATATTTGCAGCCAACATGATTGTTTATATCTCATAAAGAGCTAATAATTTGAGCCTTACCTCTTGTGTGTCAAATGGTGAACTTGACATGGTTGTTTGGTGTTGTTGGTGTTGTTGGTTGTTGCTTTTCGTTGTTGCTTTCTGCTTGCTTGGGAACTGGATTATGGGGTGCTTGTGTAGATTGTCCCTTTTAGTTTGTGTTGTAGCTTTCTTGTTGGTGTTGATGGTGTTGTGGTGTTGTTGCTTTCATGTGGCATTATAAGCCTGAAGTGCCTGCTATGCAGCTCCCCTTTGAGAATCTTAGTTACTTTCTTGTGAACTTTTGCAGTTTTGGAATCCTACTTACCACATTTATGTTGAAAACGTGTAACTTGTGAATATTGTTGAACTTGTGAGTCTTGTGTCCTGAATACTTGTGACTTGTGCAGTTAGACTTGTGAGACTTTGTGCAGTTTGAGACTTGTGAGACTTGTGCAGTTTGAGACTTGTGAGACTTGTGCAGTTTGAGACTTGTGAGACTTGTGCAGTTTTGGACTTGTGAGACTTGTGCAGTTCTTGTGAACTTGTGACTTTGTGCAGTTGTGACTTAAAATTTTCTGAGGCGATGATGATAACCGAAACCGAATGGACGGTAAAGTGAGATAAAATCTCACTTTGCAACCTTCGATTTTGAGCCTAAAAATTTTCCGAGGCGATGATGATAACCGAAACCGAATGGACGGCAAAGTGAGATAAAATCTCACTTTGCAACCTTCGAATCTGAGCCTCAAAAATTTTCCACTAGGTTTTTTTTTTTAAGTTATAAAACTGATTCAGCAAAAGCAAAAAAAACTTGTAAAAAACTTGTAAAAGAAGTTATAAAAAACTTGTAAAACAAAAAAAAAACTTGTAAAAAAAAAGGTTGTAAAAAAAAACCACAACAAACACAACACAAAACACCCCAAATAGCACCCCACCACCCCATCTTAAAATATTTTGGCACGGAAACCCATGCACCCCCAATGATTCAGAGAGAGAAAACCCAAACACCCCCTACATCCACCTCATGGGGTGCCTGCATAGCAGGTCCCACATTAATTTGTAGATTTGTAATCGTCCATGTCACACACGTCTAAAAGCAATGCTCGCCCTCCACATGTTTTCTTTTTGGGTTCCCCTGTAGTTGGGGTCTCACCGTTCTATAGCCTGCATTAAATTATTTAATTAGCCAACCACTAGAATACTTGAACCAAATCGATATATAATTGAAAAAGTAGTTACATGTTCCATGCGTTCTTTGATATTACTTTGCTCCAGAATTAGTTTTTCCTGTATTTTTAAACTCGACAATATATGCATGTTCCATCATCCATGGATTGGTTCTCGCAGGACCCATGAGTTCTTTGAATTACTCATTTGGATTTATATTATTCTGTTGAGCGTCTAATAGTTGTTGGGTGTTTATTTTTCTGGCAGAAGCAACTTTTATGATGATTAAAGTGGCGGTTGTTATTATGTTACATGGTGGAGGCGTCAATAGAATATGAGGGAGAGATGAACATGATATTTTCAACCTAATTGTAATTCTCCCTTCCTTAATTAATGAGCAGTTATTGAAAAAAGAATTCCTATAATACCCTTTCATCAATAGTTCATTTTTAATTTTATTACATTAATGCCATTACTATTTACAACCATTGATCAAAAAATCAAAGGTCTAGATTGTTTCTCGCATTTTATTTGGTTCTGAAAAGAACCCTACACATAGTCCCTATATCTCAGGTTTTTTATATGCTAATAATCCAAATCACTAATGACCGTTAAATAACTCGTTAAGTATGAGGGCAAAGTGGTCTTTGTATTACATACACATCTAATATACACACAACACACTTTAATAGAAACAACATTTTTTCTCTGGCAAAATGAACGTAAACAAACCTTTCTTTAACCTCCCTCGCCCTAACTTCAAAGCCGGCCCTGGGGGCAAGGGTGGGCGACGGCCCGGAGCATCAAACAAATCTAGGGCATCAAATCTATAGTTTTTAATTTATACTCGGTATGTTAAATATTTATAGCAGAAATGTAGTATAACAAGGAAGATGAAGTGAATTGGTCTAACAGAGGAGAGAAACTTTTAGCTCCGTACGTTCTTAAAAGTGTCATGTGGGATTATATATATAAAAAACTAAACTCATTGATTTCTTTATTTTTTTTTATTAAACAACTTATTATTAAAAAATTATTAGGTTTTTATGATTTCAATCTTGTGTTAGGAATTAGAAAATTCAGTCGTTAAAGAGTCGATCACCTCAAGTATATGTATTCAATAGAAAGCTCGTAGTCGTAGTCATGTTATGTTAGAAAGTAGTTTGTTAAGCAACACCGTGGAGGACGGACGGGTCTTTACCCACTGTATGCCTGATCCACAGCTCGTAGGTGGCGTTTATTTGTAAGACACTATAAATACCCTCTACCTCCCAAGGTAGAGGGTTGGAGCTTCAATACCATTTTTCTTTGTTTCACATAGTTCCCAACTCCCTTCACTTTCTCTCTCTAGAACTTTCTCTTTCTAAACATCTTTGTACGCCCCATATGATTATGGTTTAGTGTGTTTGTGAAATCCAATATCCTACAATTGGTATCAAGAGCCATGGTTTGATCACTCATCTTTCCTGCTCTTTGTTTTGGTCGATTTCATAAGGTTTTTGGGGTGTTAAGTGTTTAGGAGAGTTTGAATCATTTGGACAAATTCTAGTGTTAAAGTTTGAATTTTGCTTGTACTTTTGTGTTTAGGATCATCATATGTGTTTATGTTTAGAATTGGAAGGCTTAAATCACTGTGGTTTGGTTGTTTTTTATTGATAAAGTGGTTATTTATGAAAGTGGTACTAAGCGAGTTGTGTCTCGGACTTTTGTTTCTTCAAAGCGAGTCGCTTTGTTATTGGAAGTGAGTTGGTATATGCGACTTGGCTATTGTTGATCCCAGTTGAGCAAACGATCTAATATAGAAACTGACTTAGAATAAAAGCTTATTAAGTATTACGCGGAATTTAACACTTAATCTTAAGAAGAAGAACAGTTAACATTCAACACCTCAATATTATTTATTAATACGAATACTCTTACAGTATTAGGGTTTTGCAACCTTGAAGTGTATCGACCTTAGATATAAAACTTACGTATATCTAATCTAACCTAGAACCTCCTTTTATAGAAAAAGGAGTCCTTTACATAATACAATACGTAACCTACAAGGTAAATATCTTTTCCATATTTATCTAATACAATAAACTAAACGACTATACAAGACTAGCAGTGGTTACAATATATTGTCCGTGGTTACACACTACTACTAGCCGTGGTTTGTCATCATCATGGTTCCATCCTTATATCAAAGTGGTTCCAGTACTTAGAGTAATTCATGATTCAAGGAACCTAAAACCCAACAATCCTCCCTAAACTTGATACATTCCAACAAAATTCTCAAGTTTCCTTTAAGCTCAAAACATCTGAATTAGAGGATGTAGCCAAACACTTATGTGATTTAAGAATTGTCTCATATTTCCTCAACAAATCATAAGCTTGACCATCATAGGGTAACATCATCTTGATAATACCAGGGCTTCAACATCGCGTAATAATTCACGGATACTTATTCAACGAGGATAATCACCTTCTACAAGCATGTGAATAACTTTTCCAGAACAGTTAAAACATGAACTCCATAGGTTTGATATAAAAACCATCTTGTTACATTACCATTGTAAGTACTTTCCACTCGGGTTCATCATGAGTTGGTTCAAATAAAATCTTCAAATTATAATAGACCGGTCTCTCATGATAATCATTTGGATGTACTTCACCAAACTTATTCTTGTAAAGTCTCCAAAGATTCATCAAATCATCTCTTTCAAAATACTGAAGCATTTGTGAAAACTTATTATACTCATAAACTTCATTGTTGAGTCTTTGAATTTTCCAAACTCCTTCACTTCCATCATTAAGGTGAAACTCATAAGAAACAATTTGATTAACATCTTCAACTTCTTTCAATCTTTTAGAATCAGATGTCTCTTGAATCTCAGACTTTCTCTTTCTTTTACTTTGAATCCACTCATCATCTTTTTTAATCCACTCTTCTTCCTTTTTAGAATTCATTGGACAGAAATCATCATGATTAATCTTCATACATCTTTTATAAATCTCAAGAATTCTTTCAAATGAACATTTACTAAGATTTTCAGAAATGTGAATGCCTGAATTCTTAATAATTTTCATTAGTACATTCCTCATCTGTGCCATTGAAGGAGGTTTCTTTCTTATAACTTGCTTTCTTTCTTTACCAACCTTCCTTGCCCATTCACTCAAAAGCCTAGCTTTTTCCTCATCATCCAACAAATTCCATTCTTGTGCTGTATACTCATCACTTATTAATTCAGAAGCTTGAAGATAGTTTTGTGATTCATACCATATAGCTAACCATCTCTGACTAGCTTCCTCTTCAGCTTGCTTTCTTTTCTCTAAAGTGCTTCTTCTTCACTACTATGTTCTTTGCATACTCTGCATCATAAGCTTCTTGTTACGCTTTAGATTTAAACTTCACTCTGTAATGCGCAACCCCTTTTCCTTTTCCAATATCAGATTTAACCACTTTCTTCTTCAAAGGTTCACCAATAACTAAACTTTTTCCTTTGAGCTTGGGTTTAGTTCTGATAGATTGAACAGATAAAACGGGTGCAATGATAGGTGTAGAAATAGATGAAGTTTTGCTTAGATTTATCAATGTACTTGCAGCTTCTTTCTCAACTTCTTTATGTTTAGGTGTTAATACAGAGAGAGTTGTGACAACAGTGGAAGTGGTTATGATAGCAGTAGGTATAATTGTAGTGGGTATAGTTGCCATATCCGACATCTTGCAGCCGTGGTTAAAAGAGTACTAACCGTGGTTTCAGACATACCATCAATGTTTGTGTTCTGTACTACATCTTCTACAACTTTCTTCACATTTTCAAGAACGGCCTCATTCCCATCTTTATCAGATACCAAAAATGTTTGATCTCCACTATCAACATCTTCTTCCATAAATACATTACGGCTACATCAACAGCCTCCCCCATTTATGCCTTCACTCCTCTCCTGTTTGGATACATCCTCCATATTCAGAGCTGGAGAGGAGTCCATCTTCTTTTTCTTTCTTCTCATGGCTTTCAAAACAGGCAACTCGAGGCGTCTTACTTTTTCCAAAACCATCACTATGTGCTTCAATCTCCTAATGTCTTTTCCATGAAACACAACCAACTCCTTTAGATTCGAGATCGTCTCCTCCATCTTGGTACATTTAGCCGTCAATTCATTTAAGCGTTTAAGAATATCCTCCCCCACTTGACTGTGTGGGTCCGAGAGGTGGTTCATTGGAAAAGTCATCATGTACAAACTCAGAATCCGTCAATTCATGTGCATGTTCCAAACGATCCTCATCACTTCGAGTTATGTTAACTGCTCCGAGAGGTGAATCCTTGGATATAGAAAACATAGCATCGGACCTAGCCTGAACAACTATGCACACTGTAGTAGCCAATTGGCTAGGGATTCCTCCACCTGTGTTAAGTTCCAAGGAACTCTCCACATTAGGAGTTGCCAAAGGTTGGGTCTTATTTATGTTTCCACTATCCCGACCACATCAAAGCATGAATCAGTAGTGGAAGCCCTTCCAATCATGTCACCTTCACTACATGTGACAGCCTCATTAGCAACACCACTAGCACTAGCCTGAGGTAGCTCAGTGCCCTTCAGTCTCCTAGTGAATACAATAGGGGTATCAGTGGTTTGAGGTTTACTAGAAGCGGGTTGAGATACACTATCAGTGTTTACAAATGGACTATCAGGGTGTAGAGGTGCATCAGCAGTGGTTTCAGTTGGTGCAGTGACAATAGGTTGAGATTCAGAATCCGCATCAAATTCATGATCAGTAGGCAAAATAAGCATATGAGGAAATAAAGGAACATCAATAAGTTGTACATTTTGTGGCTGATTCCTCATATGTGCAAAAACCTTAGAAAGCATATGATGTACTTCATATTCCTGAGTATGCTCAACAGGATCCTCTATTTGACTTTCCACAAGCAGTTGAACAAACCTAGGATATAAATAGTATTTACCCTTCTTCCTAATGTTTTGTACTAACCTCTCATATATCATCTTAGACCAATTGAACTTTCTTCCATCAGACAAACAAATAATAGCAGTAGCAATTTTGGAAGGAAAGTCATTAAATCCTGTGGTCTTATTACTCATACACATCAATAAGGTATGAATAAGAAACTTCCATTGCTTTGAAAACAAACTCTTAAAATATTGTACCTTATCACCTCTGTGTGTATAACCTAACCTTTCCAGACCAGCAACAATCTCAACATCTGAAAGATTATCAACACCATCAGCATCATCAAACTTTAAAACATCCCTAATGATCTCCTCAGTAACAGAAATAGCATGCTCATCCACAACAGTGTTAAACACCTCGACTCCATCAACCTTTTCAAGCTTAGCATTCCTCCAGAATTGATGTATGTAGGCTTTAAAAATGGTTGGTGTGACAATTAAGGCATGGTGAATAGAACTGTGAACAAGGAAATCAATCATTTGATGAAACCCTTCAGATCGATCATTCTTGGTGAGAATAGTGAATTATGGTGATTATGTGGGATTAGTGAATTATGCAAAGATAAGTGATTAGGGTTGGAGTGAGCGCCAATTGAAGTGTTTTGAAGATCAAATAAATGATCCATCCGTGATTTGGGGGAAATAATATACGTTTGCAAAAGTGACCAATCAGCCCCTGTAGTATCCTCCATAAATCAAGATGCTAACTGCGGTTTCAGAACAGCCATCCGCGTTTAGTCAGACACCATCCGTGGATATAGAGTAGCACTTCAACCAAACATCCAAGAATTATAGCAAGCAAATCTGTGTCATTAGTAAAGAGATCTCACAAAAATATGAAGGATTACACAATTTTTTTTTAAACAAACATAAGCAGCTAACACACCAGCTCCTATGTACACAAATCCTTCATACCTGTAAGACAAAAACACAAAACAAACACAGAGAAGAAGGTTATTGTTGTCAGTGGTTAAAAAGAGCCATCAGTGGATCCAAATGACCTATCCGTAGTTAGAACAGGTAAGTCAATATGGTCAACTTTTTGGATTAATATTAGTCCAACGCCCAAGAATCTCATTAACTCCTCAACCACATTTAACCTGCCCCTCATTTACTTCCATAACCCATAACCCATAACTTTGCTTATATAAAGAAACCCAAATCTCACATAACGCACACACCAATTAAAATCAAAAATCATCTCCAATCACCATGTGGAACCCTAGTTGGAATAAACCAGAGGTTGTTGATCTATCATCCTCCTCATCTTCATCATCATCAAGTGAAGATACTAACCCATGGCAGTTTTACCTCCCTCCACAAGAACCAAGACCAAGAAAATCCCCATTTCTTCCATCATCAGAAGATGATAGTGTGGTGGATCCAAGTGAGGCATCTGAGGACTCTAAAGATTCCTCAAAGAAGAGAACTTCAAACCCCCAACCTTCATCATCCCAACCCCAACCAAGACCACGAGCAAGAAACCCACCACTCCCAAACAATAGAGAGGTGGTTCTTGGTCTTCCAGCACCAGGTTGTGGTGCTTCTTCACATATCGTAAGGGGGAAGGGAAAAAGGAAAATGGAATGATGCTTTTGGTGAAACCAGTAGATGCAAGTATGGTATGACTATGTCCTTTGTGCTTCATCTCGTGGTCATCGTCATCATCTTCGTTTTCATCAATCCATCCTTCCCATTTTAATCCTTAGCATCTTCGTCATACCGGTCATGCATATCACAAATGCATATTCAGCAACTGGAATGAACGATGTGAGCAAGGATAGTAGTAGGAAATCATGTATAGAAGTAGTCTTTTAATTTGCACTTGAAGTTGAATTGTAGTTTTGTAAAGCGTAAACTGCTTTTGATGAATGAACAATTAACTTCAGTACGTCTTTAGCTTCTATAATGATCTTTCTTGTATCTGCAAAATGGTTAGTGGAAACACAGAACAACTAGCGTAGGTTTGAACCAAGCTATTAGTGGTTAGAAACAAACTATCAGTGGTTAGAAACAAGAATAGCAAAACTAAGATTACATAATAACAGTTCAATACTTATACAAACGGGTACAAAACAAGTTGAGAGTTTAGAGATTAATCATTCCAATGCTAACAACAAGGTACTGAAACCTCCCCACATCAAAAGCTTTGGTGAGAAGATCAACAACATTGAAATCAGTATGGATTTTTACCATTTGAATCAACCTTTTCTCATTACAATCTCTAATAAAGTGATGTCTTATCTCAATATGTTTAGTTCTAGAATGTAAAACAGGATTTTTAATGATGCATATTGTGTTGTTATTATCAATGTAAATCTTAGTATGCATAAATTGTACCCAAAATCCAGCAATTGATTCTGAATCCAAAGAACTTGACCACAGCAACTAGCGGCTGAGCCCACATATTCAGCTTCAGGTTGTAGAATTTGCCACAATAGTTTGCTTTTTACTTGCCATGAAATAAGTTCTGCTTCCCAACTGACATCCTCCAGATTGGTAGACTTCCTATCCAAACTAGCACCGGCATAGTCACTATCTGTGTAGGCCACCAAATCAAAAGGAGAATCCTTGGAGTACCAAAGGCCCAATTTAGGATGAACTTTAAGATACCTAAAGATCCTCTTAACAGCATTCATGTGTGAGGTATTAGGTGTGACTTGAAATCTGGCACACACACATACTGAGAACATTATATCGGCCTAGATGCGATGAGATACATCAAAGACCCAATCATGGACCTGTACAACTTCTGATCAACACTGGGACTTCCATCATTAGGTAGCAGTGGTTTCTGAGTCTCCATAGGTGTACTAGCACTCTTCACATCCTGAAACCCAAACTTCTTCAACACATCTGCTACATACTTGTCTTGACTAATGAAGATACCATCAGTCCTTTGTTGAACATGTAGCCCCAAAAAGAAAGTGAGTTCTCCCATAGAACTCATCTGAAACTTATCATGCATAAGCTTCTCAAAATCTTTGCATAGCTCCTTATTGGTTGAGCCAAAGATGATGTCATCTACATAAGCCTGAACCAATAAAATATCATCTTTGTGCTTCCTAATGATCAAAGTTTTATCAATCAGCCCTCTTTTAAACCCATTGTCCATCAAGTAAGTGGACAGACACTCATACCATGACCTAGGAGCTTGATGCAAACCATACATAACCTTCCTCACCCTGTAGACCTTATCAGGATGATCAGGATCTTCAAAACCAGGAGGTTGACAAACATAAACCTCCTCATCAATTGTGCCATACAAAAATGCACTTTTAACATCCATTTGATATACAACAAAATTTTTGAATGAAGCATAAGATAAAAACAATCTAATAGCCTCAATTCTTGCAACTAGAGCAAACACTTCATCATAATCCAAGCCTTCAGTTTGTGTGTATCCTTGAGCAACCAACCTAGACTTGTTCCTCACAACAATACCTCTTTCATCCCTTTTGTTTCTGAATACCCATTTTGTCCCTATTGCCCTCTTACCATTTGGAAGATCTACCAATGTCCATACCTCTTGAAGTTTGAACTGAAGAAGCTCCTCTTGCATTGATTCTACCCATCCTTCTTCAGATAATGCTTCTTCAACTCTCTTGGGCTCCTTTTGAGACAGAAAACAAGCAAACAGGCAATTTTGCAGATCTTTATGATTGTTTCTTTTGTGAAGTGATCTTGCAAAGAACCCATGTTCAGGAAAGGGTTGAGTGTTCTTAACTTTGCTTCTTGTTTGAACTGGAGTATTCAAGTTTCCAAGTATTTGTTCCTTGGGATGAATCTTGTGAATCCTTGTTGAGGTAATAGGACTTTCATGAATGACATGTTCCAAATTAGTTAAATCAGCATTGAATAAATCATCCATGTCTTCATCATCAGTAGGAGTATCAATTTCAATCAAAGCGGGCATATCAGGATCATGTGGATACTCCTCTTCACCATGTAATGGCTTTGCAGTTGGCCCAAAAGTACTATTATCATGGTATTACAGCAGGGATTTCACTTGTGATGAAAGTGGTAGAAGTTGTTGGCTTAGCCGTGCTTGCATTATCACTATCCGTGCTTACATTTGACTTAGCAGTGCTTTCAGCATGCTTTTTCTTCCTTTCAATTTCTTCTACCAACACTGAATTATCTTTCAACAACTCATCCTTATCTTGATGATGATCACCATTGCCTCCAGTATTCAAGACATCATCATCAATGGGACCTTGCTTATCAATGATGGGTGAGACAGAACTAGCTTTCCACTTTTCAAACAAATAGAACTCTTGAGGAGAATCAGCTTCCTTAGAAATTGCTTCGCATCAGAATTCTTTGTGTACTGCATCAACATTAGTGGAAGTTCCTGCAATGATAGGCTCATAATTCATAGATTTGGTTAGCGTATCAATGTTAAACAGCCAGTCTGGTCCTTTGGTCTCAACACTAGGAGTCTTTTTACTGAATTGTACATGCAGATTCTCTTCAACAATTCTAGTCCTCCTATTGTATACTCTAAAAGCTTTACTATTTGAAGAGTAGCCTAAAAAGTATCCATCATCTGCTTTTTCTTGAAACTTGCCTAGGTAGTCTATGGTATTCAAGATAGTAACAGGACACCCAAAAGGTTTTAGGAATGCAATCATTGGCTTCCTATCATGTAACAGCTCATAGGGGGTCTTGTTATGAGGCTTCACTACCTAACTTCTATTCTGTACATAACATGCAGTGCCTACGACTTCATCCCAAAAGGTAGTTGGTAACTTAGACTCGGCAGGCATAGTCCTAGCAGCATCAATTAGTGTTCTGTTTTTCCTTTCAGCTACACCATTTTGTTGTGGTGTTCTAGCAACACTAAACTGTCTTTCTATACCTTTATCTACACAAAACGGATTCATCACAGCATTCTTAAACTCAGTTCCATTATCACATCTGATTATCTTTACTTTGTGATTTACTAGATTTTCTATCTTAGTAATGAAACTCTTGAGAATTTCACTAGTTTCACTCTTAGCAACCAAAAAGTAAACCCAAGAAAATCTACTATAATCATCAGTGATAACTAGGAAATACTGCTTATGGTTCAAACTCTTGACAAAGGTAGGTCCAAATAAGTCCATATGAAGCATAAACAGAGGTTGTGTAATGGTGTTGACAGTTTTGGACTTACAAGAAGCTCTATGTTGTTTTCCTTTTTAACAGGCCACACACAGTTCCTTACACTCAAAACCTTAGAAGGTAACCCTCTCACTAAGTTGCCTTTTACCAGTTTATTGATTGTTTTGTAATTGAGGTGACCTAATCTTCTATGCCATAACTTAGACTCATCCACAGATGCTTTAGCAAACAAACAGGTTAAGGACCTATTAGGAATTACATATTTAAGATCAAAACAATATATATTTTCCTTCCTAGGTACCCTAAGTTGTATAAACTTCTCATCTGGCATCTTAAACTCAGGAGACAACACCACACACTCAGTTTCACCAAAAAGTACCCAGTTTTTCTTATCACACATTTGAGAACTGAGTAAATTGTACTTAAGTCCTTGTACCAAGTAGACTTTTCAAAGTCCAAATTCCCTTACGATTGTGCCTCTTCCAAGTATCTTTCCTCCCTTTATATCATTGCCAAAAGCCACATATCCTCCATCAAAAGCTTCAAAATCTTCCAGGTTGCTCCCATCCCAAGTCATGTGCCCGAGCAACCACTATCAAAAACTCCTTTGTCTTTTAGTTCATCTTGTAGATTGCCCTACACATGATATTAAACAAGTTAGTTCCTTTTGTGGACCCAAGCCAATCTTGACTTGGTGCGCCCTGTCATCAATATAATCAAATTTATTTAGGTCCATTGATGCACGGGTTGACATATGTAAAACCTGGTCTTAGGTTTCCATTGCCAACTAGCTAAGGCCTTTACAACATAAAAATGATTTCCAACCACGTAATGAGTTATCACCATTGGAATTTTTAAAACTTCTTTGTTATCTTTGGTGATTTTTGGCTTATCAGTGGTTTGATTATGCTTAGCCGTGTTTACACTTTGCTTAGCAGTGGTTGGAACCCATTTTGGAGAAGCAGTGACAATTGATTTTGTATTCCCATTCCTCATTAACACTGCTCTAGGAATCATGTTTTTGTTAGGATGAGGGTTTGTTTTCTTTGAAAAGTTTTAGTGATTTACCCTCCTCCAATGATTCCAAACTTGTGGTATGTTTTTATAACAATTTCTCTGTAAGTGCTCAAAACTACCACAGTTATAACAAGCTTTCTTGACACATTGAAACTCATTACCTAACTTGTTAGTTATTAGGCCATTAAAGTTTCTCGATTTCCCTAGGTATATATCTTTTCATCGTTCCTAGGTATTTCCTTGCATTCTACCACTTTCTTAGTAATTTGAGCTCCAAATCTAGGTACAAGGTTGGCTTGTCTAGTATCAACTTTCTTAAGAGGTTCTAACTTTTCGTTTGTGTTGATGCTTTACTATCTTCCTCATGTCCCGATTCCCAATCTTCAATGATGGGAGCATCGGATGACCTATCGAGAACCTATCTTAGGTGATTCATTCTTTATAGTCTCACCTACAGGTTTGTTGAAACTAAATTCACTGCTAAATGAGAGCTCTTTTGGAGGTGGTGCATGTTGCATAAGAGTAGGTGGTGGCATATCATTGTAACCTAAGGCCGGTTCCATCCTTGAAAAATTTTTGACCTATTGGTTTATTTACTAGATGAGAAGCATATTGTGTTTTAGCAACCCTAACAACATGTTTTTCTTTTTCTTTTAGGGCTTCTACTTTTACACTCTCGGCTTGTTCTAGTTTCTCTTTAAGCATTTTAATCTCCTATTCTTAAATCAATTTCTCCACCTAGTATATTAATTTTATCAACATACTCAAACTCACATTTGATACTGAGTATTAAGCCTCTCTTCTACACTTTCTAGACCAACTCTATAACCTAGGTTGTCCATAGACAGTCTTTCTACTTCTTTCCTTAAACTCTCAGTGATAGCTTTTTGAGATTCTAAGTTATCTTGACATGATTTAAAAGAACAAAGTAGGCTCATTAGATACCTCAGAATCGAGAACCAGAAAGATGAAGCATAAGCCATAAGAGCAAAGTTATGCTCTTTTGAAGCTTCACTAGCAAGAAAAGCTGCATGGGGTCCTTCTTCAATTTCATCACTCCAGTCATACTCACCAAGACCATCTTGAGCCACCAATGCTGAAGAAGGAGGACTCTTCAGTGAGTCTTCTTGACACCTTCAATCCTCTTAGGAGTTCGACATTCCCTAGCAAAGTGACCCTTCTTCTTGCAGTTAAAGCACTCCATCTTGCTTTTGTGAACCCGCCTCTTTTAGCATCATACTTGACATATCTACCGTCTTCTTCAAAATTTCCTTGCTTGAAGAGTCAACATTGCCATTTGCCATTGAAGATTAATCTCCTCAAGATCATCAAGATCAATTTGATCTAGATCTTGATTCAATACATCAACACTAGTGGTTAAATCAGACAGAAAAGCACAAATTGCACCATCACGGCGTATCACTAACCATGGTATTGTTTGAAATAGCGTGGTTATTCCATAGGCGCAGATGGATACATCATGTGAACTTTTGTGATCAGTTGAAACAAAGCAATGTTGATTAGCAGATGCACCAGCAATGTTACTCTCAGACTCATAGACTTTCAAGTTGTTATAGAGATTGTCTAGAGTCATCTTATCAAAGTCCACCTTATTTCTCCACACAATCGTATGAGCGCCCATTAGGAGATAAACTTCTAATGAACTTCAAATTTATATCTTCTTGAATAACATTATAGTCCACTGAATTCAATTGGCTGATCAGTTTTTGAAGCCTGTTGTAAGTGTCATCAAGTTTTTCTCCACTAAGAGCAGTGAAGTTTTCAAGTTGATGCTTGAGCATATTCTTCCTTGATTTCTTTGTTGCTTCATTACCAGCAAACCTTGTCTCAAGAGCATCCATAACTCTTTAGACTCATATTGTTCACAATCCAAAGCATATTCATTAGGTATTCCCATAGAGAGAATACTATGAGCTTTTATCTCCATCTTTCTCTTAGCCTTGTCAATCTCACTAACAATGGAGATTTCTTTGCCATCATCACCCTTCTTAGGAAGAGTATCACCTTTTTCCACAACATCCCGAAGGCATAATCAATCATGCGAATGTATTGCCTTATTCGCATCCTCCATATTTGGTACTCACCATGCTTGAGCATGGGCACCTTTGAAGCAGTAACCATGTGTGTTTCGTCAGATATCTTATCTTACTTTAGCAGAACTTAACTTGACCTCTTCTTGATTACAGTTTCTAGATCACAAGCTCTGATACCACTTGTTGATCCCAGTTGAACAAACGATCTAATATAGAAGCTGACTTGTAACTAAAAGCTTATTAAGTATTGCGGATTTAACACTTAACCTAAAGAAGAAGAACAGTTAACATTCAACACCTCAATATTATTTATTAATACGAATACTCTTACAGTATTAGGTTTTGCAACCTTGAAGTGTATCGACCTTAGATATAAAACTTACGTATATCTAATCTAACCTAGGACCTACTTTTATAGACTAAGGAGTCCTTTACATAATACAATACGTAACCTACAAGATAAATATCTTTCCATATTTATCTAATACAATAAACTAAACCTTCTATACAAGACTAGCGGTGGTTACAATATATTGTCCGGATTTACACTACTACTATTCGTGGTTTGTCATCATCGGTGGTTCCATCCTTACTGTAGTGGTTATATCAACTGTCAAAAGTGGTTCCAGTACTTAGAGTAATTCATGATTCAAGGAACCAAAAACCCAACAGCTATTTAGCGAGTTGACTCTTTATGCGACTTGGATTCTAAGCGAGTTGTTTATTTAAGCGACTTGAGTTCTAAAGTGACTTGGTTATTAAGGCGGTTGTACGACTAGCGAGTTAGTTTAAGCGACTTGGTGGTTCGCGAGTTGTCTCTGTTTTGCGACTTGGCTATTAAGCGAATTGTCTATATGCGACTTGGCTATTAAGCGGTTGGTTCTTTAGCGACTTGTTTTAAGCGAGTTGGTTGTTTGAGTTGATAACTAAGCGAGTTATTGTTTTGCTACTTGTCTATTTAGACTTGTTACTTCTTCGTGCTACATTTTTACGGTTGTTCTTTTGGTTTAGTAAAATCCGATGAAAGAATCAATTTCCTGGTTTAATCAAGGAATAGTAAAATCGTAGGAACTTGTAATCATGTCAAACATCGTTACCTACTATTCGTTTCTTCTATGGCGAGGGCGTTCCAACGTTTGGATCGAATACTAGTCCACCTATGCTTGCATAGCGATTATGACTCATGGGCTCAACGAATCCGAGTATAATCTTGGAAGGAAAATGGGGTCAACATTCTCAAATCCATTGATGAAGGACATCGGTTGAGACTACAAGAGACTTAATTGTCTGATCTGCAGATGGAACTATGATCTATGGATTAGACAGACCAAAGATGTATGATGAACTCAATGATAAGGAGAAAAAGAGTCGATCAGCGTGCTCGGGGCTTAACATTATACTTGAGGTCTTCCAAAAGATATCTACAAGCTTATCAATCACAACTTGGCAAGGCGGTTTGGGATAATGTCAAGATATTCTCTCGGGTTCAATTAACCAAGGAAGGCAGAGAAATCACAATGTATGATGAGTTTGAGCACTTCAAGATGAAACGGATGAGAGTGTCTATGAGTACTAATTGAGATTCCATAAGCTTGTGAATGACATGAGGAACATCAAAATGACCATGCCAAACATTGGTGAATTCAAAGTTTGTAAACAACATGAATGCCGAATGGCACAAATTTGTCACCTCTGTGAAGCTAACCAAAGGATTGAAGAATACCAACTATGAGCAACTGTATGCCTTCCTTCTTTAGAATGAGAGACATGCTATGTTTGAAAAAAGGATTCTAGAACAGTTCAAAACCAACCAGGGAGACACAAGCTCACCAAATGACTCCGCTTTCTATACAATAGGGGTATCACAACAAGCTTCTAAGTCATATGAGTAATGGTAATCACAAACTCATTCCCGATCAGTTCAAGCAAGAGATCTTGATGCAGGTCATGGGACACTTCATCAATCAACTGCTCTATGGTTAAACAAAACTTGACCCTTAGCCACATACACAATGGTCTTCACACTAACAATGAGATCGAATTGCATCCAATCTTCACAATCATCTGTTATCGAGAGATGGAAAAGTTATGATGCAACAGGTTCAAGGAAACAATATGAGCAGAGAGGTGGAGTAGGTGGGCTTATATTGCAAATCAAAATCGAGGAAGGAATGGAAATCAAGGTCAAGCTAAGCAATCAAGTGCTACAACTGTGGTGGTGAGGGACATATAGCTAGAGCGCACATCAGCGTCCTGAGAATGCAGAATACTTGAGAGACAAGATGTTGCTCGTTACAAGCTCGGATAATGGTGCGACTTTGGATGAAGAGGAGTTGTTTTCTTCTTGAGGGCAATGCCAAGACATATGATCGGATGTGGATGAGCGGCCATTCAGGAGATAGGTCACAATCATCGAGAATGCCTTTCAAGTTCGGTGATGCATACGACTTTCGACGTCGATGATGAACCTCTTGCACAAACAATTTTCATGGCTAGCATTTCTCCATGGTCTCTCTAAGGTCTCATCATCTACAAAATTTGGTCCATCCAAAGATTCAATCATCTCAAAGGTATTAAAACTATATGATGAAGTTGATGAGCAAAAGATGCATAATAAAGTACAATCTCTTGAAACTTATGAATCGGATATTGATGATGTGGTTAATAACAATATTGTCCCATATGATCAATATGTGAAGCAAAGTGAAAGTGAGATTGTACCAAGTAATGCATCTTCTAGGTCGATAATGACTATGTTTTTGATGAATACACTGCATGTGCCCTGATGATTCTGTTATCTAAGGCAATGCCTATAAAGAACAAGTTGCTATTTATGAACAACGTGCTAAGTTTGAGTTAACTACCCGTGGGCAGGAAATGGATGACCAAATGCGTACAATTATTAGAAAAAGTAATTTTAGAGAAGTATTAAAACAAGAGTTAAACTCCTTACAAGAAAAGCTTTCTAAAAGTGCTAAGCAAAAACACGAACTTCAAGAAAATGTTAAAATGATTAAGAAAGAATTTAATGCTAAGGAATCAAAACTTTTGAATGATTTTTCCAATCTAAAAACTTTGAAAAACAAGCTTGAAAATAAGTTGTACGTACAAGGGAATACCATTCAAATTGCTCACTTGATCACTAAGCATAGAGTCTTAAGCGATAAGCATAGCATTCCCCTTGTTGAGGAACCAAATCTAGAGGTCATTAAAAAGGCTAGAGCGCTCATAAGGTAATTTATGATGGCAATGAAATCCTTAAGCCTAGGCAGAAACCTAGTTACTTGAGTGCAGGAAGATAAGAAATCATATGAAGTCACTAGGGAGAAAATGGATAAGAAACTTAACAACCCTACATGTAAAGAGAAAAACATAACTATCAAACCTCATGATTACACTAAGGAAAATTGGATCTCCTTTAACATGTTTAAGCCTCAAACTCAATACTTGAGAACAAGTTTTTTGGAAGAAAGATATGGATATGCAAAAATTTTGTTGAAAAGAATCCCCCTTAGGAAATGCGTCAAACAGCTGTGTATCCTCCAAATACACCAATGCATTTAGTTCCTAGATCTATTGCCACTAAAAGCAAGACCTTAATCAGCCCTATATGTTATTTTCAACTATTTGTTGATTTTGAGAAAACTTGTAAGAGAATCACACCTAGGGGATAGCGAGGAAAGGGGTTTTGAGCAAATTAAAGAATGTTATTTAGCGAGGTCATGCCTTTCTTTAAACAATTAAAGGATCAATTTGAGAGTCTTAAAAGGAATAAATTGAATATTAAAGAAATGGAAAAGGAATTTGATGCAATGATAGTTGAGGTTATGATTATGAGCGAGGAACTCAAATATAATGAAGTTGAAAGAAAGAACTTGCATATCTTAAATGAGAATTTAATTTCGAGTTGTGTTGCTCAAGATGTGTTTTATCTTGTTACTAAGCACCATTAATGCTTCTCGATTTCATGAATTATCTATTGCATTGAAAGTTTCCCATGATCGTGTCATTGAGCTTGAAAATAAAAACTCAGAACTTAATGAGAAAATTGATCGAGATGATCATGATAACCTGGTGAAACAGTTTTCTAAATTGGAAGTTGAGCATCTTGCTTTGGAATTAAAATATCAACATTTGAAAGAAAATGTTAAAACCTCAAATATCAAGACATCCTTGGATGCTCCTGAGTTTGATGCAGTTTTGAAATTAACAAGCGTGATGAACGATTCAAGCTCATTGTAACACGATGAGAAAGTTGAAAGCCCAAATTTCTCAATTAAAGGGTGAAAAGAACAATGTGGCTGGCTCCCAAATGCCTCCTCCTTTAGATTCTCGGTATTCTCAAACTTTTCATCTTCAAAACTTGGTTAATGCTTTACAAAAGGAAAAGGAGAGTTTTCTAGAAGAAAATGAAAAAGTTAAACGACACTTTAAAGAGTTATATGATTCAATGAAAGTCACTTTCGTGACAAAACAATGAAAAAATAACGTCTTTACAAAAAGAAATTGAGAATCTTAGGAGCAGGAAAAGGGCGCCACTTGTTTTTAATGAGAATGTTGCATCAAAGTCATCCTCAGACTGCAAATATATTGTGACTATTAAATATATTCCTCCTCATCTTAGGAATAATGAACCTGTGTTTCATAACTATTGTGCTCACCTTAAGGATAGTCTAGAATGTCTCGTGAGATTGTGGAAGAGGATTTCATAAATAAGCCTCTTGATAGAGAAATTAGGTTTGCTTGCATTCAGGCCAAACGATCTCGAGAGCTGCTAGAATGTTTAATTGCAACATGTCCTAAATCCTTAGGTGCGAAAGGAAAAGGTGTGATGCCTTGTTCTATGCCTAGTGCCAAGCATTCAAATCATTCTATGCCCACTTTTAAGAAAGTGAACACTAATGTGCCTTCAAGTAGTTCGGATCCTGCACATCTAGTTGAGATCCGCACATCTCTAGTTCAGGAATGCAAAAAGTAGATCAACCAACTAATGTTCCCATAATTCCCTCTACAGGTAATCGGTGACATTAAAGCAGCGGTCAAAGCCTCAGAGCAATACAAGCAAGATAGGACTTCGCAAGCTAAGAATGTGCATTGGAAGAGAGTAGAAGATCACCCTAGGAATATTAAGTTTGAGTTGAATAAAACGAATCGTGTTGATTCTAGTATTAGCTATAAGCGTCGTAATTAATTAGAATTGATACTATTGCAAACCATGTAATGATGATTGCTTGTTTTACTTTACTAATCATGAATGTGGTGTGAATGTTTTGTCTAATCTTTCAAATGCCACGATAAAATGTTAATGTTAAAAACTTCAAGCTAAGAAGCAAGGCGAAGAAAGTTAGAAAAGCAATTGAAACCCAGGGAAGAAATTTAGTAATATAGGTTATCAATGGATACCTTTTGGCCATAAGGTTAAGGCTTTGCCTAAAGTTGCTAAATCAATGCCCACTAGAAAATGGATGCCTATTGGTAGAACTATTCCCTTAAGAAGTGAACATACTTTGAATAGGTCAAATCGGACATATTTGCATCTATTCTAGAGATTCCATTGTTTCTACCTCTGATGTGGGTGTTCCAATCACATTTACTAACCAAGTGGAACCCATTCTTGCATGGGGATCCCAATTATCATTATCCATTCTTTATGCGTGTTCAATGCGGATCGTTCAAATCGTTACGTGGTACTGGACTCGTTTGTTCCAAGCATATGGTGGAGACGGTCGCTCATGAACCGTGAGCAAATTCATTGGGACTGTTAGATTCGAGAACGATCATTTTGGTGCAATTATGGGTTATGGAGATTATGTTGTCGGTGATAGTGTTATCTCGAGGTATATTATGTAGAAGGTCTTGGTCATAACTTATTCTCGTCGGTCAATTCTTGATTCGTCTAGAAGTGGCCTTTAGAAAACATACTTGTTTCGTTAGAGAACTTGATGGTAAAGAACTTTTAAGAGGAACTTGTGGTTCAAATCTATACACCATCTCTATCGAAGATATGATGAAGTCTTCTCCAATTTGCTTGTTGTCAAAGGCTTCAAAACCAAAGTCATGGTTATGGCATCGTCGTCTCAATCACTTGAACTTCGGCACCATCAATGATCTCTCGAGAAAGGACTTAGTTATAGGTTTACCTCGACTAAAGTATGAAAAGGATCATCTTTGTTGAGCATGTCAATTGGGAAAAAGCAAGAAGTATGCCCATAAACCCAAACCTACAAACTCAGATTCAGAGTTCTTCATACAATTCATATGGATTTATGTGGACCCATGAGAGTGCAAAATATCTTTGGGAAGAAATATGTGTTAGTTGTGGTTGATGATTACTCTCGATTCACACAGGTTAAGTTCTTAGGACAAAGGATGAAACTCGGATATCATCATCAAACTTATCAAGCATTTGCGGTTCGACTTAACAAAGCTGTGAGAATCATCGAGAAGAACAATGGCGAGTTTGTTAACAACAACTTAGTGAGTTTTATGAAAGTGTTGGAATCGGTCATCAAGAAGTGTTCCAGGAACTCCTCAAGCGAGCGTTAGTTGAAAGACAAATCGAACTCTTGTGAAGCGCAGGAACAATCTTGATTTACTCAAAGGTTCCAATGTTTCTACGGGAAAACCATTGCCACTTGCATGCTACACTCAAAATCGATCCCTAATTCACCTTGCTCATGGAAAAACTCCATATGAACTTGTCCACAATAGAAAACCTAATCTCATTCCTTCGTGTGTTTGGTGCATTGTGTTATCCAACTAATGAGGGCCAAGACTTAGCAAACTTAAAGCTAAGCGGACATTGGGTATTTGTAGGATATGCACCAAACAAAAGGGATACCGAATCTACAACAAAAGAACCCGAAACATCATGGAAACAATTCACGTTACGTTGATGGTGGCCGGTCCAATGGCTCCGGAGACAACCATTCTGGGACCCGCATCTTCAAGTAGTCCCATCGGTTCTCTCTTGTATACAATTCTTCGCGATATCTCATATGTACCTCCCCGAAGAAGATGATTTGATCCAATGTTTGATGAACACTATGAACCAATCTTTGATAAAATGTCAACTCCATCAAAGATCTGCTCCTATCCCGGTGAATGAAGTCAACCCTTAGTTTCCATATCATTAAGTCAAGAAGCATACCGCTTGCGATCACTCTGTCTCATCAACAAATCATCAATCATCAAATGTACATCATGGAATTGTTTCGGGCACCCATGATGAAGTTAATCCCTTTGCTATTCCGAAGATGCTCCATTTGAAAATATTTTGCTCTGAATCATCATGGAACCATCTTCATCGAGGAGATATAGACTCTGCTACCCGGTTCCCTCAACAACAACCACACATGAACACCTAGAAAATGGACACATGATCATCCATTGGACAACATCATTGGAAACCCTCTTTCGTCCCATTATCCAGCGGAAACAACTTGCAACCGATGCCTTATGGTGCTTCTTCAACTCCGTACTCTCTAGGTCGAACCAAAAGATAAAAAGCGCCATGAATGAAGGCAATTTGGTTCAATGCCATGCAAGAAGAAATTCATGAGTTTGATCGTCTAGATGTATGGGAATTAGTACTGCTCAGTGTGCTATGATCATTTCTCTAAAGTGGATCTTCAAAGTGAAGCTTGATGAGCATGGTGATGTTTTAAAGAACAAGGCTAGATTGGTTGTAAAAGGATACCGTTAGGAGGAAGGTATTGACTTTGAAGAATCATTT
>OU343219.1:206773182-206887373 GCA_910596185.1 Chrysanthemum makinoi | reverse complement strand
AAACCTAAGCTTTCAACCAAAGCATTCCAATCCCTAAGTTTCCAAAGGCAGAATATAAAGTTGATAATTTTGTTATAAGTGTTGTTGAATATCATCGTCAAGAGGAATTAGATGCGTAAGATCTAGAGTCAAAAATTAGAAAAGTTGTTTACAAACAAACCTTTTAACTATTCAAAAGGCCACTTTCGCCACACCAACGGATTCTTCTAACACACCAAGGGTAATCATAAAACACCTGAGTCTTCTAATGTTAATCCCAAACCGGATTATGCACAAACTTATGGTCCTTTACCTTCCATCAGTGAAGTAAACTCAAAACTCCGAAATCGCAAAATTCTCAGATATTTTGACCTTTTCATGGCTAACCTCAAAACTTTACAACATGAGATAGAATATCATTCTAAAATCAAAGTTCAACACTTTCAATCTCTAGCGAACAAAGAGACATTTTTCGAAAAATCTTTACCAAATGTTAAAAATTTGAAAAGTTGTGCATTGTCTTGGGAAAAGGACTTTCATAAGGAACTTGATTAATGAAGGTCGCTGAGAAACGTAAACATCTATTTCTAATACTAAACGTAAAAAAAAAATGTTGAGAAAAGATGTTGATCGACTCTTGGAAGATGTCATCTGCCGATGTCCATATGTTGTGTTATTGAATTCTTTGTCATATGCATTTGATCATATCCTCGATATCGTTGATTCTGTGATAAATGTTGAGAACACCGATAATGTGCTTCGTGATCGAAGTCCTTAACAGTTGAAAACAAACGATTGTCAAACGAACTTTCAAATGCAATACGCCGTCTTAATTGGTGTCAAAAAGATATTCACGATCAACAACTTGCTTTTCAACACAAAATCAGCTATGCAAAATCTTCGATCCTAAAATTGAGCAACTGGATGATCAAAACGCGGTCTTTAAGTGTCAAATCTCTAAATATGAACAAGAACTTGTAAAAGTTAAAAAGGAATATGGTGTCATATTTGATTTACTAAAAAAGACTCGTGATGAAGCATCAAATGAACTTGATCATTATCTTGCACACACCAAAGAAGTTATGCATTTTGTCGAAATGTTAGGTCCGAAAATCAAGATCTGATTCACACTATCTTCAAGTTAAGAGAAATGTTAGAAAGTATGAACAACTTCCCGCTAACCATCATTAAGAGATTAGCCCCGAACACTTAGTACTCATGAACCTAGAATCCCACCGCCAAATCACAAGTTGCTAACGGCCTCTTCTACTCGAAACAGAATAGTTGCGCTTTTCCAAATGTCCGCACTTCACGTTTAGAGCACTACATCAAGAATAGGAAGTTGCACCCAAGAAAAGATCAATCGTGAATGCTAGAAGAACACCCTAGGACTATGAATAAGACTCACGCTTGCTCCACTATAGATATTAAACCCCAAAATGTAATAGAAATAGTGATGTAACTAATGCTAAACCATTAAGTACTTTTGATATTCACCGATGCACCTTGTGTTATTTGTCGAAAAGTATGAATTCTGATTGTCATGATAAATGTGTTGCTAAAGCTATCATCTCTCGCTTAAGAATCCTAAGAACCGAATACCTCTAGGCCCACTAATCTTTCTAAGCCTCAGGCTTGGTAGACCGCCTCTTTAGATTCTAAGAAACGATTGTTATCCCTCAGAGCTCCAGCTTTCCTCCTAGGAATGTAGTATAACCTAGTGCATTCACTAAGACTAAAGCAAATACTAGTTGGAGATGGCAGAAATGGATATATAACACACTAGGATTTAATGGATACCTAAAGCTATTGATGTGTGTATATCTACTCGCTACTCTTGGAACCCTCTAACATTTCGGTTCCACATCTACTTCTATTCCATCTATGTCGCCTCAGGTGTACGTGTGTGATACGATCATTCCTGGATTGTTGATAGCGGATGTTCCCCACATGACAGTAATCTTAAATCAAGTTATCAAACTTTATTGCAAAGTTCATTGGCACCGCCGTTCGAATGATCACTTCAAGCCTATCATGGGCACGGAGACTACATTAATGGGAACATCGAAATAAGCAGTGGTTTATTATGTGGAAGGCCTCGTCACAACTGCTTTGAGGTCAGCTTATGTGATGGAGATTTGGAGGTTGCTTTCAGGGAGGATACTTGTTTCATTCGTGATCTACAAGGAAACCATCTTATGTCCGCTCGCTGCAATTCAAGTCTTTACACTATCTCTATGCAAGACATGGTTGCTTCTTCTCCCATGCTACTTTCAAAGGCAACATCAACAAAATCCCCGCTATGGCAACCGTCAGTCTCTCACATCTAAAATTTAAAACCATCACCAACCTTGCTCGACACAAACTAGTTGAAGGACTCCCACGGTTTCGTTATTCTAAAGATCACCTTTGCTCACCTTGTGAACAAGGCAAAAGCACTCGTGCTCATTTTCCTTCAAAGGTGGAACACACTCTCAAAGATGTGCTTCATCTTCTTCACATGGATTTGGTTGGGATGCGCTGCGGCAAACGATGAATGGCAAATGCTACATCTTAGTAATTGTTGATGACTATTCACGCTGGACTTGGGTCTACTTTCTTCAAGCAAAGACCAAGCTCCACAGATGATCGTCACCTTTCTCACGAAATACAAGTTCAGCCATTTAAACACCGCTCGACTAATCGAATCGATAGAGGCACCGAATTTGTTAATCAAACTCTTCGTGAATTCTATGAGAAAGTGGGATTCAAAGATCGCACATCTATTGCACGCATACCCGAACAAAACGGAGTTGTCGAAAGATCTAAACCTAACGCTAGTGGAAGCCGCAAGAACAATGTTAATCAATGCCAAACTTCCGTGATTACTTATGGGCGTAAGTCAGATTCATCGCATGCTATACTCAAAACCGTTCTACGATTACAAAACGCCACAACAAAACACCTTTTGAGCTTGTCCACAAATGTAAAACCGAATCTCAAACACTTTCATGTATTTGATCTCTTTGTCCGATAATGATCGTGGATGACTTTGGCAAGCTCAAAGCAAAGTCGACATTAGAGTCTTTATCGATACCGTGATAATTCAAAAGGTTTCCGACCGAATCGCCGTACAAAACAGTGATGGAAACGATTCATACTCATTTTGATGAACTTACTAAATGGCTTCGAAAGTATAACAACTTGGAACCCTGACACAACCGCTTAACTTCCCAAACCCCATCATCACCAACAAAGCCCCAAATTTACTCGCCAACAAATGGAAAGGTTATTTGCTCATTGCTCGCTGACGATATTGATGAACGTGTTCTGTGTGTATCCGCCGCTCCGCCGCTCAACCCGATAATACTATTATACCGACACACTCAAGTACAACAACTATCGTTGAAGAAGCACCACCGCTGACTCCAACACAACAGCTTGAACAAACCGCCTAACAACAATGATGAATCCTACCGATGATGTTCTCAATGAAGTACCCCACCCGCAGATTTTGATCCAAATGCCTTAACCCGTTGCTAATGAGACCGCCGCACCTGATGTCGCAGCATCATCAACAAGCCATTTGAATCCTCAAAATCTGCACAATGTATACCAACATCAACCCTCCACACATAGATGGACAAGAGACCATCCTCTGGAAAACATTATTGGCAACCCAAATCAACCAGCCGTTACGAGACAACGCCTTCACACGACGGTGAACATTGCATTTCTCACCGCTCCCGCCAATTCAACCTAAAACATCAAAGACGCAATGACAAAAGACAACCGGATTGAATCCATGCAAGAAGAACTCAACCAATTCAAACGTCTTGAAGTATGGGAACTGTTGAAAGACCAAACGGGTCTACGCCATTGGTCTCAAATGGATTTGGAAACAAATTGATGTCAAGGAAATGTTATCCAAATAAGTCACGCCCGTGGCTAAGGGTTATCGCCGTGAAGAGGGAATAGACTTTGAAGAATCTTTTGCCCTGCCGCCGCTTGAGGTCGCTCGATATTTCTCGCTGCTCGCTTTCATATGAATATGACTGCTTCATCGATGGATGTCAAAGCCGCTTCTCAATGGACAACTTAAAGAAATGGTTTATGTCACCAACCGTATGGATTCGCTGATCCCGAAGCCCAATCACGCCTACAAACCAACAAAGCTCAGATGGTCTCAAACAAGCTCCCTGCATGGTAAATGATAAGCTATCATATTTCCTCATTGCTAATAATTTCACCAAAGGTTCGGTTGACCCAACTCTTTTATACAATATCACGGGGCACATATCTTAATTGTTCAAATTTACGTGGATGACATCATTTTGGGTCTACACATAAAAAGTTTTCAAACGCTTTTGCAAAACTAATGAAGAAAAATTTTGAAATGTCCATGATGGGTGAACTCACACTTTCTGGACCGCAAGTTCATCAATCACCCCGTGGTATTTTCTGAGTCGCCCAAATATGCCCTTGAATTGTTAAACAAATTTGGAATGAAAACCTGGGACACCTATGCCACACCAATGGCTCATACCAAGAAGCTAGACGCCGATTTACATGGGAAATTGGTGGACCCTACAAAATACCGTAGTATTATTGGGTCTCTCATGTATCTAATGTACCAGCGCACTGATATTGTCTTTGCCGATATCTTTTCTCGCTATCGGCCGCGACTAACCGAAAACCCACCTCTCGAGGCTAAAAGAATCCTCCATACATGGGAACCATTAACTTGGGATCCTGTATCCCAAGGATTCTGTTTTGAACTAATCGCCAGACGCCCACCACCAGGATGCTTAGACTCACGGAAAAGTACTTCAGAGCTTTACAATTTCTTGGTGATAAACTAGTGTCATGGCAATCGAAGAAGGTGATTGTACATCACGTCCTCAACCTAAGGAATATGTAGCCATGTCGGCGGGTTGTGCTCAAGTCATTTGGATGAGAACACAACTCAAAGACTATGGTTACGTATTTGACGTAATCCCGAGTATCAAGGACAACGAGTGTTATTGCGATCTCGCAACTCCGCCAAAGACTAAATCAAAGCACATCGATTCGATATCATTTCATCAAGGATCACGTGGAATGTGGCACCGTTGAATTATATTTTATGGGTAATAATACCAATTGGCAATCACCAAAAGCTTGCCTCCCTGTAGGTTTAATGAGTTGGTCCACCGGATTGTATGAGGTGTTTGACTCAAGAGGAATTGATGAACTCCTAAAATGCCTTTAAAACCTCAGCAAACACCAAAATATTTTTCGTAAATAAATTTTCAAAAACAAAATACAAAAATATAAAACCTGATAAAAACAAAAATATTCTTCTATATACTTTTCTGTCAACATGTCAAGTATATTTCTTCCGTCAACACTTTATGTAAAACCTGAAAATCTAAAACATAAATAAAGACTAAAATACCCTTGGAATCAAAATACGAAAGACATTTATAATCATTAAACTTAAATTAAAACCTAACTTACTTAATAATTAAAACTTAACTAATATGTGAACGTGATCGATTTTGTAACGACCTAAAGAGTTAAAGTTTCGTAAATAGTTGGACCTTTGCTTTCGTTATTTGGGAAACCACTTGGGCTCGTTTCTTTGCTGCCGGAGTCCAAGAAGCCATGGCGTTGTTTGTGTGTTCGGTTGACCTCAAAAGCCTATACACCACCCTCAAGATTTACCTAATTATTTCCCTATATATACAAACATAAGATACAAAATTGAAACCCTAGTTTTCTTTGCCTCTTCCTTTTTCTTGTTCCATCCTACCAACCTATTTTTCCTTGGTGTCGGAGACTTTGCCTCAAGCTAAGGTATAACAATGTTTTTTCTCGTCTTCTTCAAGTTACACCTACGTGCAACATTTTTGTATCATATTTGTTTAGTCCGTCTTGTGTTTTATTTTATGTCGAGTCAAGAAACAAACAAACATAAACCATATGAATTGAACTTTGTAATGATTAAGAGAGTATGTTACGTAATAAGTGCTATTGAATCGATCATGGTTAGTCGGTATAAATGAGAACCGAACCACATACATGAGAACTCGAACCATGTGTATGTTTCGCTAAGGTAAAACATGATAACTTGAATATGTAAAGTATGTAGATGAGCTGGGTTTCATGTAAAACCTATTAGCCAACCTATATATATATATATTAGTCAACCTATATATATATATTAAGTAACCATATAAGAGTTTTTGAACGCGGTGTTTATTAAGAAGGTCATGTAAACCTAAACCTAGTTAGTGTGAACCAACCATGTGAATCAAACCTAAAATGGATTGTGAACCTTGTACCACACGTGTGTTTTATAAGTAGAGTGAGCTTGTAGATGTGTAAACGTAGTACGTGGTCATATCTAGTCAAAGCTATGGTATGCGTGTGTGTAAATGTGTATTTAATCCGAAAATAAGTAACTTGATGTCACATAAAATCATAAATGTGCATGGGAATAAAAGTTGAAGTATAGCATATATATAAGTAACGTATGGTTAGATTACGAAGAGTTAGGTTAAGTAGCGAAGTCATTAAAAGACGAATATGAAAAGTAAATGTATCTTAATGTGATATTAAAAGAAGGAGAAACCTCAGAATATAATGAGAGTCGATTGTTTGAAGCTAGAGTATTAATTGCTATTTCATGTGTGAGGATCGCTAAAACTATTTTCACATTTAACCCTAAACTTTAATAAGTGGCATAATGAACCCTAATCTACGATATTAATTATAAAGCACTTAAGTCTCATTTTATCATAAAATCCTAAAGTATTAAGATTACTGAATACACTAAGTATAAATACCAAATGTTAAAAGATCATTTCAACGATTATGGAATCATAAATAACATGGACGAATCCGTTAATGGTGTAGGTTCTGTGAAGAAGGAGTAATCCTTTTGTCAGGATTGCCATCATTTGCTTTGGAATAAGGTATGCATATTCCCGACCTTTTCGCAAGAAGGTTCCTTTAACGCTTTTCGTTATTTCTATTAGGGTTTCTAAGCCTTTGCTATGAACCCCATTCTCGTTTTGTTTACCGTTGCTTATCTCAACTCGACTGAATTATGAAATATCCGATTTTGAACTATATGATATGAAAACTCGATTTTGAAAATATAAATAACTGATAAAATATGATTCTGTCGCTTATGACATTCGATGACCTAAGATAGTTTGACACACGAGCCAAATATTTCACTAGTCATGGGGTTCCATGTCCGTGACAAATGATGCACTTCGATATGACCTTGTGGCAGAGTGATGTTCTCCACGCTCCCGGATGGTGGAGCATATTTTGTATATGTAGGAAGCGCCGCATGGATGCATCCTAGATCAAGTATTCATTATCTGCATTCAAGACCGTTATATGTTATCCGATGATTGATGATGCAGCACGCCTTCATAACTCTCGTAGGTCTCCCCTACAAATGTTGCCTTACGAGAAATGTTGCCTCACGAGAAATGTTGCCTTGTAGAATAGGATTTGATATGATATTTGCTCGGCTCGTGGTAGTTAACTATAAACTTTACCGGAATTTCTCGTATTGAAAATGATTATGATTTTGCTATCTTCTTGTTATATTTCATATTCGATATCTTTAGTATTCGCTTATAATCGCTGTTCACTGGCTTGGCTCACCGACTTTTCTTTCTTCCACAATGTGTATCTAAGCATTGAAGTTGGTTTGCTTTGGGATGAGTGCATGAGTGGACTTACCTAGAGATTTAGTTTGATCTTATGATGCCATTTAAGACCTTGTTATTTCGTATATTTTGTTGGAGTTATTTTTCCCTTGACCTATGTATCAAGTCGGGCTGATTTTGAATTATTCCGCATTTTTGTTAAGATTTCTTTTGAATGTTTATGTTTGCTTTGATATGACACCATTACTTGTGATTCCTTTACCCTTGTCGGGTTCCAACAATTTATGGTATCGTGAGCTGTGTTTACGACTTGTAGTCGACCTCGTGACATATGGACCCTAGGTTTTGAGACCCTTAGAGCTTAGGCTTCTGACCGTGAGGATCGGGTGTAACTTTAGGTTTCCTTCTCAACTTCAGACTACCTTGTTCATTTTGCTAATCGTTTGAATATCGCTCGGATGGTTCAAACTCACACTCAACGGTAATACCGATGGAGACCATGATTCCTCGACTGGATGTCACATTGCTACGCGCCAACACTCTTTTCCTCGGTCTTACTACACCGAGTGATGACACAGTGATCAACAACGCTCGAATCAATGGTGCTTCGTATCAGGGTAATCAACCCGCCGGGCATTCACACTTGGCTCGAAGGCCGGTAAGCTCAAGCCTCTTTCGCTTAGCAATCGCCGCTACTCCCATGAAGTCGGTGGACCGATCACTCATTGAGAAGTCTTGAAGTAATCGGGTTGTGAGATGAATTTAAGACCCGCTTGGTCCGCATTTAAATTGGAGGGTGATGCTTTAAATCGGGTGGAAGGCACCTGCACGAGGAGGAGATGCTTTGCTATTACTTGTACTTGACTGAGTTTCGGACTATCTTCTATAACCGTTATTTCCTCGATGCCGAATAAAGAAAAGTACGAGAGGGATTATCAAGGAATCTACCAGTTTGATCATGAGAACTCCAATGAGTACATGGGTAGGTTTATGAGACTGGTAAGTTTTCTTGTTCAATGGTGGTAAATTTTCTTGTTCAATGACACTCCTCGGACTAAAATTAATAACCTTTCATCATTTTTCTTAAGTCGAGGGGGAGTGTCGTCAAATTTCTTTCTTAAAATCTTTGTTTGGTAACCAAAATGGAAGTTAAATGGCTTTGTATGAAAAAGGAAAAGGACCAAAACTGCCAAAATGTTAAAGTAATTTTAATAAAACATTCCCCACCTAACTACTCCATCACATTTAATACTTACACCTATAGGATCCTACGCCAAGAATCGTTTGACAAATCCGTTTCGATCATCAATTTGTAAGTGATTTCGTGGTTTATAACATGTTTTTAAGAAATGGTTTTGAATCTTTCAAATATCCAACGGTTAAATTTTGTGATATAGTCACTTTTGTGTCTTACGCGCAGCCGCAAGAACACCAAATCATAAAAGGGTGTTTGTGGTTAAAAAGATTGTGTCAAAACATGTATTTAACATCAATGATACTAGTTTCATCCTCAAAATCCACCCGTAAACACAATTGATGGTTGTTTGAAAAATTAGGGTTTATGCGTGGTTTTGGGTATTTTCAAATGTGAATGTTTTGGTCAAAAATATTGTTGTGTAATGTTTATATGATGATGAATTGATGATTTCCAAGCCCTATAACAACCCAAAACACTAATTAAGTTTCGTAATTAGGAATTAGGGTTTAATGTTCTTGAGTTTGGTTATTTGATTCAAACGATTTAGATGTTATAACTTGGTTTATACTCTCACAACATCTTATAACTACCGAAAATATGGTGTAAATCCCATGGTTAGAAATTATACTGTAAATCATAACCCTTAGGGTTTTGACCTACGCGTATGACTTTCTACTCATAACTGTTTAACTAATGTTCATGCCATGATTTGTTGTTAAAATGAATTCTTGTGTTAATATTGATGATTGGTGAATTTATTTCGTGCTTGCTACGCCAAAATTCGTAATCAAGGTCATTTGAATCTCTACGCGATAAGGATTACCCTACGCGTAGTCATGTTATGAAGAATAAATCCCACGCATAACTATTACGCAGAAGGTTCTACAATGGGACTACGCATCCCCGTGAAGGATATGCAAAAGTGACCTCTACGCGATAAGGTCTACTCTTACGAGTAAGCCTTACGCCGTAAGGTATAAATAACGCCCACGCGTAAGCTTCCACGCATAAGGTCCCTTTTCCTACGCTGCAACATTTACGCCGTAGTTAAGATCCTACGCGAAGCTTCTTAAGTCTACGCTGCATGTCATTATCAAGCACGCTAACTTTGCCAATTCTACATCTATGCCTTGATTGACCTTCATTATGAATTGTTACGTGTACAAACTTGTTAATAAACTTATCATAACGTCACGAATCCAATAATGTCACTAATAAACTTAAACGCTTGATATGTTGTGAACAATAAGTGATAACATAAACTTTAAAACTTAAAGTTAACTAACTCAACGAAACATTTCACGAAGTCATTGGACTATTGGACAAACAAGTGACTTAGGACTCGTAACAATCATTGACACTGCACATTCAATAACTAGACAATAAGACCTTCTGTTGACTAACATTATGTCTTTCGATATGTTGGTTCTTTTGGCTAATGTTATTTCATCACGACATGGTGAACAAATGAATGTGGATGCATCAGAAGTTCTTACAATTGCTGATATCTTTCCAGAAGGTTATCCGAGAAAGATTGGAAAGAACAACCTTAGGGTTGACTTTGATACCTCACATGCTCGTAATCTTCTTGTCTCATTGCAGTGGATATTCTCACGAATCATCCCTACCAGAACATGCTCTCACACTCGCCACGCTCCAGAGGTCTACATTCAACAATTCTGGGATTCTATGCAGAGGATCATCGGTCAAAGTGTGCGTGTGAGACACTTAATCACAAACAAGTCACTATCACCTCGCACTTACGGGCTATACTCATCATTCCGCACATCGCCTACCACTTCTTTGTTACACCTACTGAAGAGACATTCGCAATTTTACTGAATATTGGCTATGATGAAGCGCGGAATTATTAACAAGCACTCTCACATGGATCTTAAGAACATTCCTCAACCGTGGAGAACACTCTACATCATCATCACTAAGTCTGCTCGGTCGCATGGCTATGAGCATCCCAAGCTCGTGGAACGCAAGTATCTGGTCATTGATCAATAAGAAGGACATTGAAATCGGCACCGATATGGGACGACATGATGTCATTTCACAAAAAGCTTGGCTCAAAGATTCCCTATGTCAGATACACGAAGCTTTTGATCCAGAGAGCACTTGGGCTTAATCCCGATATTCCCAAGAGGCTCAATGACCCCGACAATCACGATGTGTTGTCCAACCTATCCTCATCAAGGAATCGACAACAAAGAAACAGGTGCCGGTCGCTCGATCACCTTCGACTAATGAAATCAAAAAGCTTGAAACATACAAAAGGTATCAAGTAGCAGACGAGAAGGCAAAGTTGGTCATCTCGATGAAAAGTCGAACCTACTCGGAGAACCGAAGAGGAAGTGCTGGAAGTGCATAAGCACGAGAGTCAAAGGAAAAGTCCCAAAGAGGAAACCTACTCCAAAAAAGAAAGTTCCCTCCAAGGAAGTTGCTCCTATTCCTACACCTGAACCACAAAGAAAGCTACTGGACGAAAGCTCGAAGATACACAATCGATCGAGGAGGTCCACTACTCTAAAATGCAAAGGATGACTCTCCATCAAGTACCAAAACCTCCTAGTCCAATAGTGAACATGGCAAAGGAAAGACTCGTACTTGTGCCATATGATGAAAGCTCGAAAGTGATGAAGAGCAACTGGATACATCATACAGAAGAAGTTCAAATTACTGAGACTCCAACACGTGGCAAAAGAATTTGCAAAAGAACAAATGGGTGGCCCGGAGGGTCAAGTGGTGCAGCTCAATCTTCACCATCCTCGATGCGTTAATCAACCCGATAAGGGATCCGTGCCACCACTTAGTACAACAACAAACGCGTCGAAGATTTTGAGTTTGATTTTGAAGAACCAGAATCAGGAAGTGGAGACGGTTAAAGCCGATGAAGAAGTCAGTCAAAGCCAAAGCTGATGAACAAGCTAAGAATGGCAATGAAGAAGATGTTGAGTATGATACGTTTCTTCTAGATAGTCCTGCACGATCAAAGGAAGAAACTTCTAAACCACCAAAGGACCCGGAGTCTCCTCACATCTCATCATCATGACTTCTTCTCACTCTTCACCACCACCATCAAAAGATCAACCAAATCATCATCCGATCGCTGAAGAAGCCACCTCGATCTCGGATTTCTCATACTCATAAAAGAATTGTAAAAGTTGTCCAACAAGTCAGAAAGAAGGACATGCTCTCACGAAATGAATTGTTTGTCGACCAAATGCAGATCTACATGATGAGAATGACAAGATGCGAATGAAAGGGAATATATACGAAGCTCATGCGGGATGATCTACAAGGGAAGATGGACAAGAATGATCAAGGCTACACTCACAAGTACCTTCTGGATATCGCTCCTAAAGTCACAAAGGAGATGTTTACCAGACAACTATATCCGAATCTTATGCGGATAGCCAAGCAAACTATAAGATCAACACCCTTAACCGTCACAATCAATCCATCCGATCCTGTAGTTTTCTCGATAATGAATTGGCCAAGCTTGTCACACAAATGTCTCGCACATCGGGACATTTACTGATGAAGGAAAGCTGTTTCAAGCATTGTTGGACTACCAACTTCAAGCATGCATTCGAAGTGAAAAGTCTAAACGTCCTAGAGACGATGAAGATAAGGATCGATAAGAATGATGAAGTAAACGACAAAAGAAGTCCTGGTGAATCATCTTCTATGCCACCACCTCTCCAACGGCATCCTGCTCAACAAAGGTCTCCTCCTGTTCTACCGCTAAACCTCATGATTCTAAGACACCACCCAGCACTCAAAACCGGTGATTACTTTGAATATACGGGTGGTGACGATGAAGAACATCATGAGCCCCTACAACAACCCACCTCTCCCAAACAAGTAAAGAAACCAGAACCCTCATCTAGGCCTAAGAAACGAAGAAAAGGCTCAAGGCAGACGCCTATCATGGCTAGATGAAGACACCAAAGAGGAATTTGAATGGTTTTCTACACTTGTCAATTCCACCCCTACCCTGAAGAAGGTCAAGATCTGGTAGACGGTAATACATTGGAGCATGCTAAGATTATGCAAGAAAAGTTCCATGTGAAGAAGATGACGAAATCCGAGTTGAGGCGAATCAAGAATGAAGTTTTTCAACTGTGGAAAGACAAGTGAAAAGTGCCATCGAGGTAGGATATCACCTTGAAAACATTGCTCGAGCTATGTCTAACAACATGGATTGGCTCAACCCAGAAGCAAACATAGACTTCACCAAACGGGACAATCCTCCATACTACACCGACTGGTCAAAACCTCTACCAACAATTGGCCAACCAGATGAACCAAGGATTCCATTCAGACATTTCTTCAACAAAGACCAGGAATTTCTTCTTCATGGTGGCGATGGTTCAAGGAAGTATGCTACATCTCTGACACTTCCATTCCCAGAATTTAATACTCAAACTGATAGCTATCGAGGAATGTGCCAATGACTTGTTCTCCAACAAAGTGGAAGCTTACGACCGAGATGCACTGTACGGGATTCATCATTGGCCGGAACGCCGAAGAATCTACTCTTGCCAGGTTCAAGTCTCAACATGCAGTATTCAGTTCTAAAAGTATCGTTGCCATCAAACACGCCGATCTTTCATCTAAGTGGGACTACACCTTCCTAAAGAATATAGTGGTCAAAAGACAAGATGAAAGGGATTATGCATTCTCTGAAGTTGACTTTGAGAATTTGTCTATCAACGACATCGAAGACATGTACCTTGCCAAAGTACGTGGTCAGAGGATTCTCCAATCAAGTACAACGTGAATTCATCAAGTCGCTGCTCATCTTCATCATACGCATGGTTATAAAAGAACGTGTAGAAGATATCCAACTGGCAATTGAATCTTATCGTGCCCGTGTCAACTTCACTCCACCGCAGCTTGATCTACCCGATATCAACCGCCTTCCACATATACGCTCATCAGCGAAACCTTTCGGCCGTTTACGAAGTGAACTTCAAAGAAATTGCTTTATGCGGCAGTGAGATCTTCACAAGTTGGAGATCACACTTTGAAGATGGTTAGGGACGGATTAGCTTATCGTTGAAGGATATACATCAAGATTGGGTCTCCTAAGCGATGGAATTCTCGTGATCGGGGACGCGTGAAGAGGATCATCACCATGATTGATGAACGGTTGTATCGAAGGGACTGTAGTTTAGAAGCTATGTTGGTGGTCACCTGGAGAAACATATCGGCTTTCAACGCCTCTCACACTCTGGCGCACATCTCCGACTACCCGGTACCCTTGAACTTCTTTCATTATCACTTTGGATGTATGATTTATTATGTCAATGGCTTGTGCACACATTACAGTGTACAACCCGTACTTGTAAATAAAGGACCTTCAAGGCCACAATCCTTATAAAAGGAGCGAAAGCTTCTTACTTTTGAGTAAAACCTATCAAACCTTTCATTTTTCAAGGTTTTGCTCAAAAGAACAAGTATTTTCCCTTATGATTTTCAAAACCTCAACCGTTTATATCACTCGTTGAGGGGGAGTACTTGACTTAAAACTTTGTTAAAAAAATTGTTCACAATGGTCATTCTTCCCGAGAACACTTGAAATGGTCATATTTATTCTCAACTTTTCAAAAATAACATCACATATGCCATTTTTGAGGGGGAGAAAATACGTGATAAGAAATATGTTGTGTAAATGCAAATGAATCATTGTGCTATAGACTTAACCCATGAATTGACGAGATCTTAACTGTTAGTAACTCGAAAAGACTTGTCCGGGACGGGTAATAATTTCAAGCTAGTTCGCTAGTGATGTAAACGTGTCTCGAAAAGGACTTGTCTGAGTAGAATGTACCATTCGAGAAACTCTTGGTAGATATGAACTCTGACGGGTTTGACAACCTTCGAGGATTGTCTACACCTTCAAGGTAGTTATTAGAGCTAGTTGTCACCTAGAAGCTGACAATGCAACTCTTTAACTATGCCACGTAACCGTGTCTCGCGGGGAATGTCTATCTTGAGTTGATCAATTCAATGTATGCCGCTCTTTCCTCACGGTGCATTTTAACCGTTAAAACTCTTAAGCACATGTGGAGGGGGAGTATTTATGCAAAATCTTATCTCAACAGTGGTACTAAAATGTTTTTCATTCACAAACACTTTGAGAGATTTTTCACAACAATGGTTTTTAATGGCAACATAGGTTAGTCATGAAGTTATAAGGTGACTAAGGTTAGGAATAACCGTCCTATGATCCAGAGTCCGAGGGATCTACCCAAAGACACCACAAATAGTTAGTATTTAGAAGTCCTTAGGTATGATTATAAAAAGGAGAAATGAGAATCGGAGAAAGAAGGAGTTGAAGAATTAAAAAGAAATGCAAAGAAAAGGGTGAAAAGAAATAGCCCTCCAGATTATTCAACTTAGGGCAATAACGGGTTCAATTCATATGCTACCGTTGTCACTAGATGACATCCGGTATTGAAGATTAAAAGTCGTCATGGACCCAGGACGATGCACTAAACCTTCTTATCCACTCAAGTTTCTCTCAACAGAAGCTTGTTTCATTCTCACAGGAACCCTACGTAAACTATCGGCTTTCTCTTAGAGATTGCTGGTATTGAAGAAGGAGACCCTCTCCTAGTCTCCGCCAGAAAACCAAAACGTTGAGTCTAGAGCCAATAGATTCATCAAAAGATCTCTTAGGTACACTTGACATTTCATCACTTGATATTCAACAATAAGAATTTCCGGTGGTATTATCGAGTCCTTCAAAGATCTTAGCAATCTGTCGAGAACATTTATGAGAGGTTCACATTTGTGATCCGCAGTGATTGAATGGAAACTCCCGCAGTGGTCAACATCAAATGTTCGACACAGAAGTCGCCGGCAACTCCCGGATTGCGCTTAGTGGTCTCAAACGGTCTACAAGCGTGAGGTGATGCTTCGTGTACCTCAACGACTCATCCGAATCGTAGGTGTACTTCGTACATCGTGTTATCTCACTTGTGGGACTCGATTCAGAACGCCTTTGTAAGAATTAGGTTGTGTTTTCACACTAACACTCTCGAAGTTCAAACTTGTAAGTGCCGGAATCCGCTTATTACTAACCGCTTTTATGTTTTCTTCTTATGGAAGCCTGAGCGGAATGATCGCGTGTGATTCTTTCATGCTCACGCCAACATCATCACTAATGGAAGTTCTATCCAAAAGCAACACAACAAATGTAATGATTCTTCGTCAAATCAAAGAATCTACAAAGTTAAAGACTTAAAGAACTTCATCAAGATGAATTCCAACGCCAAAAGAGCGTGTGAGCATGTTGAAGAATGACGGAGACACTGTAGCAAAGGCGCACTGGAAGCATTTGATGCAGACAAAAAACATACTATCACTTTCATCACAAAGAACAATGATCAAAGAACAAAGTTAAAGATGGCGTCAAAGCATAACCGTTCAAAGTAAACTATCTCTCTACACTGGGAGATTGTTCAAATCAAGGCAATTCTTCTCACAAGAAAGAAGAATGTCAAGAGACGTCAAAGCTACTATTACATCAACGCCTTCACCGTTTTTCATCACCAACACTTGAGTGTTTGTTACTCATATGTAATAACACTTGAGGGGGAGATTGTTGGAATCACTCCTAAACCTTATTCAAGTGTTAGTTACTCATATGTAATAGTTAGCTTATTATGGCCTTTATGTTTGTTATTAGCCTTAAGCTTATGTAGAAGGCCCATGAGCTTAGGCCCAAGCCCATAGGAGAAAGGAAGGGAACTAGGAGTGTTGCCCTAGCTTCCCTCCTATAAATACCTTATGTAAACCCTCACTTGAGGGTTGGTTGTTCAATATTTCTCTTTCACTATCACCTACGCGTAACCGGTCTTAGTATATCGTGTGTGTGTGTGTTTAATATTGTTCAATCGCCTCTCTATCTTTATAGGAAGCTTGTGTGGTAAACCTTGTGACCTATCATTCAGTCTGTTGGAATTATCCATGAACATCGCCTCTTTATTCTCCTCAAAGAAAATGGAATTTAAAGGAAAAACAGGTGCTGAAGGAGATGGTTAATTCCATGTTGTCCTATTCAGGACTGAGTCAAGGGTTCTCGGGTGAAGCTATGTTAACAACTTGCTATTTATTAAATAGGGTTCCCAACAAAAGGAACAAGGTTACCCCTTATGAACTCTGGACTAAAGGAAACCCAACCTGAATTTAACTATCTCGTGGTCTGGTTGTAGGGGACATTTGTAAGACTCCCTGATCCACAGCTAAAGACTTTGGGTGAAAGAGGCATTGACTGCATCTTTGTTGGATATGTTGAGCATTCCAAGGCAACGTGCGGGCTAACCTGCTCGTTAATCACATTTCAATGTCATCTAGGTCAGGTAGGGGGAATCGAAGTATTGCAGCAATTCCTTTCATCTGCGCGAGTTCTATAATTATTCAAAATAAATGTGTCAGCAAGTATTTGATATTAAGCGAAATAATGAAAAATTAAATATACCTAGCAACATTCATAAGGGGAGAGGGAGTTTGTTACACGAGGGCTCTCATCTTTCACTTTTTCTCTCCTCCACATCATCATTTTTTCACCCATATTTCAAACCCATCTCTAGAGGAAATGAGTATATTTCAAACCCATACCATCTTTCAGTTTCTCTCTCCTCCATCCCATCTTTCAAACTCATTTTTTCTTTTTTTTGGACCATTGGATGAGGCGGTTTAGCGGGGTGAAGAGCGGGGTGCATAGCCCGAATCGGGATGGAAAAGGACGAGTTTTGCGGTACCGCAAGGGAGGGGGTGGTGCTCCCGAGCGACACCGCGTTTTTTGGTCGGCCCCGAGCTCCTCCCGTGTCGACTCCCTCCCCCCTAACTACCTACGCAAATTTAAGATCGCATGAACCCACATCTATAAACTCTGTATCCATACCCAATCAGAAGAGGTAGGCCTCAAAGGCGATTATGCTACAACTGGTCAAATTAACGATTCATAATACAGGTGGGGTTGATTTACTGGACGAAAGTCACAAGGTGTATTATACTACATAAAATCTCTTAAATAAACAAGTTTAATATTAAAATAAAATAAAAATGTGTAATCGTATTTGACAAAATAACTATAAAAAGTAATAACCTTATGTGGAAAAAGTGTTTTTATCAACCGAACATAAACGACACCCAACTCGTCCAGCCAACCTATTTTATCACCTCTAGTGGTAGCACTACAACAATAAAAGCATATGACATCTAAAACTTGGAATGCATATAGCGTACTCGAAGCGGGCTAGGTGGCGCCTAGGAGCTAGACGGGCATACACCGCCTTAATTTTTGGCAAATCGGCCAAGCTAGTCGGAAAGGTCAAAAGGCGGTCAAACATCCGCCTAGGCGGGGCTAGGCGGCCAAGGCGGTAAAAAAAAGTCAACAAAAAGTCAAAAAAAATTATTTATTTATTTATTTTAAAGGTATTTTTTAACTAAAAATTAGGGGTTTTCTTTTCAATATAGCCGACCCATACTTAATTGATCATAACATCTCAACACAAAAGAAAAACCAGGGATTGTAAACACAAAGTCATGGGTTTTTCATATGAAATTCGAACCTAATTCTCACTGATTTGAACAATATGGACAAGATGAGAATCAAGCATCAATTTAATATTTATATTTGAAGTATTTGAAGTAATATGCTAACGTTTGAAGTTTGAAGTACTTGAATTGTTATGTTTATTTGTCTATTTTGCAACTTTAAATTATGTGAACTTTGAACTATTTGAAATTAGAAGTATGTTGTTTTGTTATACATATTACTTACAATCGTTACTATATAAAAAGGAAAAAGAGTCAAAGTTGAATTGTTGAAAGTTGAAAGCCAAAGGTGAGATAAACTTAAATATATTTTTAGAAACAATTGAAAACTTAAACTATCTTAAGGGGTGTTTGAGAGTGCGATTGGAGGCAGATTATCTGCTTATTGCGTTACTAAAACGGAATAATCCTTTTTGTAGCGTTTGGTAAGCACAACTTGAAAATCACTTTTCTGCGTTTTGATATCCTTAAAACGTGGTTTTGGAAAAGCAACTCCTCACATGCTTTTTAAAAACGCTATTATCCTCCAACTGAAATTAGAACAAGTGAAATTAGAACATACAAGAAATTAGAGTTTGACGTTGACAAGAAAGCAGCTCCTCACATGCTTTCCGTTTTACCAGAGTTTGACGATGACAAGAAATTAGAACAAAAGGAAAAAAAACGTAAATACTTTCATAAATTCAATCTTTCAAATATTATTCAATGATGGTTCCGGTGAGAGTTTTCGGAGCTCTGCGTTTGACGGAATAAGAGATCACGTCATATATGAAGTCAACTTTTGTAATGTGTTTTTCTCGTGGATAATGGGGATAAAGGTTATATGGGCTTTTCTTGGCTTTTGTTTGTTCAATTCTAAAACAAAGTTTATGGTTTTTCTTGAAATGGATTAAAGAAAGTTATCAATGATGAAAGAAGATGATAAGGTTGAATATATATGGTGGATAATAGAGAATTAAGTTAGGTAGTAAATATGTGAAATTTGTACCGTGGCTTATATAGGTGGTAATAATATATGAAGCTTTGTTTTTTTACTAGCGTAACTTTTTAAGGTAAGTGTAAACAGAAATTTGTAACTTTTATCAAATGTAAAATCGGTAGTTTTTTGTAAATCAATAGAATAAAATGTCCTTTTGGTCATTTTACACATTAACATATGAAATTATCTGATTTGCCAAACATAAAAAAACTGATTATCTGATTATTGCGATCTCAAACCGCATAATTAAATCCAAACGTCATTTTTCAAAATCACGTTTTGTTACAACTGATTATCTGATTAGGCGATTTCAAAACAGATAATCTATTTTAAATAAGCAATCCCAAACACCCCTTTAGTATGCATGGTCCGAAATATATGAATTGTACATATTCTTTAATTTGAAATCTTAAACTATCTTAGGAAAGTATGCAAGGTTCATATAAGTGAAAACTTATGAAGGAAACATGGCTGGAATCATTAAATTGCAAGGCTGGACACATGGATGGAAAACTTATTGAAACATGGTTGGAAAATCATTACTCATGGACAAACAAATACTCACACATAACAAAAGAACCCCCAACCACCTCCCATTTCTCTCCCCCTAAAATAGTTAAAAAGAACAAACACACACACACACAACACTATTATCTCATTCTCTCATTTTTATTTTCACAGTCTCCATCGCTAAAACCCAAAATCGTAGTCTACCACCATCACTGAAACCTACCATACCTGATCACAGAATAAGCTATCTAAATCCGCCGCCACCAGTGGACCACCGGTTTGTTTGACGGGTTTCTGTTTTAGTGGTTTAGGTGGGTGGTTTTGGTTTAAGTGGTTTAGGCCGGTGGTTTTGGTTTAGGGTGTTTTGATCGTTTTGGGTTTTTGTGCTTGCGATCCGATCGGATATGTGTTGTTGATTTTTCTGGTATTGGTGACTTTTATTGAAATATTGTTTGGTAAAAAAATGGTTAGTGATTTTTTTTTTGGCCAATTTTGTCTCTGTTATTTGAAAGTTTGTAGTTGTTATTTTATTTATTAGTCTTTAAGCCTTTGGTTTTAGATCTTTCGAGTTATATATGATATTGAATAAGAAATTTGTGAGAACGTCATGAGGTCAATAATTTATTTAGGCCATAAAGTGTTCACAGAAATGGAATGGTATGTTTTTGTAAGTTTACCGAGATATGTTTTTTTATTTGAGGTCAATTTTTTTTCTCTCTCTTGGGATTTAGGCCTTTTTTATGTGTTCAACATTGCTCACCAGAAAACCAATGATATAATCATAAAACCCATTCAATGCAACCGTCCAAATCTTTCATATTTTTTTTTATTTTTTATTTATTTATTTATTTTTATTTTTTTGCGCTCAAGTTGTGTTAATTTATTCATGTTCATTCGTTTTTCATAAATAGATTATGGAAAATTTGACTAATTCCATTAACCCTCCTCGGAATTATGGGTCTATATAAAGATTTCACAACATATATTATAATCACTCAAAATTTATTAAGCCAAAAAAACTAATCCGCTAGTATGGCATCGAGCAATCCAAAACCAAATCGTATTTGATCAGTCTTCACCACCAATTGCTCCCGCTGACGAGCACCTAAAGGTTCAAAAAAAAGATGAACATGATGACCCTCTAAACAAAATGATAATCGAGTAATCATTATCATGTTTTTACTTATCCAGCAAAATAAAGAAGAATAATTTAATAAATCCATTTCCATATTGTATGCAGCGATCATGTTTACATACTAAGTTTGTTTCACGTGTTTTCACTTAATCTTAATCGTGATTACTGTATACAATGTAATCTCGCCAGTTGCATATTAATTAATAATTACAAAATATATTAAAGTGGTTTTAATTACCGGTCATTAGAATTAGAGTTAATTATACAAATGGTCACTGTGGTTTGTTGGATTTTTCACTTTCAGTCACTGTGGTCATCATTACTTGTGTTTGAAAATTGAATGCCCGATTATTCTTTTAAGGAATCTCGATCCGGCGAAAGGATTATGTAATGGAACGAGGTTGATATGTAAACGTTTTGATCCTAATGTCATCAACGCTAAGATTGATGTCAGACAACACGCTGGAGTTAGAGTGCTCATGCCAAGATATCCACTTGCTCCATCTGAAGAAGACATGTTCCATTTCAAACTAAAGAGAACACAATTCTCTGTGCGCCTTAGCTTTGCGATAGCTATCAATAAAGCTGAGGGCCAAACAATTCCAAATGTGGGTGTTTATTTGCCCGAGTCTGTTTTCTCGCATGACCAGCTTTATGTTGCTTTGTCTAGAGGGATATCACGTAAAACTGCAAAGGTATTAGTGAAGTCAGTCAAAGAGTTCGGTCAAGGAGGTGTCTACACCTCAAATGTCTTCTACCAAGAAGTTTTACACGACGATTAACGTGCATTGTTAGTTAGTATCTTATAATTGATGTAATATTTTTTTTTGTTGAGTCTCACTAAATATTTTTATATGTTGTTTGATACATGTTAAATATTTTGGCTAGAGTTGAATTATCGTATGTTACAACCGTTTGCAATTACATTTTGATCTTTTCACGTTTTATTTTGAACGTTATACGAAAAACATACCACAATATCGCATATCGTTAATTGTCTGCCGCTAGGAACCACTGTCGATAGGCGCAGGCACTCGTCTAGTATTTATATATATAAAATTCCAATCCACCTAGGCGGCGCCTAGGCAGCGCCTAGACGAATTCCGCCTCGAAGGTGGCCGACCGCCCGACTAGCGCCTAACAATTTTTACAACATTGCACACATTCCCCAAAAACATGCATTGAAGAAAATACATGAGCCGTGCCTCTCGAATCATTTACGTGTTAACCAAATTGACGTATCTTTGCCTTGTAGCTACATCAACGCTCCTGAAACGACCATTGACAAAAGCAAAAACAAGTCCCACTACATTAAAACTGAAAATAACAAAATTTCGAAGACCACAAAATGAAGAATAATTACATGGTCAACGATAGAGTTGAGATCAATATAGATCTCATATTTATTCAATAAATCAATCTTAGCTATTCATTTTTTATCAAAATTAATAAAAAAACTATTTTCCACATTTCTTTTAAAACAACATATCTTACAAACGGTAAATCTTCAAACTATAAAAAATACACCATCGCGACGATAATTAAATTATATTTTATAAGATATGCACTTCTTTATATTTTCGACATACATTTTTTTTTTAAATTCCGCCCTGAAAAATCAAATATGATTTGTAAAATCATATATGATTTTTAAAAATCACATGTGATTCGATTTTTACAAATTACATATGATTTTTTCAAATCATATATGATTTTTACAAATCACATATGATTGGCAAAAATCATATATGATTTGTAAAAATCGAATCACATATGATTTTCACAAATCACATGACTTTTCTAGACCGAAATTTTGAAAAAAAAATCGTTAAAAATAAATAGAAGTGCATATCTATAGAAAGATAATTTAATTCTCGTCGCGATGGTATGATTTTTTCGCGTAATGATTAACGGTTTGCAAGATATTTAATTTTTAAAAAAATGGTGAAAGTTTATTTTTTTTGTTTTGATTATAAAAATGAATAGCTATGATTAGTCTATTAAATCTATGGTATCTTTGAGATCTATGTTGAACTTTTACCACCAATATAATGATATCCAAAATAAAATGACTCGTGTATGGTATTTTGATGTTTAAATTGCATATATATGAATTAAACTATCCATTAATTATTTGTCTTTGCATGATTTATTCTAAATATTATAATTATTTGTTAGTAAATATCTTATAGTTGATGTAAAACGACAAACTAGATATGAGATGTTATGTTCTGCTGTTTCTCTCTTTTTTTTTGATCCGGCCAATTTTTTAAATAAGAAGAGAAAAAACTAGCAAGAAGTAGGGGTGAGAAAAAAAATCAAAATCGAACAAAGGACCGAAAAAACCGAACTAAACTAAAAACCGATGATTTGATTTTTTATTTTTCAAATAACCGAAATATCGGTTCGGTTTTGGTTTTGACTAAAAACCGAACTATAAAAACCGAATCGAACCAATTTCATTAATTATAATATATAATGTATTTATATTAGTATTGCTAGTAACTAAATTACTTTATATATATTTGGTTAGGCTGGACGGCTTTGAAACATCAATTTCCAAGACTATTTGCGTTGGAATCTTCAAAACATATTACTGTTGCCGATAAGTTGAATAGTGTTTCTTTGGTTACCTCTTTTCGTTGTGCTCCTAGAGGTGGCATTGAGGAAGATCAGCGACATCTCCTTCATTCTAAACTCGATGGTATAATTTTACCTCCAATGTTAGACCGTTGGGTTTGGTCTCATGAGGCCTCGGGTGATTTTTCGGTGAAATCGGTTCGTAACTTTATTGATGATACTCTTTTGCAAAAGGAGAATGTTCCTACTAGATGGGTAGACGTTATTCCTATTAAGGTCAATGTCTTTACTTGGAGATCTCGTTTAGACAACCTTCCTACCCGGTTGAACTTATCTCTTAGAGGTTTGGATATTCCTTCCATCCTTTGCCCTTTATGTAACATCTCGGTGGAGTCTATTTCTCATCTCCTTTTTTCTTGCTCTTTGGCTCGACAACTAAGAAGAAAAATGTTAAGTTGGTGGGAGCTAGAAGACATCGCAATCGACTCATATGAAGAATGGTTGTTGTGGTTCAATAATATCAGGTTCTCCAAGGGTGTTAAGGTGATTTTTGAAGGTGTTAATTACGTGATGTGGTGGTTAGTTTGGAGGTTCAGGAATCTTCTCCTTTTTGGTGAGTCTCAACCTCGTAGAGATATCCTCTTTGATGATTTAGTTCATTTATCTTTCATTTGGTGTCATAGTCGATGTAAAACTAAATTCAACTGAGTTAATTGGATGAAAAATCCTAGTACCATTAGTTTGTAATTTTTCTAGCTTCTTGCTAGTCTTAATAAAATTGCCGTTCAATATATAAAAAAATTTGTGCATCAAAATTTTTTTGCGTATCAAAATTCGTTTTTTGTGCATTAAAAAAAACGTATCAAAACTCAAAATTATAAAAAAAAATGTTTTCACAAAAGTTTTATGCACCAACATACCCGATCTTGTGGAATTTTTTTGGAATTTTTGAAGAATTTTTTTTAAAAAAAAAACAAATCTTTTTATGGATATTTGTCTTTTTATTTTAACTTTACCATATATATATATAGGGAAGGGTTAATGTGAGATTAAACTTAAAGTTTTAAAAATAAGATCAAGTCTAAAAAACCACTAAAACATTTATAAATAACAATTTTAGCAATAATACACAAAAATATAATATTTTAATACAAATAAACATTTTAGAAACTAATAACCAAATGATACATGAGTTTGAATTAGTGATACACCTGATACACATTAGACTAATAAATATTCCAAAATTTGATACACATACAAAAAACTGATACACATTACACTTCTAATCAAAGTGTATCACCTAGGTTTCGTATATTTTAAAAAGAAATCTATCAAAACTTTAACATTTTTAGTTGTAGCTAATAAAAAAATTATTTTTGTTATAAGGAGAGTGTCACTTGTCAAATTTTAGATTGATCTTATTTTAACAACTTTAAGTTTGATCTTATTTGATCTAGATTCTTATTTTTATTATTCTTCATATTTAATCCTAACTCTATATATATATATATATATATATATATATATATATATATATATATATATATATATATATATATATATATATATATATATATATATATATATATATATATATATATATAGGGTAAGTTAAAATAAAAGACAATATCCGTAAAAGAATAAAAGAAATTTTTTAAAAAAAGTTCTTAAAAATTCCAAAAAATCCCACAAGATAGGGTATGTTGGTGCATAAAACTTTGTGAAAAAGTTTTTCTAATTTTGAGTTTTTATACGTTTTTTAATGCACAAAAAAGAATTTTGATCGCAAAAAAATTTTGATGCACAAAATTTTCAACTTCATTTAGTTTGATCAATGTTATTTTGATGAAAAAGTCAAAAGAAGGTGCAAAACAATTTTTGATGCACAAAAGAGAGAAAAGCAAAGCATTTCTTTTACAATATGGCAAACACTTACTTTTTTATTAACATATACACTAGTTCTTTTTTTGTCCGAAACGCACCCAAATGACCATTTATATTAATATAATATCATATTAAATAATATTATTTTATTACAATATTGGTGTCAAAAAGCAATTTGAAAGTATGTGGGTGTATATGTTAATAAAAAATAGTAAGGTTTCAAGATAAATTTTAGAAGACGTTGTTATTTTAGTTCTTTTAAGCGATTTAATCACAAACGTATTTTTTCATAATTTTTTTTCGGAAAAAGTATTCACTTTTAGAAAAACTTCCCTCACAACTTTTTCATGCACCAACATACCCGATCTTGTGGGATTTTTCTAGATTTTTTTAAGAACATTTTAAAAAAAAAAATTCTTTTTATTCTTTTTACGGATATTTGTCTTTTTATTTGATGTTTACTCTATATATATATATACTCCGTATATTGATACTGTTGGCCCTTTTTGAGAATGGATCAAACTTTGGAAAATAAGAGAAAACCAAACGTCAAGAATTTTTATAAAGTAACTTTTAAGACACTGAATCTATCCATCTTCTAAGAACCTTGCACACCTCTAAGCTCTAATAAGTAATATTCTTTAGCAAAACTTACAACCTTCAATGCTATTTATTCAGTGGTGAAACTTTAATCACTTCAAGCTTTTATTATTGCGGCAAGTTTATGTTTTTTTCATCTACTATTTTGTAGTCCTTCCTGTTTTTAATTATGTTTATCCTGTAATAGTATAAATGTTCAAACACTTAAAATTTGAGTGTTTTAATCATTTTTGAGAGTGTGCAAATCAACTCCCTTATTCAAATAAGAATCATCATTTGTTTAAACTTAAAACCTTCATTACCAATTAATACTGCTGAAACTTTGCAGTCCTTCCTGTCATCATTGTTCATGCCCAAGTACAAACGGTTAAACAAAGAAACCGAAAACCGATTAAAACCGAGTAAAACCGAACCGAGAAAAATCGACGGTTATGGTTATGCAAAAAACCGAACATTCAGTTTCGGTTTCAATTTTTGCCAAAACCCGACCCAAACCGAACCATGCACACCCCTAGCAAGAAGTTAGATAAAAAAGACTAATTGATCATAGACGTTATACAAGTAATTATAGGATCATTTATCTAATTATTTCAGTTAATAGTTAATTTTGTGCATCTACCACCTATCTAATTATAAGATAATTGTTGAATATATTTGAAAACTTCAAAGCTAGATTGTGACTTGTTCATGAACACCTTCATATATCAACAAATTGAGCTTGGCTACCAAGAAAAGTGGACCTCACGGCTGGGTCATTCCAGCATAAAGATAAATTAGCTTTTGAACGGATTGAGATTCTCTTATTTTCAAATCTATCATGTTCTTCTCATATTAACTTATTGTGAGATGAACCAATTTAATAAATCTCATATTTTACTAAATGATGGCCTCACTATTTAATATTCTTTCATTTGATTGGTTTTAACATTACAAAACATAAGAGGCAAACTTTAAAGAATCTTAATCCTTTTTTAACAAGAAAAGTCGTCACTCGTTACGTCCAAAATTGACTTTTATCCACGTGTACGTCTTCCTACCTTGATTTCGTCGTCTCATTATGGTACATGTCGCACTTGAGAGTAGCATTTACGTATCATTAAAGTGAGTTGATACTCTCATCACATTTTTTTATTCAAATACTATTTTATATAAGTTATAAAGCCCACTATACAATACTGTAATGCATAGTTGTGGTATATGCATCAAAATTCAAAAAATATGATGAGAGTCCCATTATTAAACCCTTGTCCAGATTATATATATTTTTAGTCCGTAATTATATGCTTGAATTTTCTATATGAAATCAGATGCATTGTGGTCCTTTAAGTTGACATGTTGGCCATTAAAGGTGGAGTATTTTATGGTCTTATCTTATCCTTTTTCCTTATTTGGACAATGTTCTTATCCAAAACTAACAATAATGCACATAAATCATAAATGTTTCTATTCAACTGATAATACAATGACGTTTCTATTCATTTTTTTGTCATTAATCTTTATCACGGTGACACCGAAGGACTTGTAGCTCAACTCTTCCTCATATTATGGGAGAATGCTCTCAATCAAATGTTTGTTTTTCATGCTTAAAGTACTCGCGCGCAACTAATGGAGCAAAACAACAAGTCGTGATCTGCTAGCTAGCTAGCTAGTAGACTTTTAACCAAGTGACTAATTGAAAAGGAGGTGATTTGCACATTCTCAAAAATGATTGGATACTCAAATTAGTTGTTTGTGGACATTATATATATATACTAATTGTCGGGGAAGAAAACAGTAACAAGCCAAACATTAAATGCAAAGTTTCCCAAGTTGGCAAAAACAGTCCATGAGGTTTAAGTGGCCACAAATGGCAAGCAGTCCAAACATTAAATGCGAAGTTTCACAACTTGGCAAAACAGTCCCTAAGGTTTAAGGGGCGCAAGGTAAGTCCCTGTAGCAAACATCAATTGCAAACTTTCCAAGTTGGCAAATAGTCCCGATGTTTAAGCGCTGCAAAATAAGTCCTACAACATTAATTGTTATCTATAGCAATCTGGCAAAAATAGTCCCTAATGTTTAAGCGACGTTGCAAAGTAAGTCCTGTAGAATTAATTGCTAACTATAGAAACTTGGCAAAATTAGTCCCTAAGGTTTAAGTGTCGCTACAAAGTAAGTCCTTTGAAGCCTCCGCATCGCTTCCCACACTCGTATATATACTAAACATCGGGGAAGAAAACAGTAACAAGCCAACATTAAATGCAAACTTTCCCAACTTGGCAGAAATAGTCCCTGATGTTTAAGTAGCGTTACAAAATTAGTCCTGCGGCATTAATTGCTATCTATAGCAATCTGGAAAAAATAGTCCATAAGGTTTAAGGAGCGTTGCAAGGTAAGTCCTGTAGCAAACATCAATTGCAAACTTTCCCAAGTTGGCAGAAATAGTCCCTGATGTTTAAGTGGCGCTGCAAAATAAGTCCTACAGCATTAATTGCTATCTATAGCAATCTGGCAAAAAATAGTCCCTAAGGTTTAAGCGACGTTGCAAAGTAAGTCCTGCAGAATTAATTGCTAACTATAGCAACTTGGCAAAATTAGTCCCTAAGGTTTAAGTGTCGCTACAAAGTAAGTCATTTGAAGTCAATCCCGCTGCATCGCGCGGGTTCCCACACTCGTTTATACTCTAACAGGCGTGAAAATATAAGTGTGACTATGAGGATATAAATGTTAAAACACAACTAATTTGAATGTCCCAATAATTTTTAAAAGTGTGCAAATCATCTTCCAATTGAAAACGATCACAGCTAATGGAGCAAAACAATAATAAGTCCAACATCGTGGACTTCAAAAGAAATTATACACCAATAAATAACATTATCCCTTTGGTCATCTCACAACACTCAAAACCACTTTCTTATTATATTTATATAAAAGTGTGTGCTATTTGAAGTCTAATAAAACCACCCGTACGACCGTTTCGAAATGGAGCTAAGCTCAAGTACGAATGCACTGTGTTTTAGTGTAGTAGTGGTCGTGATTTTTGTGTATGCATGGAGAATTTTCAATTGGGTTTGGTTAAGACCGAAGGCTATGGAAAAGTATCTTAGAAACCAAGGCTTGAATGGAAATTCGTATAGGTTTCTATATGGAGATGTGAAAGAGATGAGACACATGGAAACTATTGCCAAATCAAAACCTATAAAACTCACTGATAATATCATGCCACGAGTTATGCCTTTCGTCTATACGTCTGCTAAGAATCATGGTATGTACTTTTTTTCTTTTTATTATTATTATTTTTTTTTTTTGTCATCTATGATAAGAAATAACGGATACAAGAAAAGAAAATTGGATTGGCTTGCGTTTTGGGGAGATTATCTACTTATCACGCTTGCAAGTCACAAACATCACTGTTGGTTTGTGGGAGTTATAAACACACGTAAACGACTAGAAGTGTGTGAGCCGATACCCATGGGGCTTATGCACACACGTAAAACATCCTCATCGAGAATATGTAAAGTTTTCGTGATGAACGTTTTATTACTTGAATGTATACTTGACCCGTTTTGTCTAAACCCGTTTTAAACTCTAGGTCCGATTAATAATTGTTTAAGCCCATGACCGCAAATAATTTTTATTTATGTTCTAATCATTGGGGCGTTTACAATTATGTTATAGACTACAAGAGTTAGAATGAAACAAAGATTGGTTTTGCTTGGAAAACAAGTTTTGGAGAATATATATATATATATACGTCCAAGAGTTTTCAAAAGCATGCAATTCACAAATCCAATTCTTATTTTAAAACCTAAAAAACGATTCACTATTCTGAAGCTAAAACCCGCTTTAAACCAGGTCCGATCAATCATTTTTATAGCGATTGGATTTTTCTTGTAGTTGATCAAATTTTTTGCTTTACTTGCATCTTAGATGCTAGAGGTTTTAAAGGTTTAATGTTTTTATATCTTGGTTGGATTCCTTGTCGAATTTGACATCCAAGTTAAAGGGTTTTAATTGTTTTGTTCTTGGGTTATAGAAGACTAATAATTCTTGGACAAGCTGTGCATCTCGAACAGTAAGTAGAAAACTATTTTTTTTGGTTTTCTTTGTTCGTGACAATTCAAGTATTCAAAGGGTTGATTGGTTAAACGTTCTCAACTAGCGTCTAATCGAACGTACTTGGTTTAAGTGTTTGTGTGTGATACTCTTCGAGGTATCTATTTTAGATACTTAGGGTTTCGTATTGGTTTCTTGTTCCGTTAATAGAGATCAATTGCCAAGCAAGGTTAGCTTTTCTTAATCCTTTTTAATTAATTAATATTGTATTAATTATTTGTTTATTAAATACGTGCTTAACATAATTGCATTAACTAGATCCAATATCCGCTGCGTACTCGTAGAGGTTACTGGTTAACTTGTTCTAAAATCCCAACAGTGGTGAGCCAACTCGTTTTTGCGATTATGGGTTACACATTTCTGATATTAATAAACATGTTTTAAAAGGGCTGCATGAAACCTAGTTTAGTTATTTAGTTTTATTTTAATTTTGACAATTACATGCAATACTTGTCAATTTTTAATAAATAATAACTAGTCACACACAAATTAAAATTATATTGATAATTAGAATTAATTTGTTAATTGTAAATTACTTGTTAATTTGAATTTAATTTACATGTGAATTATAATTACCTAGTTAATTAAAATTAAATTGTTAATTAAGAATTACATGTTAATTTATAATTACTTGTTAATTAGAATTAAAAGTTAATTTGTATTTATTAATTTTTAATTAGAATTATTGTGATAATTAGAATCGCATATTGGTTTATAAATACATAATTGCGTTATGACTTGATAATTGGGATTTGCCATGCTTTATGTGTTTTTCCGGCCACTAGACCCACTCAATTGCTTTTCTAAGTGATGTATGGGGCGATCTAGGTATTACATCCTAGTGACGGTCTTATGGTTCTCCGTTTGGGGAAGACTCGCAAGAGAACTCGGAACAATATGTGGTTATTTATATTGATGTTTATGCTTGTATGTTTGTGATTCCTATATTTGCATTATTACTTGCTTTGACACCTAATTGTATGCAATATGGAATAATACATATCGTAACCATAACATTAATATTGGTCTTTATTTACACGCCTAAATACCATGCTCATTGTGACCTGCTATTTGATTCGTGGAAAATCGTTTTTGTAAAATAAAGTGACCTAATATATGAAACACGTTTTCAAGAATTTAAAAACTAGACGCTATGGACACTTGGGATGTACGGCTCACCAACTAGAACAAACTAGAAAGGGGGTTTAAAGAAGTGAGCACAGTCTCACTGAAAGGATGTCTAAGGTTATGCTTCATCACACGGTCCTCTGCCTCCCTATGAGTTCGATTGGAGCTACCGTGAACCATGATGATCACTACAGTGTCATTACCAAAGTTTTAAAATTAGTGTTACAAAGTTGTTTTGCATGCTTCTTTGTACACGACTTTTACCACATTTATATGTGCATACCTATTTTTAATATTAAGTCTATGCCATCCAACTATGAACACGTGCACTTGGATTGACTTCTCGGTCGACCTAAGGGCCTTTCCAACCCATGGTAATTATTTCTCAATCGTCAGACCTCTGGTTATTTTTACACGTTCATACTTGGTCGACTTATATCGAGTTAACCTGGTCAGACCTCGGACCCGAGGCATAAGATGAGAACTAAACATGCTTTTGACATTATTACTTGATACTAATGCCTTAAACAGTCTCATAAATCTAAGAGTTGCATTTTGCAATTAACGCTCGTCGCTTACCTCTTGTCCTATTTTTTTACACACTGGTCAGACCTATGGTAATTAAGTGGGGTTGCAAGATGGATCTTAGTCTTGATTAGTAATTAATTGGGTAGTTAATTCTTTTAAGAATGTAATTATCGAAAATACTAGAATTGAACTTTTTATGTTCTGATTAATTGTGTTATTGCAACATAATTCGTAAACAAAGTTGTTTTTCTTCGAAAGACAAACTTAGTCTCTTTTCCTAGTAAGAAGAGTGAGACTTATTCCTATCTTTTCTCCTTAGTTGACTAACTAAGATAGGATTCCAAAATTGATAAACTCGTTTATGATCTTTCATTACCCTTTCGTGGTCTAGAGTTAATTGAAAGATAGAATATTTTGTGTAACTGGAAACATTGTGTTTAGAGCTACCAAAATAACATCTTGCACTTGTCACGATGCATGAGTTTAAACGGCAAAGAGTAAAGGGATTACTAGCATATTTGCTAGGTAATCTTCTTGGACTCTTATTATTCCTAAAGCGCTAATTACCCTTGGGGCTATGTAGATGATAAAGGAGGAATTGCATGCTAAAGATTCAAGTTAATTGAATAAAAGAATGGCTAGTCCATTGTCTACATAAGTAAAACTTCATATACTCTGCTCAATACCTAAGTACATGCTACTCGTAGGCAATTGAAGAGAATAGAAAAGTATATAAAACTGCTATATGCTATCTACTGGAAATGTAACACTTACAATGTTGACAAATCCAGTGGGAGCAGTTGCATTTTATTACTGAAATATCATTCATGTAATGTTGTCAATTTCAGTGGGAGCTACGAGATTTATTTTCTGTTAGTCACCCATATCATTTCAAACTAGCTTTGAAATAATCCATTACTTTCCGAATATAAACAACCATTGCTTAAAGGAAAATTGCATTTTATTTTATAAGATAACACGTTGCCTTCCTGATGTCGCTTCCTGAAACGTTATCCATAGAATAATATTCCACAATTCCTTATTACAGGTTATGGTTCTAAAACTACTTATGATATATATGACATTATCATATTGTTTGAACAATCAATCATGTGTTGTTTGTTTTCATAATATGATGTTGTACCTTTCACAAGTGGGAGAAATCTCAAAGTGTGTGCAAGGAACAACAATATTACTGGTACCTCTTGACCGCAAGGTAAAGGAAACTAATAATTCTACTAGGACTTAAACACGTTAGATGTTTAATGCCCTACTACATGTAAATAATAATTCTACTAGGATAGATGTTTAATGCCCTACTACATGTAAATAAGAATTCTACTAGGACTTAAACACGTGAGATGTTTATTGCCCTACTACATTCTAATAATGATTCTACTAGGACTTGAACACGCTAGATGTTTGTTGCCCTACTACATTCAAATGTCATGATATTGTGTATAGATACTTCAACATTAGACTACATGTTTTAGTCAACATAATTATGGTTATATGATAATGATCATAATTCTGAAGTATATAATTAATTTGAAATTACTATAGAACTCAATAGTTTGCGTTCATGATTACTTTTGTTAGTATAATTATGCTTACATGTTAAGACATAATTATGAAGTCCTTGAATTAGTCAATGACTTATAACATAGAGTATATATAGTAAATGTGCTATGTCTTATAGTTAACACATAAACATGAGGCTTTGAATTATTCAAAGACTTATAATGTATTATTGAAATGTTATGTTTTCTTGTTAACACATGAACATATAATCCTTGAACAGTTCTGTCTTCTTGTGAACACGTGAACATAAGGTTCTTGTATTGTTCAATGAATATACATTATTGCATGCACTTGGTTCGTAAATACTTTATATGCAATTTTGCTTGACCCAATTGACAAGTATTTGGTCCAAAGAGAATTAAGTTATATATAGAATTCTGATATAGTTTCACAATTCTAATAACTCATAGGATACTACTTCATTATGGTATGTCTAATGTGTTGGATCAAACCTTATTCATAAAGTTTGGTTCCTGATAGCTTTAATTGCTCTACCTCCAAAAACATATCAAGGTTAGAAATTGCGTGTGTCATGGATACACTCAATATAGTTCAAACCTAGAAGGTATTCAAGACAACCCGTAACTGAAAACCCTAATTCATTAGGGATTTGAGGTTTTACTATTCAAACCAATTGAATCATAAACCCTTTTGGATTTTTGATTTTTCTACACTTCCTAGCTTAAAGATTGTAGTTTTGGTGTTCTTCCTAGCTTGACGAAACACAAAACTATTGCTAGAACTTTTGGTTAAAGAGTGATACTAAATTAGAGTTTTTCTATAAACCCTAATTTGAGTTGTTGGAAGGAATTCCATTATGTCTTGATTTAAGTTCTGAATTTGTTAAAATCTTATGAAGCATTTTATTAACAAATCTTGATATGAGAACTTAAAATGTATTTTGTGGTCCTCCATAAAGAACAATTTATTGTTGCTTAAATATTTAGTATTTAGAGAATTGTCTCTACTTACAAAAGTAAGTGGGAGCATATACAAATCTCAATGATTTTGAGAACAAAATACTTAACCTTCTAAAATCTACTTATTAATGTCATACTAAGGTTAAACATGAAAATGTCGACCGAAGTATAATGATTACTCTCATTCATAAATCCGAAAGGATGCCTCATCACTAGAGTGATATTTTATATCAATGCTGAGGGATATAAGTTAGAAGATTATTGTAAATCAGCTAACTACTAAAATATATTATCACATCTTGAATCTGATAAATGTTTTAGAACTATGAATGACAAGATGCAATCCTTAAAAGGCAAATCGAGTTTTGAGATTGATTGTCATTTCACCTAACAGTTAACCTATGAGGTTGGAATGAGGTTCTTTTGAAGAAAGACTCACAAGGACAAAATTGTATACATATTAATGTATGACATTTTATAAGAAGTTTTTAATCATACTTAAGCAATTGACTGTGATTAAATTTTCTTATATAATACACGCATTAATTATATAAAGATATTTAATTGTCATACATGTGATTTGTATGTTGAATATGACAATTAGATTTTATAACTCTTTCTTTATGATTACCTTTTGCGAGGACGGTGTGTAATGAAAATGGTTATGAATTTATATTATCTTTATGTAGTATACAAAATTTGAGCAATCAATATTTTGGATTGTATCATGCATCTAAGAGCTGAGATCTTGAATTTAATTACAATACGATTCTGGTTGAATTAAGATAACTCTTGAGTACATCTGACATTAAGTGGGAGCATTGTGTTTTTCTTAAAATTTACATGTTGAAGATATCAGAAACTTCACTTGGAATTTAGGGAATAAAACAAACAACTTTGGAATAAATGTTTATCTGGAATAAATAAATGCGGAAAATAAAGTCTAACACAAATGCAATATATTATTCAAGCAAGTCTTCAATGATATATTTCACTTAGAATAATTTACATGGATGGAAACCTTATGTTGTTTTTAACTAAGGATTTATCATGTATATATATTATAGTGTGTATAAGACTAGTTGTTGCTTTTGTACAAGAACAAAATGAGCTGACGACAATAATATCTAATTGAGAGTGTTTATATTATTGTTTTTATAAATGTTTACGAATTATAAAGCATAGTGTTGTATAAGTACAAATGATGCTAGAGGATTATTTATACTAGTTGTAGTAGGATTTCATCTTTTATGATAAATCTGTTAACTAGTTATGCTCAACATAGAGCATTGTTGCATTACACATTAATGAATGAGAATACTTTACACTTTTAGAAACTGTAAAGATGACTGTCAGTATGTTGTTGACTTTTACTACCTCATGCAAGGTAAGACAACATCTCCATACTATACTTCTTGCAATAGTATGAGCATATGAGATAAGACACTCATCTTATATTTCAAATCACTCACTATAAGTGATATTTTGAAACAAGTATTCGGAAAGTTTACTCAGATGACTATTTAGTTTTTCTTTTAAAGAAAGGTTGAGAATGTTGGAAACATTAGAGTTCAACTTACTAAATGAGTTTCATGCATATCTGTTTTAGTATTTGGATAATTGGGATTGATAGACAATTTTTACTTTATGATGAATAAAGATACTTGGTATTTGTTATTCATTCATATAATAATTGTTATCCTATATTTGCATGTTTAATCCTTGAATGATTTTATTATTCTAAATATGTCCATTGTCACTTTCTTAAGGTTAACAATATAGGAATATTGTTATGATAAGGCAAATGTGTGTGTTGGTGGCCCATATAATTTTAACGAGAATTGGATTGTTCCCGCCAAACTCATATTTTTTTCGTATTCACTAGAGATGCATATTGGAAAAAAAGAATTCCCAACTTTCAAACATTTACTTTTGGATCCTTGTCACAAGTAAAATATTAAAATGGTTTGTTATCTTCGACCTTAGACTTCGACCTTCAACCAAAAGAAAATGTATTATAACGGATACTTAACGATACAAACAAGTTCTGTTATGGACCGTGTGAAACTTTTGACAAACCTAGGGACCATCATTTTTTGTAATATTTGTATACGGCTCGGTTAACAATATCCTGAACCCGCCAAACTCATATGTATTCACTAGTATTCCCCAACTTTCAAACATTTACTTTGTTATAAGCTATACAAGCGTTTCGCTATCTTACAAAAGGTAGTTATAAAAGCTATATTTCGTGATGGAAGCAGATCCACAACACTTGTAGTCAATAAAGGATTTGTTACTCCACTTGATATGTGCGAAAGATACCATGCCTCTCCGAATTAATAAGATAATTGTTCGCCCGAACCCAAAGGGTAATGCAAGATGATACTTGATTACATTTGGTATATCTAATTAAATTCTATAACGAGATTCTAAATGGTTAAACTATATGGAATGATTTGAGATCCATAATCCATGGTTTAACGGTATCTATAACAAATGATGATTAGAGCAAGACATTGAATGACCATGCTACTGAGAAACTTTTATGAAACTATTCTCTCGAACACTTTTAGTTAAAAAGCGAGTGAGAGCGTTTGCTAGGCGTTTCCGTCGTTAGTTTTGTGTGCCATTCGACACTCCAACTCCCAAGTGGGAGCTGTTGGTTTTGTGAGAGTTATAAACACAAAAATCGACTAGAAGTGTGAGCCGATTTGGGGCACACGTTAAACATGAGAGTACGTGATGAACGTTTTATTACTTGAATGTATACTTGACCCGTTTTGTCTAAACCCGTTTTAAACTCTAGGTCCGATTAATAATTGTTTAAGCCCATGACCGGTTCTAATCATTGGGGCGTTTACAATTATGTTATGGGCTACAAGAGTTAGAATGAAACAAAGATTGGTTTTGCTTGGAAAACAAGTTTTGGAGAATATACATATATATATACATATATATATATATATATATATATATATATATATATATATATATATATATATATATATATATACATATATATATATATACATACGTCCAAGAGTTTTGAAATGTATGCCAATTCACAAATCCAATTCTTATTTTAAAACCTAAAAAAATGATTCGCTATTCTGAAGCTAAAAAAACCAATCAATCATTTATAGCAGATTGGATTTTGTCTTGTAGTTGATCAAATCTTTTACTTGCATCTTAGATGCTAGAGGTTTTAAAGGTTTAATGTTTTTATATCTTGGTTGGATTCCTTGTCGAATTTGACATCCAAGTTAAAGGGTTTTAATTGTTTTGTTCTTGGGTTATAGAAGACTAATAATTCTTGGACAAGCTGTGCATCTCGAACAGTAAGTAGAAAACTATTTTTTTTGTTTTCTTTGTTCGTGACAATTCAAGTATTCAAAGGGTTGATTGGTTAAACGTTCTCGACTAGCGTCTAATCGAACGTACTTGGTTTAAGTGTTTGTGTGTGATACTCTTCGAGGTATCTATTTTAGATACTTAGGGTTTCGTATTGGTTTCTTGTTCCGTTAATAGAGATCAATTGCCAAGCAAGGTTAACTTTTCTTAATCATTTTTAATTAATTAATATTGTATTAATTATTTGTTTATTAAATACGTGCTTAACATAATTGCATTAACTAAATCCAATATCCGCTGCGTACTCGTAGAGGTTACTGGTTAACTTGTTCTAAAATCCCAACAATCACAACAAAAAGATAAACATTTAATGATAGAGGTTCTAATAACACAAAAAAGTGTCATTAAATTTAACTTTTTAGTGACACTTTTTAAAAAGTGTGAGCAAAAGTCTCAAATTTTGAGATTTAATGACACCTTTTATAGACAAAATGTCTCACAGAAGACGAAAACTATGTGCTCACATCAATAGGTCCTCAAATCGTTCATTTGAAAAAAATGAAACCCTTCTTATTGGATGATCATTTGGTATGTGTCACCATAAATAGACTTTTATCTACTGTACTTCTATCTACACTTTTTTAAAGGGTAAAAGCTATAAATGCTTAATGTAGTTCCCATAATAACTCATTACGCTTTCTCAACTTTATTTATTGTCATTATACTTAATGTTGTTTACGGTCAATATATCATTATACATATCACAACCCACACCTTTTACATGAAAAAACGCAAATACCCTTGTCTTCTTCCCTAAACCATTTGATGCTTATTTCTCCATTAAAAATGGATCCCGTCCTCCATACAAACCTTAAAAACCTACCTAATATATATTGCCCGAATCTTCAAAACAATTACCGCTGAGGCGCTGAAACATATTCATATGGACAATAATACAAATTAAAATATCACATACCATTATATATTGATAAATCTGTTACAAACCAAGTTTCCAATTTGGCACTTTGTGTGGGTGTCACTCCAAAATTTGAAGATATGTACATATGGGAACCACATAAATCTGGACGAATGACATGAAATAAGATATATCTGCTCAACACTTCGAATAAGATATATCTACCCAACACCTTCGAATTTTCCGTTGAAAGTTGTAAAATTTAGCACCGGATAAACGTATAGAACTACCACCCTTCTATTTTTCGTTTTCTTTTTTTCAAATAAAAAAAATCTGAAAATGTAAAGAGGAAGAAGATGAAGTGTTAAAATGACCAAATTGCCCTCAACAATATGTGTAATGACAATATTAGGAGTATAGGAAGCATAATGAGTTATGATGAAAAGTACATTAAGCATTTATAGCTTTTTTCCTTTTTTAAAAGTGGGAGAAGCCCAAAATTTTTTAGTGACACTTAGCTTATACTTTTGTTGACACTTTTTTTTCTTTTTTCTTTTTTTTGGGAAAAGGTGAACAATATATTAACTTTCCAAAGTATTACATCAAATAGGGAAAATGTAATAGGACATCACCCAATCCATGTTATACAACTGAGAATACAACTTGAAAAAACATACTACAAGTTTCATCCATATCTGATACAAGCATCCATATCTGTGATGCCAAAAAAAAAACAGATCTCTGATGCAGCTATGACAGACAGCAGATCAGGCATACCATCTATGTTCACCTATTCTTTTTTCACCCACCATAACCTCATGACTACATTTCCGCACTGAAAGATCTATATAAAGCATTCAACCAGCATCCACAATATCTTATAAGATCAAATCAGGTGGCATCATCATGTAGGTTATAGCACACATGCTCATCAAAAAGGGGCTATACCCATGTTGGCAATGGCTACATTTCCAGAATCAGTACAAGTTAAGGCTATACTAGCAACAGCCCCCCTCACTAGCCTAACCAAAACAAGCACATGACCAGGCATCACCAAATGAGGAACACACACATTTAATGAGAATCCAGCCTTACCTCCTGTGATAGCATAATGTAAGGACCAAGTAGATTCATCTTTCACTCCTCACTATTCCTAACAACTTATGCTATCATCCTAGTTCATTCTTCCCTTCACACACAGGAAACCTACTTTATGGCCAACCATCTACTTAAGAATCCAAATTCAGTTCGTGGACACTTAAGATTACCTAACAAAGGCCAAATGATAAGTACCACATTTTGAAAATTGAACTAAAGTAGAGGTGATCAAGTTACAAGGCCGTTTGTTGTGAATGAACTCAAGATTTCCTCTGTTTGAGGTTGAAACAAGGGAAATATGTGACACCTTTTTTCTATGTCACTAGATGACAATTTTTTTTAGTGATTAAGTAGTATATCATCAAACATGCTATATTAGAATTGTAATAGTTGTATAAAGTGTGCCATGATTGTTTAACAATTTAACGTAATTTAAGTGCCTTAATTATGGTGTACAAAAATCATCTATATTTGTACAGGTAACAACTTTTTTACATGGATGGGGCCACGACCGATTGTGCACATAACAGAACCTGAATTAATACGTGAGATTTTGGCTAATAATTACTTATTTCAAAAGGAAAAAGTTGAAAATCCGTTAGCGAAGTTGTTAGCAAGAGGACTTGTAGTTGCTGAAACCGATCAATGGGCAAAACATAGAAAGATCATCAACCCTGCGTTTCATGTTGAAAAACTCAAGGTTCGTGTTTCTTATTAAGTTTATAGATATTTAGCGACACAGCTATGAAGAGCCGAGTTGGGTCGCTTTTGTAGTATATATTAGCATAAAGGGATAATAACTTTAAAAAGCATTATACTTATTGAATAAAAACTCTTTTGAGTATCAAACAAATTTTTTGGCTTATATGGGTACTGAACTTTCAATTTCGGACTTTTTGAAGTACTTTGTGACATTTTTGCCCTTCAAATTATTAAAAATCCAAGGGCAAAAATGTCACAAAAGTACTTCAAAAAGTCTGAAATTGAAAGTTTAATACCTCAAAAAGTCCGAAATTGAAAGTTCAGTACCCGTATAAGCAAAAAAAATTGTTCGATACCAAAAAAAAGTATTTTTAGACAAGTATGATGATTTTTAAAGTTATTACCCCGAGTATAAACGCACTAGTAAATCTTTTTGACTCATTCCTTTGGTGTTCAAGATTGTGAACATAATGTTGTTGTTTCTTTTTTGTAGCATATGTTACCGGCCTTTTACATTAGTTGTAGTGAAATGATCACTAAATGGGAAGGAATGACGAAAGGAGGATCATGTGAAGTAGATGTGTATCTTCATCTTCAAATACTTACTAGTGATGTAATTTCTCGTACCGCGTTTGGTAGTAGTTATGTGGAAGGAAGAAAGATATTTGAACTTCAACAAGAACAAGCAAAACTAGTTATAAAGGCTCTCCAATCACTATATATTCCAGGATCCCGGTGAGTACAATTTTCATAAATCGTTTGTTAAAGAAGACCAATTACCTAGAAGTAGTTAATAATGTTTGACTTTGCATACATTATTTTAGATTTTTGCCTACAAAATGCAACCAGAGGATGAAGGAGATTGCCCGTAACGTGACGAGTTCAATAAAAGAAATTATTCACAAACGGGTGACTGCAATGAAAACGGGGGAGAATATTAAAGAAGACTTGTTGGGCATATTATTGGATTCAAACGACAAAGAAATCAAAAAGCAAGGGAATAACAACAACTCAGGACTTAGTATTGATGATATCATTGAAGAGTGCAAACTCTTTTACTTTGCAGGGCAAGAGACTACTGCAAATTTGCTCGCTTGGACGATGATTTTGTTGAGTCAGCACACAAATTGGCAAGATCGTGCTAGAGATGAAGTTTTAAATGCGTTTAAAGATAAAAAACCAGATATTGATGGCTTAAGTCGCCTAAAAGTTGTAAGTTTCTCTGTGCTTAAATTTATGAATTTACCACTTAACTATACACAATCCATATCAAACACACAGTATTGGTTATAACTTGTGAGTATCGGTTTTGCAGATCAATATGATATTGCAGGAGGTACATAGGTTATACCCACCGGGTGTAGGATTAGGAAGAATGATTTATGAAGAAACTAAAATAGGAAACATAACATTACCGGCTGGGACACACTTCATGTTGCATATGATGCTTTTACAATATGACCCTGACATATGGGGTGACGACGTGAATGAGTTCAACCCAGATAGATTCGCTGAAGGTGTGTCAAAGGCAGGCAAGGGACTAGCCTCGTACATCCCATTTGGAGGGGGTCCACGTATATGCATTGGACAAAATTTTGCTATGTTAGAAGCAAAAATGGCACTCGTTATGATTCTACAACGCTTCTCTTTCGAGCTTTCTCCATCATACTCGCATGCTCCACATATCATTCTCACGTTGCAACCTCAGTTTGGCGCTCATCTGATTTTGTGCGAACTTTAATGCTTATTGTGGTATAAGAATACCTGTATTATACTACCATTTTGTTTGGTTTGCTATATTTGAATGTATAATAGATCATTAGATATCAAGATATGCATCTAATGTGGTTAAATAATTAGTTTAGGTTTGTAAAATCTGGATTCTGTTTGCTAAATAAATGTGTCGAAAAATTTACATATGTTTCAGACCTCAAATAATACCAACTCAAAGTGTCAAACTTGTGTAATTACTGTTTGACATTATGTATGACAGTACGAGGTAAATATGATAACAGCTATTTGCAAATCACCTAAACTAGTCAACCAAACTAAAATTTACAGTCTAGAAACAGATAACAACTTAACGCGCAGAAAATACTAAATATGATAACAGCTATTTGCAAATCACCTTGAAGCATCTGTGCAACTGATAAGAAAAGCAGGGGAACCTACTAGATGGGCAAGTATTAGATAACAAATTAAAGATCATATAATATGTAGACCAACATGTTAACTTTAAATAAACCTAACATGTATTCTAACTACGCATAAAATATCTTTCTCGTCATTAAAAAATATAGGCGTATTTATCCAAGAATAAAAGTAGTCATCATTCATCAGCTCCTTCAACCTCTTCTACATTTGTCAATATTGCGTTTTTAGTGACAAACTGGTTCAAACCGACTAATGCAACAGTATTTCCGCAAGGAACATCAAGTAGTGTTACTTGTGTCCGTCCCATCCAGACTAAAGTCCTATGAACACTTCTCACATTCAAATCTCTAGTTTCACCTGGGACATAATTTGGACCCATTATTCTTACCTTCATACCAGGTGAAACTTTACCAGAAAACACACGACCAAATGCAAAGAAGCGTCCACTCTCATTAGATGCTGGAATCACTTTGGAGACATAAAACATAAGCGGGCCATTAGGGTCACAGTTTCGAATTGCGTTAGCATAAACATCATATGAAGGACCTTCATACAAATTCTCAATGCGGTATCTTTGAGCAACACAAGCTGAAGGCAAATGTAATAACATCATTTCAAGTAAATTCACAGCAGGAAGCCATTTCTGCATTACACACTTCATTAACGCCATCCCCGTCAACCTTTTTTTATCTTCAGACCTGATGAAGACACCAAGCTTCTTCAAACAAGGCCACAAAACATCTTTTTGGTGATCATTCATACACATGTCAATAATCTGTCTAACGGGCTCGTAAACATACTGAACAAACCCACGTTTGCAAGATTCAGACCCGGTATTCTTAGTGGTCCACTCGTCCGTTTTTGGGTCATAGAAGTTGTCACCCCAAAGCATTTCCATCATCTTTGCCTCATCAATATCAAACTTAAAAGCATACAGTTTCGCAAAGTGATTCAGTGTAAAAGCCCATCCGTGGATCCCAGTAGAGAAAGCGACAGTACCTTTCTTGGGGTAAACCATAACATCACCAAGAAGCGGATCCTCATGTGTTGAAATTATGCCATTCACACTTTCAATAACCTGTTGGAATCTTTGATATGCTTCCTCTCCATCAACTTTAAGGGAGAAACAAAAGTCAATTTTGTTTATGGTCAAAACGGGTCGAATCCTTTCTTTGAGGGCTTGTCGAAGAACACTTTCTGTTTGGACACTTACACCTTTAGAATAATCAACGACAACTAATGCACCGTCGGTTATACGTAGGTCAGAATTGACCTCAGAAGAAACATCAACATGTCTAGGTGAGTCAATAAGATTTATGAGGTGTTTGTTCCCCTTATATTCTCCTTTTAAATTCTTGAGAGCTGCATCAGTCATCTCATGGTAAAGATAGATACCACTTTGCACATTATTACCAACTTCTTGTGCAGTGATGCCGAAAGTATCCACAAGAGAGCTGATCAAAGTTGATTTTCCTGTTATGACAAATGCAGCATAAGCAAAACAAATTCATAAATGATAAACAGGAATCAAAGTGTGTATAGTAGTGCTTATATATATACGTACCATGATCAACATCAGCAATGACAGATATGTTACGGATGTTATGTTTATTATCCATCAACCTACGAAGCCTCCCAGCTGTAAACATCACCTGATAATTGGCAGGAAAGAATTTTGAACTATTATTGTAAACACAAAAGAAACAAATTATGCACGATTAAGAAATGTGATTGAATAGCTTCGAACTTGAAAGATAATTACCATTTTTCCTAGCTTTAAGCAAGATCAATAACAAAAGAAGTATTAGACAAAATTCCAGCAAAGAACGACTACAAAAATAAGATTTGCATATTAGAATATATACCATCAGGGACGGATATATGTAATGAATATGGGGAGCCGTTGCCCCCCATGGCTAGCCGATTTTAGTGTAATTTGTTTTTAGTTTTGACTTTTTTTCGAAAGTGTCCCCCACCCAAAACTCAAATTGCCCCCACCCACATACTAAAACTCAACATTCAACACTTTAAAGCCTTATAAATTCTTCATTTCTAAGTAAAAATACTCAATTTATCATTACACCAGTCTTAGTTTTTTCTTTCGCATTTTGTTGCTATTGTCAAAATAGAAAAAGAAAAAAATTGCCCCCTACATTCAATTTTCCTGGTTCCGCCACTGTATACCATGTATATACTAATATCATCTCATAAAGAGTTTATAAACAAGAAAGCTTTGCGACTGTCTTCCTGAATTCAATATAATACTAAAACAAGTATCAAAATCTCAATAAGCTAAAGTGAACTGAAGTCGGAATCATATTCTGATCATTAAAATTTAAAAGTGATTACCAAACACCTCTAGTTTCTGTAAGAAACAATAATTAGCATTATGAATACAAAAGCTCGTAGCTAGCTATACGCACACTTCGTTCTCTAACTACTTTTCATCCTTGTTAAACTACCCGGCCTCCTGCATGTTTAATCATCATACTAAGATAACCTCAACACATTTAAGGTAGACATACACCCCAATTTAGCCTTAGTTGATTGGTCTAGTACTCTAGTTTTTCCAAAAGACTCAAGTGCTAGGCACTTTAACAAATTAACTATAAGACAGTACAAGTCAAATTGTTTTATTGGATCGATTATCATAATATAAGTAAAATTACCAGCCCTAGTGGTATCATTCCCTAACTGCAAAACTTCACTTGACCAGTCAATTAGGGCTTTCAAGAAATAGGTCATGAGTTGTTAGAAACACACTTTTTCATCATCGATCCACATCTGTCTAGCTCATCACATAATTTTCAAACATTATCTTTAAGTCCAGGTTGCAATATGTAACTGCAACAACTTCCATTGCTAGTTTTGTTTTTAAGTCTCGATCACACATGCATTGTTTTTCGAGTAATCACTTTTTATTAAAAAAAACTACTTACAGTTTAATAACATACTCTTAATCTTAACTAACGTGAATGACATAACCAAGATCGAGCTTTAAGAAGAAAAAGTGATACCTTAAATTAATCTTGATCGCTATACAGAATTAATCGTTAAAGGCGAGTATATATAAATTTAATTTCCCGTATTTAGTTGTTGCTGTCTTCTCTAATTACCTACGTATAAAAAACTATAGACAATATAGAATCAAATAAATTGCGAGAACCCGTGTCAACCAATCAGATTTTTTTGGATATTAAATTTTATTAAATAATTCAAAAGGGTATAATGGTAAAAATACTTTTTTATTTTATTTTTTTTTTTTTTTTTACATAAACGTTTTTTTAGTTCCCTGGATTTTTTTTTTTTTTTTTTTTTTTTTTTTGGCATTAGACAGTTTAAAAAAAATATTATGTGCACATGTGTTTTGCATTATGTGCACATGTGTTTTGCATTATGTGACAATTGTATCTTTCTTTTATGCATACGTGTTTTATATTTGCACACATGTATCTTTAAAAAATATTACATAAATATGTATACAAACAACAAAACTTTATTAATAGATTTATGCAATTTCATACAAAACAACAAAACTTTATTAGAAAATGTTACATAAATATGTTTTATTACAAATATATGAAGCGTGCACATGTGCATAATACAATGTCTTTAACAGTTGGTTCATTTTTTAGGCGTGCGCATGCAACATCGTCTTTAGTGTGCACGTATGCACTCACGTATCCTTGATTATCTTGATCGTTTTTGCATATATGCACATGCATGTAAACTTTTCTTCGTATTTACATGTACAATGCACATGTACATTCTTCGTCTCTATCATTTTCAGTGCATTTTTATTCTTCATCTTGAGCATAAACCTGGATATTTGCAACTAATATTAATTTACAACAATAATACAAAACAATTATGGATCAGATCTTGTAATAAAGTTATGGACACACTTTTTATTGATACCAGTTGTAAAAACATATGTGCACAAAACTTAAAATACATACACTACTACAAAAACTGGTTTTACCCACAGTCAAATCTGTGGGAAAAACAGTGTGAACAAGCCGTTTCCCACATATTTCACACAGATTCGTTCCGTGTATAAAAACCCCGTGGCTAAATAATTTCCCACATGCGTTGACTATTTTCACACACATATTACCGTGGATAATCCGTGTATAATATTTCCTACGGATTTCCCACAAATTTATTGCAGCCATTTGCCACAGAATTCTCAAGATTTTGCTACAGAATTCTCAAGATTTTCACACAACTAATTCCCACGGATTTTACACGAATAATTTTCCCACGGACTTTCTAGGTTTCTTTAATAAATTTCTGGAAAAATAACTAAAATAAATAAAATATCTAGAATGCATAAATGACCAAATTGTTATACAATAACAGCAAAACCAAATTGTTTGATTACACCAAAGCAAATAGTTTACACAATGCTATAACAGCGAACAATTTAAATATACTAGCTGCTATCTATGTTGCTGAACGTGCTTCCAAAAATGAGTCCTTATCCTCCATTATTTATTCAATTCGCCATAATCCTATTTCTTCTAGTAAAACTTCTTACAACATTTGCACCTGCAAATAGTAAACACATATTATAGAGATACACTTGAAAACAGAATTTTGACTTATTTAGAGCCAATCACATCAATATATATATCTTGATATAACCAAGCAACAATTCAACTAGATGCAAGAAAACACAATATCGTTTCAACTGAACTTATAATCTCATAAATTCTTATTGTTCAGGCATCCCCTCAATTTGCACTAATCAAGTTGTGTATATATTGCAGATGCTTATACTATTCTTTGTTCATATAACTATAAACTAAACATATTTAAAAGTCATTTAAATTGTCTACAAGAAAATGCCTTACAAAATCAAGGCTTTATTCAAGTAAGTTGCATAAAGCAAACATATATACCTCTTGAATTTCACAATGCTTTTACATATCTTTTACGAACTCAACTTGCAAAGACATCACAATAGCCACAAACATATTATAAATGAAGCACTTGCAATTCTTTTCCTTAAGCAATAGCCATTTAGATATATGCATTATAGTAAGAAATAAAAGTGGTAGTTAAGTACCTTGTTTAGACTTTAGAACATGAACTGTGATAAAATTCTAGTGTGAATTACCTTATAAAAACATAAACCAGTCACAATAATGTATGGCTATTTAATCTATAATGAGTTCATCACTTATGCACAAAACACCACCACTTGGTTTTAATTTCCCCCCAACATATCATAATAAACATTGTTAGATTATTAGTCAAAAGCCAACATACAGCTTGTATAACTCTAATAACTACATTGTTCCCCTTTTCAAGTAATGTTGGACAAAAATTCTACTAAGATGATTATTGCATCCGAGCTCTTTCACCATTGAATGGCAGTAGTATGCAACGCGTACAAGTAATGTAAAAAGAGCTTAAATATCGAAGCTTAACACACATACTTTTACAAATCTATTCGCACTACAAATACCATAAAACAACAAAAAAAATTACTCACAGCTTTGAAGTCGTTTGTATAACCTGTAAGCTGTAGCACAAAAAGAACACTAAAAAAATATTAGTAAAATCATAACCATGTTAGAAGTTTGCAACTCAACTTTCAGGTTTAAAGCCACACCTCAAATGGTCTCTTTTGACTACCACAAACAAGTACTCCGACAATGTGAATAACCTGAATGCTTCGAACTGCAAGTCATGAAATTAAAATGCTAGAGCTTTCAAAACCTGTACAATCACAAAAAATAGCAGACAAAACATAGAAAAAGTACAATAATCGATCTAAAAATAAATAACAGAAAATAACAAAAAGTAATTTACCGTTGATGTTTAGTGGTGAGGTTAGTTTGTGGTGGCGGAGGGGTGGTAGAGAGGGTGGCTAAGATTTGGCGTTGTGGTGGTGGTTAAGGCTTGTCAGATGGTGGAGTAGTTTGGTGTTTGGTGGGTTAGGGTTTGGCAAAGAATAAGTGAAGAGGCGGCTGAAAATGGGGGTTAGGAGAAAAGTGATTTTGAGTTTGGGTGAAATTAAGGGAGGGAAAGGGAAAGTGGATTTTTTGTTTTAATTGCTGAGAATTTTTATCTAAACACTACCAAAACATTTTTTTTTTCTTTTTTAAATTATTAATCCGGTAAAATATATTAATCACAAAAAAGTTAATGTACAATGGAATGTAGGAGAAATCCACTTGAACCTCAAACAAAGGCTTCATAATATATACGAAATAATGTTTATAACATGCCATAAATACATACAACTCTAGCAACAAACAAAATAACCAAAACACGAAAGCTACCTCCTTAAAAACTTTCTTAAGTAAAACCAATGAGAAAAACCCCAGTGAAGGAAAAAAGAGTACAACTCTCAAGTCGAGCTCCCATCTTCGACCATACATGAACTTGAAATCTTCCAGTCATCTAATAACATCAGAACATGTGTCGGGACCTTTCGAAACCGAAGAGTCACAAGCTTAAGTCTAACATTTGAGAGAATAACCTCATAAAGTTGAGAAGCAGACAAAGACTTCTTTTTAAACAATCTTGAGTTACGTTCTTGCCAAATGTAATAAGTTGTGGTAGCAAGCAAAACACGGGGGATAACACTTTTAGGAGAACTTCCTTTCGATCATGAAACAAGTAAGGATAGCACATCCACCAATCTAGAGGAAATCGCGTCCAAACCAGTCAAGCCGCGAACACTACACCAAACCTATGACATAACACATGTTTGAATCTCAAATATCCAAAAACACAAATGATCGAACAAAAGAAACCTTTAACTATGTCATAACAAACATATGACCACAAGGAGGCTTCACAAAGTCGAATAGCGACAAGACAGTCGAAGACAACCGAATCCTTATAAGCTTAACCACACATAACCACGGTACACATCACTTCTCCAAGAATCAAGATTCGAAGATAGCTTACAACTAAAAATCAATACCAAAGTCGACAATCGAATTAATAGGGAATCCTTGTGGGGATCTCGATCAACGAGCTAGAAGAGGGGTCAATCGTGGTTATAGTGGATAATGTAATAATGTAGGTATTTTAAGTAAGTGGAAACACAAAAACACATACAATGATCTTTAACTGAGAACTCCATGATTGATCAACCATGGAATTCCCAATGATTTATCAAATTGGTGGGTAATTAGTGGAAAACTACACACACTTTTGCCACTGACATAATCATTTTTAACATGTTTTAAACATTTTGACACATTTACACACATACACACCTCTTGTATACATTCACTATTTTTTAGAATGACAAGTTTGCATGCACCTGTGTCATCATCTCACGAATGTCTCTAACAAGACATGAACCCACAATATCTTGGTTGGTGGGCACACTCATGTACCACTAAACCAAACGCGTTGAGTCTTATATACATGCATTTAAAACCATATACAAAAACAATGAAGTGAGAATCAACTTACACCACGTACATATAAACGTTCATGTATATGCAATGGTTCTTGTGGCACATGTTTACATAAATACGTATTAGATATACACGTGCACACACACACACTTATAATGCCCATACTAAACACTTACATTAATGAAAAAAGACATAATACGAAGCTACGTACAAACATATATGAAGACATATATAGTAATGCGGGAAATTAAAAGGTAATAAAAAACACAAAAATGATGTTATTTGTGGGAAAGCCGTGGGTAAACTACCCACAAATTTCCCACGGATTTATCAAATCGGTGGGTAATCCGTTGAAAATTTTTGTCAACAATATTAAGATGTAAAATAGTAGCTAATCAGTGGGAAATTTGTGACAGATTTCCCACAAAAACCTTGGTCAACAGATTAGTGTGTAACTAGTGGCTAATCCGTGGAAAATTTGCAATAGATTTCCCACGCAAGTTTGGTCAATCAATTGGTGTGTAAATTGTAGCTTATCCGTGGGAAATTTCCCACGACTTTTCTTCTGTGGGAAAAAATTGGTGGGAAAATACAGTTTGTGTAGTAGTGTTAATCTCTATTTGAGACAAAATTTATTAGATTGGATCTAAGATGCCGTTATTTTACATTGTATGAATAAACGGACATGCAACCGTTAACTACAATACCGGAATTATAATTATGTGTCGCTATAAAATTCTACTGTTATACGGGTACTCGTTTAGTATAATATAGCAAAGATAGTTTATCATTTCAGGACAACTTATATAGCAGAGATAGTTTATCATTTCAGGACGACTTATAATTGTGGAACAACACGAGCTCAAAACATTAAATTTACTTTAAAGTAACATTCCTTGACAAACAAATCTTTGAATTTCTGGTATCCTTTGGCCTTTTTGGTTAGGGTTGCCATATGGTGCATGTCTTATTATTTTAGGTTTACGATTGTAACATTTTGGCGGGGATATGAGGTATTTATTTAGTGGTAAATCTAGTAAACTAAACGACTGATCACAACCGAAGTCTAGCCATGATCCAGTAGTACGTGAAGCATATATAGTAAAGCAACAACGGGGTTGGGTACCATACATAAGCATACATAACAAGACCTAGATGTAAGAAAAAACAAAAGGTCATTGTACCTTAATGCATGCAATTAAGATGTCACGGACTCACGGCTAGTAGTTTAAAATTAATTAACGAGCTGGGAACACTTGAGAACCAACCAAATTAATGATGAAAAGAGGGAGAGACATGAAATTCTCCCTTGATAATATATACTGCTTGAGAAAATCTACAATATTTTTTATCAACAATTCTTGACGAGATGTGCAAAGCTCAAGAAGGGAAGGATTTTCGACAAATAGGACAGCTTTGATCTTCTGAGAACCACTTCATAATACAATAGGCATGAAACAAGTGTTGGCATGATATAACAACAATCGGCTCCTTTTCTTTGAACTCGTCCAGGCATATCACACAATCATCATTCTTGCCATTACCAGCTGTCTCGTATACATGCTCCTTCATGGTTTGAGGACGATCGCCATTATCTTCAAGCGGCCTACCTAACTGATCAAGGTTTACTCTTCCCTGTAATACCCTATCTATTATGTAAAATAACAACATAAAAACAATGACACCTGCGAATAACGTCAAAATACGTAAGGTTTTGGTCATGGTATGATAGATTTGCGTGTGCTATATGTTTTCTGTCAACACGAGTTTGTGGTCATATATATTATAAATACATACTATTATTGTACCATATCACACATATAAAGTTGTCTTGTGCATTCAAACTTTCCATGTTGTTGACAATATAATAATTATGGAATACTTAATTATGTGATCATCTTTAACTCTAAGTGCAGAAAGCGAGAATCTGTTAAAGAATGTTATGGAATATGGGAAGATTAACCAATTATAATCTAAGAGAACAAAAACCTAAAATTAAAATACGCCGATTACGGATGATTTGATTCTGTGTTGCATTATCATAAATACAAGCTCTTTTTAATTATAGGCTGTGTGGAAACTCTCGAAGGATTGGTTTTTAATCAACAAAGTTCATATAATTGTGACAATTTCGAAGTTATATCATCAGATTGGTAAATCGATCCGCGTAAAACTAGCTTGTATGTTCGTTCTTTAATTTTTGGCTTTCTAGTGAGAAACAAAGTTTAATATGTTTAAGATTATAAAGTCCGAAAGCCCAATTTTAATAAAAATGACCTAAAAATACACCAAATGTCTTGTAATGACACAAAACTCAAAACAATTAAACTGATTAAACAACAAATTGTGAATTGTAATAGTAATAATTAAAAAAGAGTCTATACGAGTACAAAACGCGTAATTTACTTTCAATGAACAACATTTGATGCAGGGAGTGCTTAGATAACCAACTCAAGGATCTTTTCTATTTTTCATTTTTGTTATTTTTAATAATTGATTAGGATTTGTTTCCTAATCTTGATAGTCTTAAAACAAGGAAAGATAGGTATCTTCCTCTCAAAGGAATTACCATCTCTTCTCCTTTAAATAACGCCTTATGGCTGTATGGAAGTATCTTTGGATTTTATTTTTATTATCAATCAAACTCGATCATCCTTAGGGATTTCGATTTCATTTAGTTCTTTTATATTCGTGTGTTCCAGTAGTTCAATTATATCATTCTGAACATCATTTGGCATCAGAGCTCTAGGTACGGATGGCTGATCAGAACCCTCCGGGACGTGGAAGAGGCCGTGGTCCAGTGACTCGTCGTGGTGCTCGTGCAATGGGGATTGGTCACCCCAATGATGGTATCAATGCACGTGATCCGCGTGATATTGAAATTGAACGTTTGCAACAACGGGTACAAGAACTCGAGCTCCAGCAAGAAATCTTGCAGGACTCGCCGGCAGAAGAGACCTTATCGAATCAGAGTGTTTGGCACGATGGAGACGTTGAGTTCAATCCTTTTGGCGGACTTCCTAAAGGACATCGCGATGGGAAATTTCGTGATGATCCATTACGAGGTATAGGTATGAAGGTTGAGATCCCTGAATTTGCGGGTAAATCTCATCCCGATGATTTTATTGAGTGGTGATACGGTTGAAAGGATCTTTGATTTAAAAGATATACCTGATCATTTGAAAGTAAAGTTGGTTGCCATTCGGTTGAGGAAACACGCCTCGCTTTGGTGGGATCATGTGATGAAACAACGAAAAAATGAAGGAAAACCGAAGATTGTTACGTGGGAAAAGATGAAGAAGTTAATGAAGCGCAAGTTTTTACCTCAAAATCACACAGACAGAGGCGTTTCTAGAATATCATAACCTGTCACAAAAAAATATGTCAGTGGAAGAGGTAATCAACGAGTTTGATAGGCTTAGAATGCGATGTGATGTGGTCGAAGAAGAAGAGCAGGTTATTGCTCGGTTTTTGGGCCTTCTAAAACCAGAGATTTCAGACGTTGTACAGTTGCAGCCGTATTGGACTTATGCTGATGTGTGTCACTTGGCTCTAAAGGTTGAAAAACAGCTTAAAAATCGGGTTCGGATGACAGGAAGTCGGTTCACACCGACAAACCGTGCAGCCACCCCTGTTGGAACTAAAACACAGACTACAAAAGCTACTGGCCCCGTAAGTACTGTTACCAACTCCAGTTCGCGAGCTCCACGGTGTTATAAGTGTCAAGGTATGGGTCACGTGATGCGCGATTGCCCGAATCAGCAAATGGTGACATTGGTCGAGGAAGATTCAGAACCTGCTCCTAAGTATGATTCGGATGGAGATGAGCTCGTGTACGAGGATGAGGAAGTGATTCTACCTGATGTTGGTGAGTCGTTGGTTATCCAACGAGCTTTAAATGCTGATGCTTCTAAGACCGATAACGATTCATGGTTAAGAAACAATATTTTCCGCACAAAATGTACATCCAAAGGGAAAGTATGTAATATGATTGTCGATAGGGGAAGCTGTGAGAACGTAGTTTCAACCCACATGGTCCAGAAGTTGGGACTGAAGGAGGAAGATCACCCCGAGCCATATCAGCTGACTTGGTTAAAAAAAGGGAATGCGGTCAAGGTTAGTAAGCGATGTTTGGTTCAGTTTTCTATCGGGAGGAAATATAAGGATGAGGTTTGGTGCGAAGTGATTCCTATGGATGCATGCCATATACTATTAGGTAGGCCTTGGCAGTTTGATAGAAAAACTAAGCATGCCGGGTTTGAAATACTTATAGTTTCGGCAAGGATGGGGGTGAACATTACCTTGGTACCGTTAGACACAAGAGGAATGTCGAAAGCGACTCAACATTGTTCTGAAGCGTGCAGAATTTGTAGGTTTGGCAAAGACGAGTCTGTTGTTGTTTGCATTAGTGGTAGCGGAAGAGAATGATATGGGTGGTGGCATACCGGTGAGGTGCAACCTTGGTTCAAGAATTTGCGGATATTTTACCCGAGGAAATTCCTTCAGGATTACCCCTCATGCGCGACATCCAACATTGCATTGATTTTTTTCCAGGTTCTTCCATTCCAAATAAGCCAGCATATCGGATGAACCCCAAAGAGTATGCGGAGCTCGAACGACAAGTAAGTGAGTTGTTAAGTAAAGGTTTGATTCGAGAGAGATGAGTCCATGCGGCTGTACCAGCCTTGTTAGTGCCGAAACAGGGCGGTAATTTTCGTATGTGTATTGATTGTCGCGCTGTGAACAAAATAACCATCAAATATCGTTTCCCAATTCCCCGATTTGACGATTTAATGGACCAATTGTATGGTGCCAATGTGTTTTCAAAAATTGACTTGCGAAGTGGGTATCATCAAATTCGAATGAGGCCAGGGGATGAGTGGAAGACGGCCTTTAAGACTCGAGATGGGTTGTACGAATGGATGGTGATGCCGTTTGGGCTTTCCAACGCACCGAGCACTTTCATGCGACTCATGAATCGGATTTTTAAATCTTTCATTGGTCATTTTGTAGTGGTGTATTTCGATGACATTTTGGTTTTTAGTAAAAGTGTGGATGAACATATTCTCCATCTTCGTCAAGTTTTTTCGGTATTAAGGGATCAAAAGTTGTATGCCAACGGTAAAAAGTGCCACTTCTTAGTTCCTGAGGTAACTTTCTTAGGTTATGTGATATCGGGAGAAGGGATCAGGATGGATGAGGCAAAAATTGAGGCCATAGTAAATTGCCAGCTCTACTACTATTCATGACATTCGTAGTTTTCATGGATTAGCTTCATTTTACCGTCGTTTCATCCGAAATTTTAGTAGTATTATCGCACCTATGACCGAATGTATAAAGGGTGGGAGATTTATGTGGACAGAAGAAGCAGACAAGGCTTTTTCCGTTTTGAAGACCAAGGTAACTAATGCACCTGTTTTAGCGCTACCCAATTTTAATGACGTTTTTGAGGTTGAGTGTGATGCATCAGGGGTTGGTATTGGTGGAGTTCTTAGTCAAAATAAACGTCCTATTGCTTTCTTTAGTGAGAAGTTGAACGAGACTAAGCGCAAGTACTCTACTTATGACAAAGAATTTTATGCTATCGTTAGGAGTTTGGATATTTGGCGTCACTATTTGCTGGCCAATGAGTTTGTATTGTTTTCAGATCATGAGGCGCTTAAATACATCAATGGCCAACATAAATTAAGTCCGAGACATGCTAAGTGGGTGGAATACATGCAAGCCTTTTCATTTGTAATCAAACATAAGGCAGGTTCACAAAATCAGGTTGCTGACGCGCTTAGTAGGCGACATTCTTTGGTGACTACTATGCGACTCCAGGTCAACGGTTTTGACACGTTTCGTAGCTTGTATCAAGATGATCCTGATTTCCGGGACATTTGGAGCAATTGTCGTACAGGTACGTTCAAACAATTTTCTATGCATGAAGGTTACCTTTTTAAAAGTTCTCGTCTCTGCGTCCCCGTGAGCTCTTTAAGGGAAGCAATTATATTGGAGGGGCATGCCGGGGGTCTCGCTGGACATTTTGGTCGTGATAAAACTTTAGCTTTATTGCGAGATCAGTTTTATTGGCCGAGGATGGAAAGGGATGTTCATCGAGTTATTGAGAGGTGTCGCATTTGTCATATAGCAAAGACTCGTGGAAGTAATGCTGGGTTGTATACTCCTTTACCTGTACCAGAGGCTCCATGGGAAGATGTTAGTTTGGATTTTGTTTTGGGGTTACCGCGAACTCAGCGCCATAAAGACTCGGTAATGGTGGTTGTTGATAGATTTTCAAAGATGGCTCATTTTGTTCCATGTTCGAAAACTTTTGATGCGAGTCAAGTGGCGAAGTTGTATTTTTCTGAAATTGTGAAGTTGCATGGTATACCTAAGACTCTTACTTCTGACCGGGATGTGAAGTTTGTGAGCCACTTTTGGCGCACATTGTGGACGCGTATGGGGTCAAAGCTACAATTTAGTAGTTCCCATCATCCTCAAACTGATGGTCAGACTGAGGTTACTAACAGGAGTTTGGGAAATTTGATGAGGAGTTTAGTTGGGGATAATCCTAAGCAGTGGGACCTTACTCTACCACAGGCAGAGTTTGCTTATAACCGTTATATTAATCGTACAACTGGGAAGAGTCCATTTGAGGTTGTGTATGGGAAGAACCCTATTACTCCACTTGACTTAGCTCCTATAACTCCTCCTGGTCAGGTTTGTACTCAAGGTGATGAGTGGGCTGTTCAAATTAAGGAGTTGCATCAGCAAGTTCGTCAGCAGATTGATAAGCACAATAAACAATATGCGGCCCGAGCTAACAAGCATAGGAAGCACATTGTCTTTCATGAAGGGGATTTGGTTTGGATTCATCTTAGAAAAGAACGATTTCCGGCCGGGCGTTTTGGCAAACTCAAGCCAAGAGCTGATGGACCTTTTCGCGTATTAAAGAAGATAAATGATAATGCATATAAAATTGAGCTACCAGGTCATTATAATGTTTCAACAACTTTTAATGTCGCAGACTTGTCTCCTTATGTTGGTGATTCTGAGGATGAAGCAGACTCGAGGTCGAGTCTTTCTCAAGCAGGGGAGGATGATGCAGGGAGTGCTTAGATAACCAACTCAAGGATCTTTTCTATTTTTCATTTTTGTTATTTTTAATAATTGATTAGGATTTGTTTCCTAATCTTGATAGTCTTAAAACAAGGAAAGATAGGTATCTTCCTCTCAAAGGAATTACCATCTCTTCTCCTTTAAATAACGCCTTATGGCTGTATGGAAGTATCTTTGGATTTTATTTTTATTATCAATCAAACTCGATCATCCTTAGGGATTTCGATTTCATTTAGTTCTTTTATATTCGTGTGTTCCAGTAGTTCAATTATATCATTCTGGACATCAACATTCCCGGCCAAACGAAAATTTAAAAAAAAAAAAAGAATTGCATATATATCCCTCATAAACACTAAGGGCCCGTTTGGTTTGTTGCTAGGAATGACAATGGATATCGGTTTTGGTATAGGGTAGAATGACAATGGATATGAAAAAATGTATCATTACGATTGTTTATGTTTGGATGACAAAATATGGTATGAAAAAGTGTATAGATATTTGAGTTTTGTAGTGGAAAAGAGAGGAGCCTACGAGAATGGATTTCAGACACCAAATGGGTGTGTAGTGAATCTATGGTTATGATATACCTATTTTATTCCCGGGCTCATTAAACAAACACCTTGAATCGGAATGAAATCCATAGACTCACTCCGATTGGGGGATACCAAACGCACCCTAAAATTACATATATATATATATATATATACGTATATATATATATACGTATATATATATATATATATATATATATCCAAGCTAAAGTCAAAATTATATATATATCCTTACTAAATAATAAAAATATCATATATGTCCTAATAACTAATTTTATTAGAACTAAAACCTAAAAATAAATAAAAATTAGAAAAAATTACACGTTTGGTCCCTGTGGTTTGCTCATATTACAAGTTTAGTCCCTAAGTCGTTTTAATTACACCAGAGATACCTATTTTTGAAACCTTGCACTCATTTAGTCCCTATTTTGGATGGGCGTTAGTCCAGTCCGTTAAGTGTTTTGCGCTGTTAGTCTTTCGTTAATAAATTTTGCACAGTTAGTCCTTATTTTTTTAAATATAGTTTTCCCCAGTTAGTCCCTCCGTTAATAATAGTTATCGTCCGATTTTTTACGTTTTTGTCCGTTTTTATCCGTTTTCGTTCGTTTTTATCCGTTTTCCCCATTTTTTTTCATTTTTCGTCCGTTTTTTTACGTTTTTATCCATTTTCGTCTGTTTTTATATGTTTTCGTCCGTTTTTTTACGCTTTTGTCCGTTTTTTATCCGTTTCGACCGTTTTTTTACGTTTTTATCCGTTTTCAGCCGTGTTTTTACATTTTTTTCTATTTTTATCCGTTTTCGTTTGTTGTTTATTTGTTTTCGCCAGTTTTTTAACGTTTTTGTCCCCTTTTTTTTCCGTTTTCGCCCGTTGTTTTACGTTTTTGTCTGTTTTTATCCGTTTTGGTTCGTTTTTTATCCGTTTTCAGCCCTTTTTTTTAACGTTTTTATCTGTTTTCGTCCGTTTTTTACGCTTTTGTTTGTTTTTATCCGTTTTCGTCCGTTTTTTTACGTTCTCGCACTTTTTTTTAACGTTTTTGTCTGTTTTTATCCGTTTTCATTCGTTGTTTATTCGTTTTCGCCCGTTTTTTTACGTTTTTATCCGTTTTCGCCTGTTTTTGTACGTTTTTTTCCGTTTTCGCCCGTTGTTTTACGTTTTTATCCGTTTTCGTTCGTTGTTTATCAGTTTCTCCTGTTTTTTTTACGTTTTTGTTAGTTTTTATCCGTTTTCACTCATGTTTTTTCGTTTTTTCCCGTTTTCATCCATTTTTTTAATCGTTTTATCCTTTTTCGTTCGTTTTTTATACGGTTTCGCCCCTTTTTACGTTTTACGTCCACTTTTTACGCTATTTTACGTTTTTTATACGTAAAAGGGGCGAAAACGGAAAAAAACGTAAAAAACCGACGAAAACGGATAAAAACGTTAAAAAACGAGCGAAAACGAATAAACAACGCGAAAAGGATAAAGCAAAACGTAAAAGTGCGCAACGTAAAAAAACGGATAAAACATACAAAAACGAAGCGTAAAAACGGAAGCGTAAAAAAGCGGATAAAACGAACCAAAACGGATAAAAACGACAAAACGTAAAAGCGAACAACGAGCAAGGAAAAAACGTAAAAACTGCGGCGAATAAACAACGACGAAACGGTAAAAACGACAAAAACGTAAAAAAGCGGAAAACGTAAAAAAACGGATAAAAACGTAAAAAAACGGATAAAAAACAGACAAAAACGGATAAAAACGGACAAAAGCGTAAAAAAAGGGACGAAAACATATAAAAACATACGAAAAGGGATAAAAACGTAAAAAACGGACGAAAAACGAAAAAAAGGGGAAAACGGATAAAAACGAACGTAAACGGATAAAACGGACAAAACGTAAAAACCGGGCGATAATATTATTAACGAGGAGGGACTACTGGGGAAAACTATATTTTAAAAAATAAGGACTAACGGTGCAAAATTTATTAACGAAGGACTAACAGCGCAAAACACTTAACGGACTGCACTAACGCCCATCCAAAATAGGGACTAAATGAGTGTAAGGTTTCATAAATAGGTATCTCTGGTGTAATTAAAACGACTTAGGGACTAAACTTGAAATATGAGCAAACCACAGGGACCAAACGTGTAATTTTTTCTAAAAATTATCATTTATATCAGAATAGACTATTATGCCCTTTGACTCAGTTCACCCACTCTTGGTATGTATAAGTTTTGTGCATATAAGATTTTGACAACCACTGATCTAAATGTTAGAATAAATAATTGTGATATGTTTACTGTCTCAAAAGACACATCTCACCGACGACTACCTCTTGCCACCGTTTCTGAACTAAAATGTTTACCGGTCAACCATCACTGTTTTTGCATCACCAACCACTGTATCTTCTCATGTCGCGTCATGACCAACCACTGTCTACATAATTTATCTACGGTAAGAAATGCCAGCAATATGTTAAGTGTATCTCCGACGAGCATTGCTTTGCAAACATAGGGTATACGGACAAACCATAACTGATTCGGGCAGAAATTGAAAAGGAATTTGTGTGGTCTCTTAAAGAAAAATGAATTGCATCAAGAAAAGAAACAAGGGTGACTGTTGGTTTTGGTTTATCACTGTGAGATTTATGGTTTCATAAGTCTGTGTATGTCCTATAGCTTAATCCGGTAAAGAAAACAACTAAGGGCATAAAGGTATATTCTCATTTAAGTGGTAGTTGTCATTTATTTATACGTTTTAATTATAATAAAATTAATTATTAGCACATATATGATATTTTTTTGTTTCTAATTTTGAGTTTAGCTTGGATATATATGCAATTTTAGTGTTTAGGAGAGATATATATGCAATTTCCCCTTAAAATTTTGGTATCCTTTGGCTTTTCTTGTTAGGATTACCATATCGTGTCTTATTTAAGTTTATGGTTGTGTCTTTATTTAGTAAAGCACGAACTAATTAAAGCCCTATCGATCATGAGCCTATAGTAAATTAAAGCAACAACGAGTACCATACAGAAGCATACATAAACAAACCTTATTATTGTAAAAAAAGGGCCACCTTCATGTATATACGAGTATCAAAAAATGTATTTTATTTATCACTTTTTGTAGTTGTATGTAGTATCGTTTCAATCGGATTATTAACTTTTTAAAAATTTCGACTTTTCTGTGTATTTATTCTTAAAAATACTTTATTCGATACCAAAAAATACGTCGATCGTCACAAGTTTAAAAGTTAAATACAGAATAATCAGATAAAAATAATGACACGCAATTACAAAAACAAACGGTATACATAGTGATTATACGAGAATAAACTCTTTTCGTATACTTTACCAAAGTGACCAAAATACGTCACCGTCACCTCTCTCACCTCTCTCACCTGCTTCTCATTCTCTCACTCTCACCTCCCACCTGCTTCCCATTCCTACACACACACACACCTCCCAACCATAACCACCACCGCCGCCTGCAAACCAAATGGTCTTAAAAACATCCGTGAACATGATGATCAAGAGTTCTTAAAAACATCCGTGAACATGATGATCAAGAACAAGAACAAGAACAACACCCAGCAAGCCCACCATTGCAGCACCTCCATCAACCTCCCACGCCCAGGCCACGCCCAGGGCTTGCCCACGCCCAGGCCTTGCCCACGCCCCTCCCACGCCCAGGCCCGGGGCTTGCCCAGCCCCAGGCTTGCCCACTCCAGGCCCACCCCCGGGCCACGCCACGCCAGGCCGGTGAACCACGCCCGCCCGCATGGCTCGTATAATACACGTGTAGCGTTGGGATTTTATGTTTTAAGAGATCCAACGGATAAAATTGAAAAGTTCATTTTCGTAAACGGTCAGGGCGAGAACCATTTTGGTAAACAAGTATGAGTTATGGTTCATTTTCGTAAAAAGCTCTAATAAGAAAGCTAACCAAACTATATAAAGACAAGTATAATACAATTTATAATTAGTGTACTGCATGCTCTCAAGAAAATTACAATATTGTATCCTCTATTCTAGACTAGAGGAACAAGTTCAAAAAGGGATGGATTTTGATCCACAAATAGGGCAACTTTGATTTTTGGAGAACCACTTCGTAATACAATAGGCATGAAACAGTGTTGGCATGATATAACAACAATCGGCTCCTTTTCTTCGAAATCTTCCAGGCATATCACGCAATCATCATTCTTTCCATTAACAATCTCATATATTTGCTCCTTCATGGTACTAGGACGACTATCATTATTATCGACAGCTGCCCCGCGTACCCGATCAAGGTTTACCTCCCTCTTCCATTGCTGTATTTCACTAATGAAAAACACCACAGCAAGAAAAACAATAATAACTATCACTACAAAAAAAAGGGGCTATAGTGACGACAGGAAAATCGTCACTAACACTGGAAAAATCGTCACTAAACCAGCTTAGTCACAAAAATCAAGGTCGTCACTTGTCGTCACTATAGCTCCGTCACAAAGTAAATAGTGACGAATATGAAATTTGAAACTAAATTAGTGACGAACTAAAATCGTCACTTATGGGTGTGTGACAACTCATTTCGTCACTTAATTTTCATCACTGAAGTGGCTAACATCGTCACTATTTGATGCGATTAGTGACGAAAAAAAGCGTCATTTTTAGCTAAACTTAAGGGGAAACTAACGGAACCTTAACACCCAATAGTGACGAGAAACATCGTCACTAGATAGGGTATCATTATTAAGAATATGTGGCAATAAAATGTTGCCAGTGATCCCTATTACAATTTATTACTACTACAAATAGACTAAAACTTTGTAATAATATAAGTCTCAGATATTACTTACATCAGTAAGATGTAACTTCTTTCATGCAATCAATACAAACACAATACTATTGTAACAATATATTATTACTATAAACATATAACGACATGAAATATATAAAAACAGAAAAACCCCTCTAGATGTCCGTGCCGACAATCACTTGACATCTGAACCAGGTATCTAAACCGATCCTTTTTAGCATTCTTTACGACCCCAACTATCTGAATTACAATAAACACATTTTCATGAGATTTAACAGGTAATTATTATGTAATGTGCTTTATTCATTCAGCAAGTTGTATAGAAGTGGTACACTACCTTATAAGCATGTACAAAAAGGTGACTACAAATATAAAGAGTATCCGTCACTTAACACCGCAACTGCAATAAAGCCTTAGGCTATCCTCCTGTGACAAAATAAAATCTCTTAGAGGAGAAAGACATGTAGAGCAAACCCTTAAAAACAATAAAGAGTAATAACTATGCATACCCTGTCCATCTCAGCTGCTCTTCGAGATGCCTACACTCCTCCTCATGTTGAGACCTCAACTCTCATATCGAGCAGAGACTAAGAGAAAGGAAAGGAATGAGTAACATACTACTTAACAATTTTCAGATATATGCATCCGCCTGAAAACATACCTCGTTCGACAAACGATAAGGCATTGGCCTGCAGAATATTAAAGAAACCTGAAATAAAATATGTACATATACATAATATATAAAAAACTGACAAATTGATAATAATAGATCAATAATTGAGAAACAAAACAAGTAAAACTTGTAAGCTTACCGTTGTTGTAGAATAAGGTCAAGAGTTGCTGACCAATACTTTGACTTACCGTACCTTTTGCATTCATCTTTCTTTGTTCCTAAATAACATATCAAGGCAGGAAGTGTATCCAGAACTTAGAAAGCTACTATAAAGACAGTTATAAAATCACAATACATCGGTTATAGTCTTATGTATACAAAACTTAAAAATCTACTGTTACTTTCCTGAGTTGTGGGTGATAAAACTGATAGATAATTTGGCTCTATTTGTTAACAAATACAATCATGTACAATACAGAAGCAATATACTACCTCATTAAAAGATGAATGTACCATACCTCTTGTAGTCTATAGTAGATTTAATAGTGGATTTGCAATTGCTCTTTTATCAGCATTCATCACTCCTTATGCTGATCTGGAGTTTATCCTTGGGACCTAGAAAGTTGTAGATATGAGTATTCAAAATTTTTTAAAAGCTAAATAAAGCAAAAAACAGAGAAGTACAAAAAGCCATCTAAGTGTCTAATTATGCTACCATTCAAAAGCCATGTAAGTGTTGCAGGGAAGGATCTAAGGAAGTTTGGGATTGTATATCAAAATAAGTAGTTATGATAAGCAATCTCAAAATAGCCCCTATTAGTATATTAATAAACAATCCCAAAGAGCCTCTTCAAGCAGATAATTCAATAAGCAAACCCAAACAGTCCTATTAGCTCATTGTTAGCCTCCCCACGTGCTACAACTCTAACTTCATCAACATTTACTCCTGCAAAAGTTTAGGACACACATGTAAGTTCAGAGACATCACACAAGACGAGAAAAAGGTAGCGGATGAAGATTTACTTGTAATCAATGAACGCTCTGCTCGATCTTCCACTTCAATCGCTACTTGGACAAGTCCTCCTTCCAGCTGTGAAATACATGGTGGTACAGAAGCATCCTGTAGCAGAAAACCAAAAAAAACTTATATACCCGTTCACATGCATACATATAGGCTTTAGTTAAGATTTTCAGTAAGTCCAGGTTTCCTAAAAGTTATCATTTACGGAACTGGAAAGAGATATTAAACCAGTAAAGAAATGAGATAACTAGAAATGATGTCCATAGCAAAGTAATAACAGAAATCATATGAGCTCAACAATAAATTTCTATTACCAATAAAACACTTATTACAATTTTCCATTACTAATTCACATCAACTCAATCAGTGGATGTCTCACAAAGTGCACAAGCCATGTATATATGAGAGACTACAACAGTTTGTAAAAAGTACCTAAGGTTTAGTTTTTGCGGCAATCGTACTCAGTACACCATCAACAACAAATATGAAAGAGACAAAATCCAAGTCTTCTTCAGAGTGGTAGATAACAAAGAGTCCACAACCAATTAAGTTCACGCAAAACTGTTTCTCTAATTTCCCCTCACCCCTGCAACAAAATGATTCAGTTGTTACAGTAAAGGGAGTTTTTGGTTACAAAATGAGAACCCATACTATTTGTTTTTGAAAATCATCAATATATACCACAACAAAACAAAGTAAAGGTAACACTTACAATGCAACCACCTCTAACAGGCAAATTGGAAAGGTGGGAACACAAGCCTAAGCACTCAAGGCAACTATACAGACACAAGACCAGGTTTGGCACCAACACATTCAACTGGGACCACATGAATAGGCCAAAATATCTACAAGGACCAGACCCAAAAACATTATACCAAAAACACAGCATACACACTATGAAACTGTGACAAAAACCATAGCCACACAGGAAACATCCTATATGCTTTATACTAAACACACAAGCAAACAAACGGCGTTGCACAACATATAATTACTTTCAAGAATCTACAAACAGCAACAGATAATTACTTTTCAAAGTGATCAACATACATATAACAACAGGCACTCGTGTAACATTAATTCCTTTCAATATAAATACAAATAACATCAAATGAGTATGTGGTTATATTATAAAATGAACACACAGAAAACATAAGCCGCAAATCAGGGAACCCTTTCGAGCATCAGCATATAACAGCAACAAGCAGCAAATTAGTACTTCGAAATCATCTAACATGTAATCCTTTGATGATTATATACAACTCACACACCATATATCAAATCGGTATTTGGTTCTTTGTAATATAAATCATAAATGAACATACTAAATTTATAAGCTAGTTGGTACCTAGATTAAATCGATATTTGTTTACTATCATGTAGATACTGGTTTCTTATTTCAGTTAAATGGGTCAAGCACCTGGTTACTTTCTGTCTAACCACCTCAGTACCATGTACTGATGGTTATTTACTGTCTACAGAGACTTGGCATACATGTGCTACTGTATAGAAAAAAAATAAGCAACATCACAGTTTGGTCTCCGCAGTTGACCTCTAAGTTGGCAGTCTCTGTAATCCATCATTCAATACAATCTATTACGGTGGGTTCACTTAATATTCTAGGGGGATTGGATGTTTACTTGTGAGGACCGGTAACTCACTGCGATATTGTACAGAGATCCTAATGTCCGAGTATACTAATGGCAAAAAATATCTATGTAACATTTCATATCTCGTTATAAGAGAGCTAAAACTTATGCCACTTAACAGCATTATAGTGCAATATTTTCGCCGCTTACACATCAAGTCATCAAATCACTACACTTAACAAATTCTTTAAATAAACAAAAACTAGGTCAAAGTCAAAATAAGCAAACAAAAACTTACTTCGACAAAATAAGCACAGTATATGCCATAAACCTCATCAAAATTAGGTCAAAGTCAATTTCGATTTAAGTAACCTAAATCCGGATCCAATAAACTTAAGCATATTAACTCTAATAAGCAATCAAATAAGCAAATCAAACACAAACAATTACGATTTATTCAACAAAATAAAACAATTTTCAATAAGTAATAATTAGATAAAATTATTACGTAATAATTAGGGATTAGAGATGAGAAATAACCTCCGAAAATTTTAGGGCAAAATATGGTGAATGGTGTGTGTTTTTAGTGTGTGAAGTTGGGGTGGAGAAGAATGGTTTTGACTAGTGTAAAATTAGAGTGAAGTTAGATCCGCGTGTTTTTTAGTTTCGGGTCGGGTTGAAATTAGATCCGCGTGCTTTGCTTCATATGCACAATTTTGACTTTTTTTTAAATAATTCTTTCGCTTTACATGAACGAAATGCTAAAACATTTGAGCGAATGTGATTTTATTTTTATTTTTAGCTTTTAAAAAAGTGAAAAGTTACAAAAATAAGTTATAATTCATTTGTTTGTGAACAATACGTATTAATTAATAAGATAACACAAAGAAAATTACTAAATTAATTACAATAGTCAATTTAGTGACAACTTTTTCGTGACTACCAATCCAAAGATGAGTGACGAAAATTTCGTGACTAAGAACCGCTTACAAGAAATGAGTTAGACGGTGACCATCAATACTTGACTCAGTGACCAATAGTTTCGTAACTAACATGTATGTTAATGACAACTTATTACCTCGTTACTAAATATATGCAAGTGACGAGATATAGTGACGACAATTCAATATCGTCACTAAATTGTGTTTTTAGTGACGAGAAATGTAAGTCGTCAATAAATTTTCGTCACTATAGCCCCCTTTTTTTTGTAGTGTATGAATAAGATGGACATGGTTGATCGATTTGCTTGTGTTATGTTTTAGTTGTATCGTTAAGATCAACACTTTATGTTCATATATAAATACGTATATTTGGTTTCCATGTAGCACGATAGAATTGTCTTGCAGATTCACGCTTTCCATATTTATGGCAATATATTACTCTCCCGTCATGTTTTAGCTTTTGAAACTCTTTTTTATTCCCTACTTTAATCTTAAATTTGTTTATTTGAGTACTCGTACATAGAAACGAGATTTATAACGACAGGTTATTTACTGGATAAAAAAAATATTATAGGTTATAAACGAAAAATAATAAAAGTTTGAAGATTTGGAGATTAAACATAATGTTTTGAAACCCGGTTCGACCGGTTGAACCGTTCTGGTAAAAAAACGGGCGATTTAAACCGAGTCAACCCGACGGGTTAGGTCGAAAACGGGTCAAATTAAACCGGGTCAACCCGCTGGGCTTGAAGCGTCCCTGGTCAACCCGGTTTTCGATGTGAATTAATAGTCTCATTTTGAAATATATTTTTTCAACAATTCATTTTTTAGTTTCAACATTCCACTTTTTGGTTTTTCCTTTATATATAGTAAAGCAGGGTACCCGCGCGTTGCGCCGGCAGGTATTTGTGACGATTAACCGGAGAAATAGATCTCGATGAAGCCTGATTCACCAGTTTGTATCGGTTTTAACGGGTCCTCTCTGATTCGTTTTCGGATGGCTTTTATTGGTTAGCCGAACCGGTGACGACACCGGTTCCCGGTTGAACCACTTGGTCCGGTCCGATTTTCAAAACTATATGTACCATCAACTTGTTAGCTTGTATGAAGCTTTGTGAGTTTTATTAATGTGTATAATAACATGTACTTTTCATTTTATGGTGTTTTAAAAATAACATTAATTAGTGTGCTTAATTATTTTATATTTTGGATTATGTTGTAGTTTGTTTTAATTGTACATTGTGAAAATTTTATTGTACTTTTAGTAAGGGGTGTTTTAATTGGTTGTATTTAATTTGCTAGACAAGTTTTTAACTAATTGTGTAATGTGAATAAATCATTATACGTAATGGGGTTTTTTTTAATAAGAGAATTTATTACATTATACAATTCCTCACCTTTGACCATTTTTAATTTTCAACTTTCAACATTTGACCATTTTCATTTTATATGTAGTATAGACAATACTTTATGAAAATTATACATATGAAAATACATTTAAAACTCAATACATTCATATAGTTTGTATAAAGTAATACTACGTATATAACAAAAAAATTATTTAAGGTTAAAGTTAAAAAAAAATTTACTTCAAAAGTCAAAACAGAAAACTTATATTGGGACGGAGGGAGTATATTAAGATCCGTTATTCGAACTCGCTACCTCAAAAAAGGGATATCAAATCCACAAATCGTATAACGTAACAGCTTCAAGCATTATAGTTGGATACTTTTTATCACCTCTTACAAATTGCTCGTGCCATGCTTTCGGACAGTTAGTTCATTCCGAATGCATCAATCAATGCTTCCAAGCCTTCTTGGAAACCAAACCCTCCTATGTGTAGCATACAATTTTTGAATATCATTAAAATCGGGTTTCCTTAAACCTCAGGTATGTACAAATCAGCAATGCACATAGTAAAAAAAATATTAGAAAATAGCGTGAACAATGTTCACCAATTTGTTAATATTCATCAAATGCATTAGGTGTTGTCCCGTATGCCAACTGGCGTATGACGAATCTCATTTCATAATAACACAAAACCCATTTGACCTGTACAATCGGGTCAGACTTTAAAGAAATTAAAAAGCTCGGGAAGAGGATCATTCGGAAGTATAAGTAGATATACCTTCGACTATTTCTTAAAATAGTTTCATGCTCACACGATATCGACGTCTAAAATAGGACTATGGATATTTTGTATTATCACCAAAATAGTCGGCCAACAAACGTGCTTCTGCAGCATCACGTTCACCGTATATCAAATTACGCATTCGTGAACTTTGAGCTTCTTTTTGTTGCAACGATTGGTGATACTTATAAGCTTTCATCAAAAAGAAAGTGTCACCTTCATCATCATCTGATTGGTATACATTATCATCATCATCATTCGGATTCATGTTTACAATATTTGAAGTTTTTAAGTATTTTATGGTAGAGAGTACAAAGAAAATCGTAGAAAAATGGTTAAATGGGGTATGATATATATATAAAGGTGGGATCAGAAAAATTGTATTAAATTTCTAACAGTTCAAAGGGTGCTTTTCAAACGGTCCCCTCCTCTGGCTCAAGCCAAGCCCCCTCACTCGCGCAATAGCACATGCTGGGTCGGTATGGTGGCGCCTGTTTGGCGCTAGTACACGTGGGTTTGGCGCCTCCCATGCGTGACCACATCCAAGGCTCTAATTCATAATACAGCTGCTTGCTTTATGCTAGTACCATGCTGGTTATTATTTATTCTGCCACTCAAACGGGTATTTCCAGGTTAAGAGAGTTTAATAACCAACGCCCTCAAATGGGTAGGGTTAGGTGAATTTATCGAAAGATGTGTGTTTTCCGGCCTTCCTAGGCCTTTATTGGCTACTTATAATCTATCTGGATAAAGAACGTGAAATCGTTAATATTCTTGTTTCATGAATCCAATTTGCACTTCTAGATTTATAATATACCCTTGTGTCATTTGTTGAAGCAAATGCTCATGGGGGCAATTTTTATTTTTAAGCAAATAGATATGTACTAACGTAAGCATCCAACTAGGGTTCGAGTACCCACAAGGTTTCTGTTACTTTAACATATCATAAATTTCGTTACAAATTAATAATAGTATTTCGACGAAAATCTGCACATGATATTACATATAGGAACCGATATAGATGATCTAGTGGAACTTAAGGCTGGTCAAGACATTGTTGTTGACAGGATCAGCCAAATGATCCAAAAGGTTCTGAAAAGGTCCAACCCCAGTCACCAAACCCTGAATGAAGTAACCTAAGATAGCCAACATAGCCAATCTACCGTTCTTGATCTCTTTTAGCTTCAATTCCTTCATTGACTTCTCATCTTTCCCAAACCCAAGAGGGTTAAAGAACGGGCCACCTGGGTATGCTGGGTCGCCCGACCCTGAAAAACCTTTTTCTAAACCCAAAAAGTATTGTTTTCCCATTGATCCTGGGTTGTACCAATCTTGTAGTCTTCTGTGTTCTGCAAAGCCCATAAGTGCCATTTCAAATACAAATAGGGTGAAAGGGTCAGCCCAGTAGTTGTATGTGCCGGCTGGGGGGATGACACCGGTCTTGAACCATGGAAGGGCAGTTTCGGCTGGGATGAGTCCAAGCTTGCCAAAAATTTCAGGTGCAATAGCTCCGGCCGCACCCAACATGGCAAACCGTCCATTGATAACCTCTCCATAAGCTAGCCACTTGGGTTCGATGAATCCTCCGGTCCCTTCTGGGTCGGAAAGACCAAGTGGGTCGAATCCAAAGTCACCTGGGAGACTGTAAGATACATATTTTAGGTGAAATAGAACCATGTACAGCAGATTACACTTTGAGTACGTACGTGCAAACATTCTTTAACATGGAATCTATATATATTTATCGATTCATACTAAGCAGGCACAAGTGTTTATTATTTTTAAACTACTTGACAGTTATGAAGACACGAAGTTCAATTGCTTCCCAAAGTTAATTATCTCATGAGATTTCATATCCATCATTATGTTTAAAAGCACTTAGATTTGCTATCTAAAGTCAAACTATACCTCTTTTGTTGGAATGAATTTATATGCTGAATTGATAGTTGATTTTTGGGCAAATATTTTTAAAAGGTATCATATTTGCCATCATTTGCTTTTGTGGGTAGCGAACAATTTTTTTTGCTTTTGTGGGTAACTTTCTTTCAAAATCATCATTTTTTTTTTTTTTTTGGTATTTTGCAAAATTTTTGGACATTTTTGCCCCTTTTAGCTAATAGAATTTTTTTTCCCGAAAGGCAAAAATGTCACAAAAGTACCCTAAAAAGGATGAATTTGAAAAAAAAATACCCACAAAAATAAACAAAATTGTTCGCTACCTATGAAAACAAATGATGACAAGTATAATACCGTTTAAAAACATTTGCCCTTGATTTTTTAACAAGCAAGCACAGGCCTTAACCAATTCTAGTATTTACAACCTACATCCCAATTTTAGCCTTCATGTTAAATGTCTAAGTTAAAAGATAAATTTCGTTTTGTCATAAAAAAGTTAAAAGATAAATTTCGTTTCTACTTGCGTATTTATAGTAGGGTCACAAGATTTAGCTTCTTCACAAAATATACACAATAACTTGTAGATATATGTCAATCGTTTAGTTAAAACTTAATAGCACTTAGTTTGACTTAAATATTGAAAGTATGTTGAAATGATGTTCGACTTAAAAGCACGACTTACGTTCCATCCAGGTAAGAAAGAGATTGCTTGGATGCAAACCATAGTTGTCTGTCTCCTTGCTGATACACATAAACACAAAACAACATTAAGTAATGATCAAACTCACACACACATGCATATACACTAATAGAGGTGATCTAAATGTAAAGAAACAGTGTAACTAATTTTGTTCAAAATATTTGTGTTTTGTTAAAAAACAATTTTATATGATGCAACCAGTGAACTTTTTTTTTTTTTTGAAATCCCACATGCATGTACATATACATATTTAAAAAAGTACCTTAACAGGAGGGGTGGAAGCAGCTTTGACAACAAATGAAACTTTTCTTGTTGGTGTGAAAGCTGGTCTTGCACCAAGGATTTGTCTAGCAGACTCAACTGAGGATGTGAGTGATGATGATGAGACCAAAGCTTGTGTTGCCATTTTTCTTGAAAAAAGATTAGAGACTTTTTTGTGGCTGAATCACTAGGGAAAGAATGAGGGAACACATAAGGAGGAGGGTGAAGAGTGGTGGGCCTAGTGAGGTTGTGATTGTGGTTGGTGTTGAGCAAACCTGAATTTGCAGATGAGGTTTGGGATCTTTTGTTCCAATGAGGTAAGCACATGTGGCAAATCTATTGCTTGGATAAGAGATTTTTATTTGCCTTTATTGGTGGCCTTGGAATTTTGAAAAAAATATTTTAAATCATGTTAGTATAATATTTACTTCAATTTGGTAAGAATTACTGCTAGAGCCGTTTTTAACCGAAAATTTGGTAAATATTTCATAAACCAATCGGTTGTTCATTTTTTTAACGAAAGAATATGAACAAGAAATTTCATTCGTTTAAGCGCTTGTGTACGTTTATTTGTTTAATCAAACTTATATGAATGAACACAAATAAGACTCTTTCCATATTCGTCCGATTTGTTTACAACCCTAACTACTACATTCGTCTCAAAATAATTGTTCATACTATCATTGGGGATATCTCAAAATAATTATTGACTCTATATTTCAACCGGTAAGAAAAAAAATTAGTGGATAAATATGATAATAGACTAGTGAATAGTGTAGTTAATGAAATTTCTTAATACTTTATATATTTTAAAAATGAACAACTAATTTAGAAATGTAAAAGTATTAAATAAAAGATGAGTTATTAGTACCCCTAAAACACTAACATTAACCCCCATGTTTTCAACAATGACATGCTAATAAACAATGATGATAAAAGGTTTCTAATTATTTTATTTTTGATTGATAAAAATGTTATATTCAGCCAGTAAAATATTATGAAAACAAGAGATGTATGAGTAGCTTTTGTTACTTTTATATATTTATTTTACTTTGAAAATAAAATACTGCATTCACATAACTCTTTTGGATAAAAATCAAACGGCTCTTGGCCCAGCTGTTTGTTACTCCATCAATCTAAAATTTGTGAGTTTAAGTCTCGTTGAAACGTATGAGATGGATGATGTAGGTTTTAATAAAGTTGCCGTTCTAAAAAAAAAACTCTTTTAAATAAATAAACCTTAAAGCTTCAAGTGTGGTAACATCAATAACATCAAAAAGTGTTGTCACTTCAGCGCCACATTAGCATGAATATCAACACACCAAAATATCCTTACTAATAACACCAATAACACTAACTTTTTGGAATCCATCATTTTATTTTCTTTTCTATTATTTAAAAAAACCAAATTTTCATTCATTAAATAAAAATACAAATTACAATACTAAAATTAAAATATGATACGACAATTATAAAAATACGGAAAAATTTTAAAAAATTGAGAAGATAAAAATACATCAAATTATCAATAAACTAATTTTGTTGTTGTTGATGACGTTACTAAATATGCTTCATAATATTTTGTTGAAGACTTATGTGTGTTTCTTTATCGCGTATTTATTTGGCTTTGCGTCGTTGTACTTCGCATCTCTCGATCCAAGTACATTGTATATAAATTCTGAATGTCGTTACAGTCGGGTTTCCTTAAAAGCTCAAGCATGTACAAATCGATAATGCACTTAATAAAGTGATCTAGACAATCATGTGCACAATATTCACCCATTTGTAGATATTTATCAAATGCATAAGGTGTTGTGCCGTTTGCCAATTGACGTATAGCGGAAGTGCATTTCATAATAATACTAAAACTTATTTGACCCCTACAATCGGGTCGGACTTAGAATTTAAAATGGTCAAGAAAAGGATCGTAAGTATAAATTTCAATACTCTTGATTGTTTCTAAAAGTTGTTTTCTGCTCATACGATATCGACGTCTAATACGACGGCGGATATTTTGGCTCATCACCAAAATAGTCGGTCAACAAACGTGCTTTAGCAACATCACGTTCACGTATGTTGGAGTACGGGTAAGAGAAGTTTGCACATGTTGTTGCAAATGATTGGTGATACTGATACACTTGCGTCATAAAAAAATGTCAGTTTCATCATCGATAGAAGAGGAGTTACATTTTCATCATTCGGATTCGGATCCGTAGTTTAAATGAGGGTATGCATGTGTTTTTTGGTATAGTAAGAAATTTATGTGAAAAATGGTTAAAAGAGGGTATAATATAAATAAGGTGGGATTAAAAAAATAATAATAAAAAAAAAATGAAAAATAAAAAGAAAAAAGCCTTGTTATCGTTGAAGTCAACGGCTAGTTTTATTTTATAATTATTTTTTAGTAAATAAATAAATAGACAAACGCACGTTGGCGGATTAACGTTACAACCAACGGCGTTGATTTCTTGCTTGGGCTGGTGTGGAAACGCCGATCTCCCCGTTACCATACCTAAGTCTCTTGTAGTGGGTGTGCATGGGTTCAGTTTAATCTTTTCTTACATGTGTTTGGTTATGAATTATTTGGTCAAGAAAATTTTCGGGATAGTCTTGCCAAACGTTCTTTGTTTACTGAAAATTCCTACCACCAACTTCGATATGTGCCCGCAAAATAATATTTTTGTTTATAGTGTGTTTTATACCATAATTATGTATACCGTTTCATATGAATTTTAATTAGCTGCGTATGTTATCACTAGAGTTCTCCTTTTTCCCCAAAGCTTCCTCTTTTCTGTATAAAATATACTAGTTTTAGATCTTCATGTGCGCACGTAGTTTTGGGATAGATTTTTATTAGATTCTTTTTCACATATCGTACTTGTACATGAACGTGACTAAACAAAAACATGAAATCTTTATTTTAATATAAATTGTTATCACATAACTTTAGTATTATATTGTTATAGATGAGGAATTTTCAAATGCTTACTCTTTTGGTGTTTACCAAAGGACAAATCCCCACCATCTATTTAGTCTGATCTAATGGTGGGGATAAGCCTAAGATTTAATATAGAAACCTAATTCCATGTTTTTTTTCTCCTTTTTCTTTGTCTTTTCATCTTTATTATTTATTAACATTTTTTTTCTTTTTTTTTTTAATTTACTTTATTTAAAATTAATGTTTTTTTTCCTTTTTTTTAGTTCACTTTTTTTTATTATTTTTTTTTTAATTTTAAATTCATGTTTTTTTATTCAAGTTTTTTTTTCGCTTTCATACGTTTTCGTTCGTTTTTATACATTTTCGTCCGTGTTCATATGCTTTCGTCTGATTTCAGACGTTTTCATCCCTTTTCGTACGTTTACATCCGTTTTTTGACGTTTTCATCCCTTTTCGTACGTTTACATCCGTTTTTTGACGTTTTCATACGTTTTCCTCTGTTTTTAGACGTTTTTGTCAGATTTCATACGTTTTCGTCCGTTTTTAGGTTTTCGTCCATTTTTAGACATTTTCGTCTGTTTTCATCCGTTTTTATACGTTTTCGTTTGTTTTCATACGTTTTTGTCCTTTTTCTTACGTTTTCGTTCGTTTTTATATGTTTTCGTCCGTTTTCTTTCGTTTTCGTCCATTTTTTATACGTTTTCAGACGTGTTTTTACGCTTTCATACGTTTTCGTCTGTTTTCTTACATTTTCGTCTGCTTTCTTACGTTTTCGGCCATTTTCATACGTTTTTGTCTGTTTTTTTAGGTTTTCATGAATATTCGTCCGTTTTTAGACTTTTTTGTCTGTATTTTTACGTTTTCATGTATTTTCGTCCTTTTTTTATACGTTGTCGTCCGTTTTCATACGTTGTCATCCGTTTTCATCCGTTTTTGTCTGTTTTTATACGTTTTTATCCGTATTTATACTTTTTTCATTCGATTTTATATGTTTATGTCCGTTTTTAGACGTTTTCATTTTGATATTTGTAAGTGACACTTATTTATCTCTTGTAATATAACACTGTAAGGAATATGAAAAGTATTACATTCTTCATCATGTATGTGTTATCAGTTGTGATACTCAACTAAGAATGTGATGGTTGTGTTTTTGAAAATATTTAGGAAGATTTTTGTGTTTTATGATATTATGAAATATTAGAAAAGTTGTTCAACTAAAAACAAGAGATGTTATGATACTTTTGTTAGACTTGTGGTAGATTTTTCTATTTAATGGATACATTGTGCATGTTTTGATAGGTTTTATAGCGGGATTTGAAAATATCTATGATTGAATCAGCAAACTAAATAAGCTATGGTTGAAGATAGCACGCATATTTATAAACAAACTGATGAAGCTCAAACACTTGTGATATCACCTCACTTGTGATATCACACGTGATATCATGTGTGATAACACCGTTGATATCACCTGCGATATTACCGGTGATAGCATGTGTGATATCATAGTTTATATCACTTGTGATATCACCTGTGATATCATGTGTGATATCACAGGTGTTTGAGCTTACTCAGTTTGTTTATAAAGATGTGTGCTTTCTTCAACTATAACTTCTTTAGTTTGCTGATTCAGCCATAGATATTTTAATTCTTATAATATCGAAACATGCACTGTATAAATTAAACAATAAATAAAAAATCCACCACAAGTCTAACAAAAGTTTCATAACATCTCTTGTTTTCGTTAAAACACTCTTCTAATATTTCATATATATAAAACACAAAAATCATCCTAAATATTTTCAAAAACACAAATAAGAAAAATGAACAGAATCATCACAGTAATATAATAAGTGATGTTTATTATCATTTCTTTCATATATACTTGGTAAAATACTAAATTCTTATCACATTTGGTATGAATTTAATATTTCACATTCTTAGTTGAGTATCACAACTGATAACACATATATGATGAAGAGTGTAATACTCTTCATCTTTCTTACAGTGTTATATCATAAGAGATAAATAAGTATCACTTAAAAATATCAAAATGAATAAAAAGGAAGCAAACTATGAAAATAGAGACTTGACATATTCTCAAAATCAAACAAGTGTTGCATTACATTATAATTTTTTTGAAAAAAATAAGAATTCACCTAAAGAGACCTAACCATTTTATTTCTACTAAGAGTATAATATCACAAGTGATAGATAACATTGGTTGCATTAAAAAAAATATGCGCTTGTCAATTGCGATGAAAGGCACAAAAACTATCTTGTAACTGAAAATTCCAAAATTATTAGAAAACACATAGGTTATAATATATAAAAATATACAGAGCAATGAAATATCTCAGGTGAGACTCAATGTTAACAAACATACTTGTTTGTTTATGAAATATTACAAGTGATATTAGACATTAACTTTTTTATAATAAAATATCACAATTGATATTAGACATGTTTAATAATAAGCATGAAAACATATGAAAATAGACGAAAACTTATAAAACTGCAAAAAACGGACGAAAATGTATGAAAACGGACTAAAACGTATAAAAACGAATGAAAATAGTATAAAAACGAAAAAAAAGCGTCCGAAAAAGGACGAAAACGTATAAAAACGGATGAAAATGGACGAAGACCTATGAAAACGGACGAAAACGTCTGAAAACAGACGAAAGCGTCTAAAAATGGACGAAAACGTAAAAAACGGACGAAATTGTATATAAACCAATGAAAACCGATGAAAACAGACAAAAACGTAAGAAAATAGACGAAAACATATTAAACCGGAAGAAAACGTAAGAAAACAGACGAAAATGTATGAAAACGGACAAAAACGTAAGAAAACGGACAAAAACGTAAGAAAAAGAACGAAAACATAGGAAAACGGACGAAAATGTAAGAAAACAGGCAAAAACGTAAGAAAACGGACGAAAGCGTATGAAAACGGACAAAAAACGTAAGAAAACGGACGAAAACGTATGAATACGGACGAAAACGTATGAAAACGAACGAAAACGTAAGAAAACGGACTAAAACGTAAGAAAACGGACAAACACTTAAGAAGACAGAAGTAAAGGTATAAAAACAGACGAAAACGTAAGAAAACGAACGAAAACGTAAGAAAAAAGATAAAAACGTATGAAAACGGACGAAAATGTAAGAAAACGTATGAAAACGGACGAAAACGTAAAAAAAACGGACGAAAACGTATGTAAATGGACGAAAACGTATGAAAACGGACAAAAACGTAAGAAAACGGACGAAAACGTAAGAAAACAGACGAAAACGTAACAAGACTGACGAAAACGTAACAAAACGGACGAAAACGTATGAAAACGGACGAAAACGTATTAAATGGGACGAAAACGTAAGAAAACAGACAAAACCGTATGAAAACGAACGAAAACGTGTGAAAACAGATGAAAACGTATAAAAAGCCAAAAAAACAGACAAATACGTATAAAAACTGACGAAAACGAAAAAAAAATGGTTAATAAAAATACAAATAATGAGAAAATAAATAAGAAAGACAAAAAGAAAAGAAAAAAACAAGAAAAAAAATGGACTTAGGTTTAGACATATTAAATCTTAGGTTAATCACCACCATTAGATTAAACTAGATGAAAGGTGAAGATTTATCCCTTAGTATGCAAGGATTTTTGAGTATGAAAAATAAAATGCCTCTGTTATAGATAATGAACAAATATAATTTTTACGGAATTTATATTTTCCTTAAATGTAATATATTTTTGTTGGAGAGCTGGGTACCGTGGTTTGGCACCCCACCAGTCCGACGTAGATGGCAAACTAGCTCCGCCAAGTGCAAGCCACCATACCCACCCCTTTGAGCCAGTTGTTGAGCTAGTTTAATGGCTTATGTCAGTTTGTGTTTTTTGGGGTTTTTTTAAATGTGTTTTATGTGTGAATAATAATTTAAATTTGTATTAACAATATTTTTGAATTTATATTTGTATTAATCGATACGATAATGAATATAGTATTGCATGTAAAAAATATATTACCAAGTGTTTCGTACATATTATTAGAGTTGATTTCTTTTTAAAAATACTATCATTAACACTTACACAGCTTAATGTTGAATTTGAAAACTATGTGAGTTAGTTTAGGATGTCATAAAAATAAATATAGACTAATTTAAAAGGTAAAAATGACATTCAATACATGTAAAAAAAACACTAATATGTAAGTTAGAGCACTCAACATGTTATCATAAAATGAGCATAAGTATTTATATAGAAGAACTTCAAAGAATTCATCATTTTTTGTATTGAAAAATAAACACACTACAACAAAATGAAGTTAAAGCAACACCAATAAAGTGTTGTATTATGCCTCTAAAATGTTGCATTATTCGTTATGCGACACTTACTGAGGATACAACACTTTAATATATCAAGTGTAATACTTTCTTGTGTTTTATCGTATTAGTGCAACACTTTTTTTAATGATCTGTAGCACTTTTATTTCAGGCAACACAAATGTTGAATGTTTATAATACAGTTTTCTGGAAGTCTAATATATAAATTGATACTTCCATTAAATAATAGAATAATTAAATACAATACAAAATATGATATTGTACATTGACCAATTTGTTTAATGTAAAATAGCAAACATATATTATCTGGTAGAAACAAAAGTTATCTCATCAAATCCTATAAAGACATCTTCTTTGCAGCTCTCCACGTACAACTTTTTGTTGGTAAAGTAAGCTAAAGCAATGTAGTATGCTATACATGAAAACGGTATAAGATTAGTCTTTTTCTTCATATCTTAGAATGAAAAGGATAACTACCATTAGTAAAATAGTTACAATGTATATTTAATTAAAAAAAATAAAAATAAAAAATAAAAAAATAAAATAAAACCTTATAAATCTGTACAATATCATTTAAGTAGTTCTTTGAAAAACCCAATCAATACAAAAATAACCAGTAAACCTTATAGATTACATGAAGTTTTAGGTCATTGCGGGGATGGGGCGTGGTGAAATAGTTATATTTTATGACCATATAACCATTTCATATCCTCTAATGCTTACAAAATTAATACGCGACTAATGTCAAGAGATATATAATCCTCATGGTCAAACTAGCACTACAAACGAAAGTCACATTTACTATTGCAGCATGTAGTATCAAACAGAATATGAATTACGAATTCATACCTTCTACAATACTTCAATAATAACTCATGCTAATAACAGTCGGGCACCTCCATACTTTTCTATATGCTTTTGCATATCATTTTCAACTAACTTGTCTTGCTTGTTGTCTAACTTCTTTGCACCTTGCATCTAGTTCAAGCTTATTTCTTTCATGATGATCCTTTCTGATCTTTGAATTCCAACCAACCTGAGTATTTTCAGTATCTAGTAGCCCATATGCTCCCTTGGACCAGATTTGATTTCTAGGCGCCATCCACCTTCCTTATCAGCTCACTACTACAAAAAAGCTTAGAGAGCCATGTTGAAAAAGGTCATAAAAAACCTGATTTTTCAAACGGGTCGTAAAGGGTGGGGACTCTGTTAAACACAAATAGAGACCTGTTTTAGAAACGGGCTCTATACCCGGTTATAGAGCCCGATTTCCATGAAAGAACCTGATTATGTTGGGAAAAAATATATTAAAAAAATCTTCTAATGTTATATTTCCGGTTGTTATGTCAAATATTGAGGTGAAAAAAAACCGAATCAACAAATCAAAGACAAAATTACAAAAATGGATTAACAGGAGCTTACATCAAGAGTAATTTTGTTCACATACCTGATAAAGTAGAAGTCTTTGATATTGTATTCTGAAAGGTGACAAGCTTATCAACCAATTGAGGATCTATAGCAAGTGTAAGTGATATGAAGTGAGTGTTTTCAAGAGTTGAGATTTTAACGGCCTGCACAAAAATCATGTGTGTGGAAACCACGTACCAGCATGTTAAGTAAAACGAAAGCTAAAAAAAAAGATTTTCATTAAAGCATGACAAATTAATCTTCTTAGTTAGCTGATCGACATGTTTATTACCAAACATAAAGAACAACAACTACTGCAACAAGGATCACGTGCTTGTAAATGTGAAAAGATGGGCTGGTTGGTCAGGTTGGGCAACAAGTCAAAACGAGTCAGGGTTGAAACGGTCACTGGTATAGGTCAAAACAGCATAGGTTGGGTTGACCCGTAAACACTTTTTTGTCTTTTTAATAAATCATGATTACAAAAATAATAGTATTACAATTATTTTCTTAATTATTAGAGCAAAACGATTTAAAAAGTTTTATAAATTATAGATAAACTTGGGAGACTTTCAACCGTTTGACCATGTCCCCTGACCCATTTGAAATAAAACAAAATCCTAATCAACTCATTTATAAGTAAATGGGTCGAAATTTCACCAAAGAAAACATACACGAAAACTGGTATCTTTTTCCTATAACAAACCTCGTCAATTATGGGCCGAATTCTTTCAGCAACTCTAGCTATAAATGTATTAAACATAATATTACTTGATCCGTTAGTGGAAACCATAAAGATGATAGTCACATTAACAGGTCGAAATTCCATCATTTATGTCAAAATATTAGTTTCATAAAAACTTGTAACATGAATATTATGCAAACTTACCCATGTTTCATTTTCATATATGTTGTATGCAAGTTCATTACTTCCCTCTGGCCTAGACTTTTTTTGTGAATCTTCCAAGAAGTGACATGCAGGGCGCACATTAACTGCACAAGTAGAAGCCTAGTTTGTGTATAATGAGAACAAATGAATATAATCAACGCAAGGTGACTAATGGTTATATCTACTTTTTCAGCCATCACACCGAGGGATATGAACCTGTTGTGTCATCATTTTAGCTAACATAGTAGTCATTAAAATCCAAATAAGTAAACATAACATGAGATTGTCAACATAATACTCGTTTATAACTTTTACAGATATATGAAAATCCATAGTAATACTTTTACTGCTTGGCTTATGTATGATATTGTTTCACACTTTTTTAAAAGTTATATTAAAATGTTGATGTTTGTACCGATAATCCGAATCACCCGACCCGACATAACCATACCCGATTCCCTCTCGAATCCGATAACCCGATTCCTAATCGGGTCGGGTTGCAGGTCACTTTTTAAAATTTCAAAAGCCGATTCAACTCGGCCCGATAAACCCGATAACACCCCTAGTTAAATGTACAGGTAGAATTATAAATTTAATCCGTTTTAGATGTTGGGCAAGATAAAAAATTAGTATTAATGGTTATGATAAAAGTAGTTTCAGTCTTATTCCTTACGAAATGCATATATACACAATACACAAGAAGCACAAAAGTATACACCTAACTGCCTAAGTAACTATATATGCATCTATCTAACAGCAAAATGATAATTGACTTTCAAAAGTCAAAGTCACATGAAACTTGGGCAATTGAGATAAGTAACAAAACAATTCTTCCCCATTTCAAATACACAAAACATGTTCATATTTCCGTTTTTTCACAACGGTATACAACTGAACCAAAAAAATTAATTAAATGCTAAAATTTAGTGACTAATGAACACAGTTACTCGAAGGAGGATGGTGAAGCTAGCAATTGTAAAACAAGTAGATGAATTGCCTAAATCAAACTACCGTAATATTTATTGAAAACTACATAAAGGGCTAAAATTAGACCGAATTGATAAATTAAATTCCATTTTGCCCAAATTGATAAATTAAGCATAATAGATAAGTTTTACGATTTAACCTGTGATGCCGACAAAGATGATGCTTGTTCTAGAGAGTGACTCGGTTAAAAAGTTGAAGGCGATGGAAGTAGGGTGCGTGTGGAGGACCAAATGGGAAGTTTCTTATTTACAGTTTTCATGATGAATGGAATGAACAATGAACCATTTTGGTGAGTGAGTAGAAGACGACACCTGGCTTTTTCTTTTTTTCTTATTTTTTTTAGTGTTGGGCTTATGATTATGCGAGGCTGGGTATAGTCGTGAACGACCATGACCTTGTCACATCATCTTTATTTTTTCGATGATCTGACGATAATCAAGTTACCACAGTCGTGATTAAGTTAACATTTTTTTTTTTTTTGTTATTATTATTATTTTTTACTTCCAACGGTCAAAATAAATAAGGAGAGTCATCGTTATGCATCAGTAATAAAAGATAGAGAATTCATTAGATAGAAATTTACGTAATACAACGAGAACTCATAGGAAATAACTTAATGTAGAATACTAAATAAATACAACTAAAAAAGGCTTAGTCTTCGGTTTTATTATGTAAGGCAGAATGTTCTCTCATTAAACATTGTCATCACACGTAACGTTGTCGAGGTCCTGGCGAGCTTCTCATCCTCCTAACGCGTATGCGCTCCCACGAGCTCTTCCTCCATTCTTATTCCTCAGCTTTGGGCATTCACTCCTTAAGTGCCCTATCACCCCACACTCATAACATGTTATTGTGACGTTTCTATCCATCACGAGGGTGGAAGCCTTGCAATCCTTGGCTTCGTGTCCGACCTTCTTGCAGTTCCCACACTGAGTGAGGAAAGGTCGATTGTGGTGAAACCGAAACTTGTTGCACTTGGGTAAAGTTCCAGCATACCCTTTCTTTTCACCTAGCCCAGCAACATAGGCCATGACCACTTCTTGTCGCTTGTTTTCCTCCTGAACGTAGTTGTGGACGTCTAAAATAAAATATTTTGAGTTTATAAATAAATATTGACCTAAAAAAAATATGGTTTGTTATATATTTAATGCATAGTTAGTTATTGGGTGAGCTTGACAATTCATATAGGTGTCATTCACTTAGGCTAATCTATAGACATGTGACTGACCAAACCATAACCGGTAATAAATAATACTCCACACTACATTAAAAAGGACGTGACAATTCGACAACACAATATGATTTAACTACGAAGCAATAATATTCTAAGTTAATACGTTTTTTCTCTTATAAGAAGTTTACCACTTTACTTTTCTTGCAATTAGTTTAATTAATAGTTAAAAATCAAACTCCTCCAATACCCGAGATTTTACTTGCTTTCAATTAAATATAAAATACAAAAATAATCATCCTACAACTTTTAGACTTATTTCGTCATACATTTCGAGCCTACCTTACTATCCCCTAGAGAACGATCAATCCCCCATGTCTTGCCTATATTAAACTACAACGATTAGATACACTGTATAGGAGGATTGTAAAAATTTTTGTGTTTACAATATCCGTACATCAAAACCATAACAAAGAAGTCATGATCTTAGTGAGAGAAAGTAAAAAGAGGGTGGAGTGACATAAGAAAGATTTATTAGATTCAAATGAAGTGTTAAACACCCACACCCTTAATGGAGAGTCATGAGGGTATTTATAGGCTCATCACATCACAACTTTGCCTTGTGTACAATATTAGTCCCTACGGGCAAAACATTCTATTACATATCTATTTCAATCCCATAATATCATCACTTTTATAAAGCTAACATTTAAAGTTCTACAAGAATAATTATGTCAATTTTATAACATGTTGAGTGTTTGAAATTAGAGATTATTGATATATCATACAAACTTGGTACCCAAAAAAAAAACAAAAAAAAGTTTGTCGAAAGTATACGAAAGTGTCATTCTATCAAAAGATAATTAAATGTTTGTCGTAAACGTGATGTTTAATTCGCCTAAAAGTTAATTGAGATACATAAATTTAAAAAAAAGTGAAGTGTGTTTTAATTGGAAAAAATGGTATAAAAAAATGGGTTTTGTTAACCACAACCCATGGGGTTGTGATTAAGCCTCATCTTATGTGTAAAATAGTATTTAATGAACTCATTTTTTTCCATATTTATACATATTTAATGATTGTAATTATGAAATGTGTTATTATACATAAAATGTTTGATGTTAATTAATTGTTTATTTTTCAATTAAGGTGATCTTAATCACAAAAAACCCATAAAAAATATATAGAGGGAAGGGTTGGAAAAATTGGTAGTGGATGCTTATTTTAGTTAAAAAGTAAGTGACTATAATTAATTCTTAGTCTTTATATTTTGTAAGATCTCTAAAATAAGTGACCTCTCAATAATTATTTCCATTACAATACTATAAATAAATTAATGATCAATAACAATCGAAATTAACAATATATAAATTGATGTGGTTCCAGCCCAATACGTGCTCATGGGCTTATTAAGTCTAATGGGTTTTTTATTGGATGGAGATTTTCTTAAGTCCAAATGGGATTATATATGTCTCGGGCTTATTAAAAAATTCTTATTTATGTGGCATCAATTTGTAACCGTGATCATACTAAAAGTCACACTCAATGCTGGAAGTTTTGGAAGTTGAAGATTCAAGGTCTCTTCTCAACCTTCTTTATAAAGGGTACAGGACTACTACTTTGGATATGTTCCAGTTTTGAGTTTGTAGCTCCTTTCACTACCAAAGTGTGTGTGTGTTTGTGGACTGGTTCTTAATTGAAAGGTATTGTCAAAGGCTTCGGCTGCTGGAGTGGTTGGAGTAGTATTGGTGATCGAGTCACTTTATACTTGTATCTTTAGTAGCTTATTTGTGTACCTGTCGCAAGTTGTGGTGGTGTTTCAAGCTATGGTCATGTGCTTGAAACTTTGAACTCTTGTAAATTTACTATTTTCTTTTAGTGAATTTATTTTTCGGTTTGGCCCTTGGTTTTTCCCTCTTCACTGGAGGGTTTGCCACGTAAAATTGGTGCTCATTATCTTTATATTTCTCGTTCGAATTTCTGGTTGAACAACTATACTAGTCTAATTTTGTGAACCATCTATTCTGGGACACATCAGTGGTATCAGAGCCAAGTTGTGGTGATATGGATTCGGGCATCAACTCCATGGTTAAGTTGACATCTGTAGAAGGGTTTGTGTTTGATTGCCGAGATCTCCCAAACCGGGATATACATATAATCCCAAAACCCTACAAAGATATGGGCTTGGGTACAAATACATAAACATGGGCCTAATGTAAATACATAATACTAACAACATCTACAAATTATTCTATATGGAGACCCATGATGGAGGACCTGTTGTATTGCAAAGATTTGTTTGATCCTATCGCCAAAAGTGACAACGCTAGCACTCCAACAAAGCCGGAAAAACTTTCAGATCAAGATTGGGAAAAGATGAAACGAAAAACTTTAGGAACGGTCAGGAAATGGGTTGACATTAGTATATTCAACCATGTATCACAAGAAACTGATCCGTTTGAGTTATGGCAGAAGTTAGAAGGACTATATGAGAGGAAGACGGCTCACAACAAATCTTCATTAATAAAAAAGCTTGTAAATCTTAAGCTGAAATCTGGAAAATCCCTGTTTGAGCATCTCGGTGATTTTCAAGACATCATCAAGAAGTTAAATGTCATGAAAATTATTCTTGATGACGAGTTGCAGGCTTTGTTTCTATTGAGTTCTTTACCTGAAAGTTGGGAAACTTTGGTTGTCTCGATCAGCAATTCAACACCCAACGGAGTACTTTCTTTAGATGTAATTAAAGAAAGTATGTTCAACGAAGAAACTAGAAGAAAGGAAATGGGTGTTGAAAGTTCCCAGGCGTTTGTTGTTGAGAATAGGGGTAGAAGCAAGAGTAGAGCTCCAAGAGGGCGTGGTAAGTCGAGGCACATGTCTAAATCGAGAGATGATAAAGAAGTTATGATTTGTCATTATTGTGAAAAACCTGGGCACATAAAAAAGTTCTGCTATCGTTGGAAAAGAGAGAAAAATAAGAAGAAGAATCACCACAAAGATGAAGATGAAAAAAGTACAGTAGCTATGACTTCGAATGATGATGAAGTAACTCTCATATGCTCAACAGATGAATGTCATCATATTGATCATGATGATACTGAGTGGCTTGTTGATACCGGGGATTCATATCATTATGTACCTCACAAGGAGTATTTTATTACTCCGTAATTACCGAGCTGGTGATTTTGTTATAGTTAAAATGGGAAATCGTAGTTCAGCTAATGTTGTTGGCATGGGTGACGTTCGCGTTCAAACGAATGTTGGATGTAGTTTGACCTTGAGAAATGTTCGACATGTTCCAGATTTACGTCTCAATTTATTGGCTGGAAACGTTCCTGATCGACAAGGCTATCGACATATATTCAGTGATGGTATGTGGAAGTTGTGTAAGGGATCAATGGTAGTGGCTCGTGGCAAGCTATGTTGTACCTTGTATAAGATCCAGTTGAAAGTATTATTAGATGGTGAATTGAACACAGTCGAGGAAAGTAATTCACCTAACTTGTGGCACCGAAGATTGGGGCATGTTAGTGAGAAAGGAATGAAACTCCTCGCGAGTAAGTCTTTTATTCCTGTAGATCAAACTGTCTCAATTGACCCATGTGATCATTGTTTAGCAGGAAAACAACATAAAGTGTCATTTCTGAACAAGTCCATGAGAAAGAATAACAAATTAGAATTGATACATTCTGACGTTTGTGGCCCTATGGAGGTTGAGTCTCTTGGAGGTAATAGGTATTTCGTTACCTTTATAGATGATGCCACACGAAAGACTTGGATTTATTTTCTAAACTCAAAAGGACAAGTGTTCGAGATCTTTCAAAAGTTTCATGCCATGGTAGAACAGGAGACAAATATGAAACTAAAATGTATTCGTAGTGACAATGGAGGTGTGTATACCTCTAATGTTTTTAGGGGTTATTGTTCGAGTCATGGCATCAAACATGAGAAGACGGAACCTGGTACACCTCAACATAATGGCGTAGCCGAAAGAATGAATAGGACCATCGTTGAAAAGGTTCAATGCATGCTAAGGATGTCTAAACTACCCAAGTTTTTCTAGGGGGAAGCCGTTAAAACTGCGATTTACCTGATAAATAGAGCTCTATCAGTTCCTTTGGGGTTTGATATTTCTGAAAGAGCTTGGAAAGGGAATATCCCATCTTACTCACATTTGAAGGTTTTTGGGTGCAAGGCGTTTATGCACATACCAAAGGAACAACGACAGAAACTTGACTCAAAAAGTAATCCTTGTATTTTTCTAGGATAATTGGTGATGAAGAATATGGCTACGGGCTTTATGATCCGCAAAGACAAAAGATTGTTAGAAGTAGAGATGTGGTTTTTCAAGAATATAACATGGCCTCTGATTTGTTAACCGCGAGTAAGTCTTCTGTCTCAACTTTATCGGTTGGTGCTTCTAATATTTCTCCTATTTCTGTCTTTGTTGATCAACATACTATCGAAGATCATGAAGTGGCACCTGGTGATACACAAGAGGTTCAATATGATGATGAAATACAACCTGACGATGATGTACAACCTGATGATCATGACATATCACAGTGCACATGAAACTGATGATGTTAATCAGCAGGGGGAGCACCCTACTACACAAGTTGAAGGTGTACAACTTAGAAGATCAACCAGAGAGCGCAAATCCTCATCAAGATATCCAAGTTCTGATTTTGTACTCGTGACGGATGAGGGAGAGCCGGAAAATTATCAAGAAGCATTGTCTAGCCAAGACAAAGAGTTGTGGGTCAAGGCTATGCAAGAAGAGATGTATTCACTGAAAAAGAATGAGACTTATGATATTGTTAAGCGACCAGAAGGCAAGAAAGTCTTGAAAAACATGTGGGTGTTCAAGTATAAAAAGGATGGCGACAAGCTAGTAAAGCGTAAGGCAAGAATAGTGGTGAAGGGTTATAACCAGAAAAAAGGTGTCGATTTTGATAAAATATTTTCCTCGGTAGTACGTTAAGATGACATCTGTTCGAACGGTATTAGGCCTAGCTGCAAGTTTAGATCTTGAACTTGAGCAACTTGATGTAAAAACAGCCTTTTTACATGGTGATCTAAATGAGGAAATCTATATGGAGCAGCCGGAAGGTTTTGAAGTCAAGGGTAAAGAAGATCTCGTTTGCAGGTTGAAAAAGAGTTTATACGGCCTAAAACAGGCACCACGACAATGGTACAAAAAGTTTGACTCTTTCATGAAACGAGCAGGTTATAACCGAACTATAGCAGACCCTTGTGTATACTTCAGAAAGTTTGATGGAGGTAATTTCGTTATCCTTCTCTTATATGTCGACGATATGTTGATAATTGGACAAGATTCAGAAATGATTCGGAACTTGAAGAAAGAATTATCCAAGTCCTTTGACATGAAAGACTTAGGTCCTGTAAGACAAATTCTAGGCATGAAGATTTTTCGTGATAGAAAAAATAAGAAGTTGTGGTTACCACAACAAAAATATATTGAACGCGTGCTTGAACGGTTTAATATGAAAAATGCAAATCCAGTTAGTACACCACTAGCAGGTCATTTCAAGTTGAGCAAAAAAGATTGTCCTACAACAGAGAAGGAGAAAGCTAGAATGGCTAATGTTCCTTATTCCTCCGCGGTTGGTTCGTTAATGTATGCAATGGTTTGCACAAGGCCCGACATCGCACATGCTGTTGGATTGGTCATCGAGATACTTAGCTAATCCGGGAAAAGTTCATTGGGAAGCGGTAAAGAGGGTCTTTAGATATTTGCGGGGTACATCGAACTTGTGTTTATGCTTTGGAAGTGGCAAGACAGTTCTCGAAGGCTTTACTGATGCAGACATGGCTGGAGATCTAGACAATCGAAAGTCAACCTCGGGTTATCTGTTCAAATTTGCAGGGGGAGCCATTTCTTGGCAATCCAAGTTACAGAAGTGTGTATCATTATCTACAACTGACGCCGAGTATGTAGCAGCGGTTGAAGCATGTAAAGAGATGTTGTGGTTAAAACGATTTTTTCGAGAGTTGGGTCTTCAACAAAATGGGTATGTAGTATTTTGTGACAGTCAAAGTGCCATGGACTTGAGCAAAAATACTATGTATCATTCCCGCACAAAGCATATCGATGTTAGATACCATTGGCTGCGAGATGTGATTGAAGAAGAACTAATGAAATTGGACAAAGTTCACACAAGTAAGAATGTTGCAGACATGTTAACACTGGAAGCAAGCTTGAGGTCTTTAGCAAGCTTGCTGGCATGTCTTCCAAGTGATCTTTGAAGTTTATATCTCCTCTAATACGGGCTGGAGGGGGAGATTGATGTGGTTCCAGCCCAATACGTGCTCATGGCTTATTAAGTCTAATGGGTTTTTTATTGGATGAAGATTTTCTTAAGTCCAAATGGGATTATATATGTCTCGGGGCTTATTAAAATTCTTATTTAAGTGGCATCATAATTTGTAACCGTGATCATACTAAAAGTCACACTCCGTGCTGGAAGTTGAAGATTCAAGGTCTCTTCTCAACCTTCTTTATAAAGGGTACAGGACTACTACTTTGGATATGTTCCAGTTTTGAGTTTGTAGCTCCTTTCACTACCAAAGTGTGTGTGTGTTTGTGGTCTGGTTCTTAATTGAAAGGTATTGTCAAAGGCTTGGCTGCTTTGGAGTGGTTGGAGTAGTATTGGTGATCGAGTCACTTTATACTTGCATCTTTAGTAGCTTATTTGTGTACTGTCGAAGTTGTGTGGTGTTTCAAGCTATGGTCATGTGCTTGAAACTTTGAACTCTTAATAAATTTACTATTTTCTTTTAGTGAATTTATTTTTCGGTTTTGCCCGTGGTTTTTCCCTCTTCACTGGAGGGTTTGCCACGTAAAATTGGTGCTCATTATCTTTATATTTCTCGTTCGAATTTCTGGTTGAACAACTATACTAGTCTAATTTTGTGAACCATCTGTTTTGGGACACATCATAAATGGTATAGATAGCTTCTATTTTTTATTTGCTCTTTTGGTTTTCTAAGGTAAGTGTCGTTTCATAAATTACAACCGTTCAAATGTATACCATATCAATAGTAGACACTTACTATTTTATTTACCCTAAGTACGAACCAAAGGTAACTTCAGTTGTTTTATATAGTGCATAGGGTTTTCAAATTCAAGATAAACATATATTATGAGCGAAAAAGAGACTTCATAATTGCACGAAATGTAGAAAAGTCAAACGATATTCTTCAATTTGTTTGCTTTAACACGTAATGAAATTATACATACCGCTTGAAACACCGTAAGCATTAGCATAAAAAACATATGTATAAGAAATTAATGTTACGATAGTTAAGAGCAATAATAGCTTAAATCAAATGATATCGTCCAAGAGACCATTTACTTTGTGGTCGTTGCTAAGTGTAAACGAGTTTCTCACTTAAGAGATTTTTTTCAATAATTTCCTTATCTAAACTACCTTAATCTTTATGTCTCCTGCCTATTTCTATAATAAATATTTAGGAAGATATATTCTTAAGCATACCCCTTTCATTTGGGTTTTCTTTGGACGAAGCATAAAAATTTAGTTGATAATATTAAAATTTTAGGGCCCGTTTGGTTCGGCGGAATCCTTAGGATTCTGGTGGAATTGGAATCCAATTCCATTTCATAACGTGTTTGGTTGAAAAATTTAAAGAATTTTGAATCTGAATTCCATTCCTTACTGTGTTTGGTTGGCAAATGGAATGGAATGAAATTCCTTCAAAATCCCATATATACGGAATTCAATATTCCATGGCAATATGAGAAGGATTGTTTACAATTCCGTGGAATTCATATTATCTTTATTTATTATTATTATTATTATTATTATTATTATTATTATTATTATTATTATTATTATTATTATTTTATTTTATTTTTTATTATTATACATCACTTTATTAGAAACTCAAAAATTTACAAGAAGTTAGTGGGAAACAGGATACTAACTGGGCTCCCTCCTAGCTATAGAAAAGCTAATCCCTAAAGATATGAGAAGCGGCACGTGCTCCAATGTGGGTCTTGGAGAACTTTGGATTCGCTTCAGTAAGGTCACAACATCCTTCTCAAGTTCCCCAAAAGAAGAGAATGAGAAGGGGAGAAACCCATATCCAATATCCGCACTTGGCCTCATACTTGACCGCGTTCGTTGTGCGGACACGAACCGCGACCGAGCACAAAATCAACCATACGGTTTGCGTCAAGGGAAGACCCATCAAATCAACACATACATCAAGCCCTCCGTCCACGAGTAGAGCAACATATCAATTTGGGCGTAAGGGTTTGTCCCTTTCTCCACTAAGCCCGATGTCAACTTCTTCGAGCTGAAATCCCGTCGAGAACAAATGTCAACCAAGGTATCGCGCACCATGTTATGCCGATGTTTAATACCAATAATGCCAGCGCATGATACAGCATGGTCCCCATAAATATCCCCCGTAAAGACCTTGGAACAAGCGAGCACGGAATCGAACAGAGAATAGGGAACCTAGCCGATAACATAACACACCGTTAGGTCTTAGCATTCATAGTCTGTCCCAACCCAGATATCGGAACTACCCTAAGCCAGTCCGAAGTGTAGTCCTCCATTTGCGATTTCCATAATGCCATTTGCCGAGTAGATAAGGAAAAAGTGAATTCGGCCGTTTGGGTAACACTTGTGAAATATATATCTGCCAATTTCTTCATGAATTTGGGGGCAGCGATCTCACTTAGATATTTATTTATTTTATTTTTATTTTTTATTTATTATTATTATTTTTTTAAATTTTTTATTTTTTATTTTATTTATTTATTTATTATTTTATTATTATTATTATTATTATTATTATTATTATTATTATTATAAACGATCATTTAATTATTATTGTTATTATTATTATTTTTTATAAACAACCATGTTATTAAGATTTAAAAATTATTATTTATTTAAAATTGAATATAAATTATTATTTATTTAAAATTTATATTTTATTATATTTAAAATTATTATTTTTTAAAATTAAATATAATTTATTTATAGCTTACTTTTTTAATTTATACTTTAAAAATACAATTGTATTTTATATAAAAAAATTATTTATTTAATATATTAGTTTATATAATATTATTTAAATTATTAGTATAATTTGATAAGTAATTTATTTATTAAATAATATTTAGTTTATTAATCTTAAACTAAAATTAAATTTTAAATATTTTAATATAATTGTTTTTTCTCATTTCATTCTTCCAACCAAACATGCGCTAGTATTTGCAGATTTCAATTCCGTCAGATTTTAAATCCTTAGGATTTCAATTTCTAACATTCCATTCCTTCACATTCCAATTCCTTAAACAGATTCCAATTCCGTCAAAAACATTCTGCGAACCAAACGAGCCCTTAGAGTCTTTATAAACCAAATATTAAACATTTTATATAATCTAATTATTAAACTTTATCTAAAAGAGATTCATTATTGCATAAATTTAAATATAAATAAATTATTTTGCAGTGCACAAGTAAACAATATCTTCTTATGCTCTTACTTAGTTATAAAGAGTAGATAATTTGTCTAAGATGTACACAATACAAGTACATCAATTTTTAATACTAAACGCAAATTTAAAGTTGACGAAAATAATTAAATCTTATTATTGTAACCGGTAACTATTACCGGTTACAATAATAAGATTTAATTATATTTATCAACTTTAAATTTGCATCTAATATTAAAAATTGATGTACTTGTATTATGTACATCTAAGAAAATTAAATACTCTTTATAAATAAGTTAGATAATTAAAAGATATTGTTAACTTGTGCGCAACCTAATTATTTATGATTTAAATTTATGTAGAAATGAATCTCTTTTAGGAAAATTTTAATAATTAGATTATATAAAATGTTCAACAATTTTTTTATAAAAACTCTAAAAATTTAAAATTATCACTTACATTTCAATGTTTCATCCAAAAAAACCCAAATGAAGGGGTATGTTTAAGAATATATCGACCACAGGTCTAATCTGCCTATACCATACTTAAGCAACTTGGCTAGCCATTTGTTCCATTTTGAATTACCATTTATAAAGACATCTATGAACGATATATCTGAATACACTCACGAGATCAGGGTGTATATATGTATCTTCTTACGTCTTACATTTCTCATAACTTTCTGTGGTGAGATTGAGTATTGTTATTTGAGTTTAGTAAGAAGTAAGAGAAAAAAAAAACAGAGTTACTAGTGTTTATAAACATCAATTTGTTTATTCCTAAACACTTATTAAAGAAATAGGCAGGAGACATAATGATTAATGTAGCTTAAATAAGCAAATCATTGAAAAAAATCCCTCAAAAGAGGGACTCGTTTAAACTTAGCGACCCAAAAGTAAACTGTCTCTTGGACGTTATTACTTAATTTAAGCTATTATTGCTCTTAACTATCGTAACATAATTTCTTATACATATGACATCACCGACTTTGATGCTAATACTTATGGTGTTTCAAGCGGTATGTATCATTTGATTACGTGTTGAATCAAATTAAATGAAGAATATCGTTCGAGTTCTCTTGATTTCGTGCAATTATGAAGTCTATCTTTTGCTCATAATATATGCTTATCTTTAATAAACCTAAAATTCAAGCTGACCCCAAAGTAAACGGTCTGTTTGACGGTATCATTTGATTAAAGCTATTATTGCTCTTAACTGCCGTAACATTAATTTCGTATACATGTGACATCACCGACTTTTATGCTAATACTTACGGTGTTTCAAGCAGTATGTACCATTTGATTATGTGTCAAATTAAATTAAATGAAGGCTATCGTTCGAGTTTTCTAGCCTTCGTGCAATTATGAAGTCTATTTTTCGCTCACAAGATATGCTTATCTCGAATTAACCTAAAATTCAAAACCGTATGCGCCATATACAACAATTGAATTTACTTTTGGTTCGTACTTAGGGTATATAAAATAGTAAGTGTCAACTATTGACACAATATACATTTGAATAGTGGTAATTTATGAAACGACACTTACATTAGAAAACCAAAAAAGCCAATAAAAATTAGTAGCGAGCTATACCAATTATATATTGTTAATTTGGATTGTTTGATCACTAATTTTATTTATAGTGGCTGTAATGGAAATCATTATTAAGATGTCAGTATTCGAACTTATAAATGAGCGTTATATCACATGTGATACATAAAGCGAGCTTTACTTTAAAAAAAAAACACTTTTCTATTTTCTCTGTCTTAGATTTGAGGTTAAAGATTATGTGTGATATATGGTTGAACAACTAAAGATGTGTTTTTTTCAATGCCAAAAACGATTAATCGTTCAGAGTTCTACGCAAATACATCGTTTGGAGTTCTACACATACTCATGCATATTTATGACAACATGTTAAGTGTTCGAACTTACAGATTAGTGTTATACCATGTGATATATTAATCAAAATAGTGTACCCAAAAAACTAAAAGAAAAACAAAAAAAAATGTTAAAAGTATTTAAAAGTGCTCCTTGATTGAAAAATAATTAAATGCTCGTCAAGATTGTGTAATTTACGTAGGTTAACGATTTACTGTTTTTGAGATATGTAATTTGTTAAAAAAAAGAATGGTTGAAGGGGCTTTTAGTTGAAAATATCAACTTACTTTTTTTTTTTTTTTTTTCTTTTTTTTTAATAAAATAAACGGTTGAGATTTGTTCAAAAATATCAGTCAATATTTGTATTTCTCTCTAGTTATTAAAGCAATGTGAAATAGAAAACTTATATATTATACCATTTTAATCATATGTGATAATTATAATGACATTTAGTTAAAATACAAATTGAATCCATGCATGTTCCAAATGTTTTTGGTGTAAAGATAGCCTTTCGAATTATATTAGCAAAACTAAAATAACACTATTTCTTTTTCCGTTCCATTTAATATTTGATACATTCGTATGTCCGACTTAAAAAGTTGAATACTTCTTTTAATCTTTAGAGCCTATAAATAAATTGTTGAATAAAAGATAATTAAATTTTACATCTAAAATAATGTACAGAGACGGAGCTTGAGCAGTATTATTAGAGAGGTTAAAATATAGTCGTAATAATTTTGAGGAAGCCAAACCTATAATTGTTTCACATTTATACTAATTTTTTAGAAATAGTATACAAAACTACCAAAATTAAAGCTTAATGGTCTAAAATTCGGGGAGGCCACAATCCCTTCTTGCCCCTACTATGCTCCGTCATTGATAATGTAAAAAGATTTAAATTACAGAAAGTAAAATGACAGAAATATATAACTCGCGGACTTGGTAGGTAATCTCTATTTGTAAGCCTTTTGTTTTTCATCTATTTAATGCATGTTTTTCCAGAATGATTTTTTTCAGAAAGAATAATTTTATAAAAGAAAATTAGTATAAAACTAAGGGCGGAGTAAGAAATTATGATCAATGGAATAAATTTTGATAATTTTTAGAAACTACATTAGAAATTGGTTTGTTGTGGGTAAATTACAAAAATAGCACAATATTTTAAAATTTTTACACGTTTCTTGTTTGAAGGGTACGTGCCACCCCCTGTCTCCGCCTTTGTGTAAAACTATCTGAGATCACCCCGCCCCCCCCCCCTTGTCTCAGCCTCTATATAAAATTATAAAGAAAAAGCGTATGGTTGTAATTGTGTTTTTTTTTTCTTTTTATTTAGAACGTCAATTTTTTCACATTTATACAACCTATCTCATAAATACCTATAGCGAGTTTTAAACCCACAACCTCTAGGTTGGTGGGCAACTCATATATCACTACACTAAAGGCCTTGGGTTATGGTTGTAATTGTTACTAAGAGAAATTACTCGTAATATATACTAGACAAATATCCGCGAAAAGCAACGATGTATAACGCTAAATATTTATACTTGTAAAATCGTGATTTGAGTTTGACATTTGATTCAAATGTTACGGATTTAATTTGTAGTTATTGCGAGAAAAATTATATAGCTTTAAAACAAAAAATGATAAAAGTTTAAAAATTAAACAATCCTGAAATATTATCTAACGGTAAACGTTGTTATCATTTTTATTAAAAAAATATAATACTCTACTAATATTACTCAATTTTAAGTTATTTTAAGTTTTAAAAATAAGCGTAGAACCTTTATAAGTAATAGAGTTCAACTGACCAAGTAAATATATATTGAATAGAGTTAATTGCATAAATCGTCTTTGAACTTTGGCCAAATGCACGTTTTATCACAACCATTTTGAATGTGCAGAATCATTCATGTGAGAAACTTTTGAGCAAATTTTCGTCTTTAGTGACGAAACGTACAATTCGACACTTTTAAAACATGCAATTTTCGTCCCAACCAGGGATGAAAATTTGTTAAAAAGTTTCTCGCAAAGACGATTTTTGCACTTTCAAAAAGGTTAGAACAAAACATGCAATTAAGCCAAAGTTCAGGTACAATTTATGCAATTTACTCTATTGAATATTTGTACTAACTTTATTCTATAGATTCATTTAAAATTTAGTTGAGCATTAAGTCATTAACTACTAGCATACAAAGATACCATTTATAATACTATAGCGAAATTATTTCATTTTTTTTTTATCAAACTTTAATGCTACCAGCTTGCATGCGTAGTATATAAACACCCAAAGGCACCCATAATACTCACCCCAAATTCCTAGTTTCATCTTGTGCAAATTAGCCACTGTTTAATCATTCATTTCACCATGTTTAACTTCTCGCATCAACCCCGCCGAGCCAGGTCTGAACTTCGTCCATTGTTTCCAAAACCCAAACTCTATTACTCGGCCACAAGGGGATGGTTCTATTATCCACCGTATCACACACAAGTACCCAGAACGATTACCCCAAACACGAGTCTGGGGTATAAACGTTTGCTAGAACGGGCACCCCCCCAACCTAAGTTGGATCTTGAACTTAGGTTAAGCCAACCTGGTCAGGCTAGTCCCGCCACCTATTTGCCGAGAAAAACATGGGTCTCAAGGACCTATCAAGAACATAACATACCTAAGCATCTTAGGTTGACTTTGGGTCATAAGACTTGGGCAAGGGACTACGAAAGAAGAGGGAGACAACCCTCTCTTTCCTATCTCCTGCAACACCGCCCCCGAGCGACACCTAAAACGCGTGACTACTATGGACCTTGTGAGAGATGCAACATGTTCTTTGAAACTTCTCAACTGTTTGCTGCCCATATGGGGGCTCACTACAGGAAGGAAGAGACCTTGCAGCAGACGATGGCGAGACGCGCCAACTCCAAGAAATACAAAAATCTAAATTATTGAAATGTCTCAAGTTTCTGAAACCTTAGAGAATATTTACCTTGCATGCATCGTTACATATCTTTTAGTGTTTTTTGTTATTTGTCTTTTTTATCTTTTCAGTTTATGCATCTCAGTCTGCTTTTCATGTAAGATCGATGTCTTAATGGAAGTAATCTATCCCTTTTCGTGTCTTAATTAATGTCTAGTTCTTAGTACAGTCCATCTTTATATTTCAATTTAGCAATTAGTTTTATCGAAAAATGATATGATACAACAGATATTTGTTATATAACCTTTTTAATTGGCTTACGCTATTTCTAAAAGAAGTCAAAACGAAAGTAGCTAAATTTTAATTATCGTGACAATTAGTGAGAATTTGTAACATGAATATGATGATGAAAGATGAAGTAATTACATCAAGAAAATTTGTTGACTTCGAATCAAATACATCATACGCTTAAAATAGATATCTCATGAATGTTATAAGACGTAAGCTACAATAACATTTACTCATCAAATTTCTCTGTCATTATTACAAACTATCTTACTTAATAGAGAGCATGGGGTTTAATGCACTTTCATGTTAAACAAAATTATGTTAGCCGGTCAAGTTCGTTTGCGGGTACACTACAACAATCGGATGGACGGACAAGGAGACTTTCGCTGGGGACTCAAAGTCCCAGCCGAAAGTCACTAAACGACAAAATTATATCTGACGTGGCACATGAATGCACTGACATGTTAGGAAAAATTCAACGAATACTTTCGGCGGGGACATGTCTCCGGCGAAAGTGCGTTGGATTTTTAACAAACTTTGACCGGCTAGTCAACATTCAACGAGACCTTTCCCCGGGAACTTGTCCCCGCCAAAGTGTATTTCACGTTTAACAAAATTGTTGTAGTGGTATAATTTGCTAGAGTTTACATTTGTAATCTATTCGTATTAAAAGAATTTAAGAATTATAAAACTTAATGTTGATTGTGCAAATAGTAATACTATTAGCATTTGCAATAATAATAAAAATGATTGCAAAATTTAGTATCTACGTTAATATCATGTTAAATCGAGATAGTAACTCGGTATACAGCAATCGATTTTTTTCTTTATTAATTATGAGTAAAGTTTTCATATCTTCTTATCGTGGTAATATGATTCGATCATCATGATACTTTTACAACAACCAACTAATTTCCTATTTTTGTATTATTGCATTGATGAAAAGTGGTGGTTTTTCTTAAATCTCATTCTATAAATGATAAGATTCAGTGGAATTCTCGTGACGTCGCAGGCAGCGAACCGTCCACGTCGCCGCGATCCTAACATTTCACCGGACCATTCAATCGGTAGGAGCGACGGGCGGTGTGTACAAGGGCAGGGACGTTGTCAACGCGAGCTGATGACTCGTGCTTACTAGGAATTCCTCATTTAAGACCAACTAGCACAGGTACTCGACTAGTTTATAATGGATATATAATACATTAGAGAAAATTGTTTTAAAGATCACTAATTCTCTAAAGTGTTGGGCCATTTCATCGTCCAACAACTTCGGAATAAATTTAAACATAAAATAGCCTAAATATAACATAGTTGTTGAGTAGATACTTAGCAAAAATCTTTTTGAGTTCTTGAAGACAAAGAGTCTTCACTTCAATGTTGATCCAGTTAAGTGTTTGAAGAATAAGTCCAAAAGAAGGTATGTTCAGTTGAGTGAGGTTTGACAATACCTCACGCAACAATATCTGATCTCCTCAAACCCAATATACTAAGAAATAAATCTCAAGTATGCATAAAGTCAATGGCGAGAAAATTTCCACGAGCAAAAAGGTTAAAGTTAGTCTTCATGGGAGTCAGTAACTCTCCCGAGTTTGTAAAATGTGCAATAGTTATCAACATTGTTCCTTAAGGAAAAATATATAAATTAGAGGCATTTAATGCACTCATCACTAAACATTAAATGCTCAACACGCGCCTTTAAAGAATATGATTTTAGAAACCCTAATTCTTTGCTATAAAAAAGAATGTTTGTAGTGGATCAAGTAAATGCATCTCTTTCAATTAATGTGATACACATTCAAGAGAGCATTTACTTATTTTAAAGTAAAAATTTTTCACCCGGTAAATATGTTACTCTAAAAAAACAGTTAAGTACATTTGATGTGAGTGAATCTCACATCTTAACCCGTTACATAGGCGGTAAAGCACACATAACAAGATAAACTACTATCAAACAAAAAAATCACTAGACACTAGCTTACATTTGACTCGTAGAGATACCAAACATAAACTATCTTCTAATTCGACCACGAAGATTAATATCCTTCACATCATAAAGTGCCATTATTCTTTTGTTAAACCTTCATAATCATAAGTATCCTAGATGTCATAATCTTCGTCCTCATATAAACTTGCGTCATCTGCACATCCACTAGCCATTAATGAGCGCTCTCATTGAAAACCTCATCAACATCACTATCACTCTCTTCCATAGTCTTCTCCGCGTCTTTGACGGTATTACCAACGTTACCAGCATTTAAAGTATCCACATTTTCAAAAATCTTATCATTATCCTTCAACTCTTTAAACAAATTCTTAAGAGTAACCAAGTTTATATCATACGAGTTCACAAGTCCCTTGCTATTAGAACTTGAGGCGACCTTAGATGTGTCTTTTTTCGAAGTCGTGGCCTCATTTTTTGTTCACTTCCATGCTTTTTTGACTTTCCAAACCCACTTGGGTTAAGAACAGGACGATACAAAAATGTCTTAGGTATAATAACCGTGAGATTAGCATGCTGCATACCTTTAGTATTGCGATCTTTAGTACTTGGAACCCATCATTTTGGTCAGCAACATTCTTCGCATGAATTGGTCCAATTTCCTTTTTAAATCAGCACCTAAGGTCATACCAACTTCAGAAACCACTCGTTTAGGGCATAGGTTATCATCGTGACCAAACATTGAGCAACTACTACATCTTGGCGTTTCCACTCATATTCTACTTTAATTGTGGCGTCTAAGCTTCTAAATCATTGATACGTGTACAACGCGCGTTCGGGGTCAAAGGAAACTTCCATTTCTTCGAGCAAGTTTTTCAACCACCTAGGAAGTGAACCTATCGTTGTAGTGTAGTATTAGGGTAAGCCTCGGGATTGATATCGTTCTCTAGGGGAATAGGAATGCTAGTGAGAAATTACTACGCTATGGTTGGGGTTGAGGAAGATTATTTTATTTTATCTTTTTTATATTTTTTTGGAAATTGAAAGGTACGAATCTCGGGGTATTGGATTTGGAGGGTTGGTATTTCTACCGATTACTCTACTATTATAATTATCTAATTAACTAAGCTAAGGGTTAGTCTATGTCTAATTGATGTGTGCTCGTATGATGATTAAAGATGTGTTTACCTAGATGCTACTACTCCATAGTTATCTCCTATTGATGGTTGAATTGTCACGTCCTTATTCTTAACACGTTGTGTCTTCTAAGGTCGTAGGGTATGCTTTTTTCCCTAACTATTTGAGACTACCTTAAGGTTATTGCCTACGAAATCTCTAGGATTCATAAACTAACTCTAAGGTTATCTTTGGATTTTTAGCCTACAATAACTCTAGGAGATTATAAACTAATGTTCACAAAGATTACTCAAGCATTAAAAACACAACGAATGACCTATCACAATCCTAGGTCAATTACAATTAAGATAAGAGACAACCAATCAATATTCAATACCTAGGTTTCATAGATCTAAGCAAACACACAAGTAAATTAGCCGGACATGGAAAACATGCAAGCATACACACATACAATTGAAGAAATAATTGAATCAATGAAGTAAATTACTTATCTTGTTGTAAAATAGGGTCTGAGAACCCTAAGATACTGCCCAAGACAACCAAAAATCGTTATTAGGTTTTACTCCACAAAACTACCTCTTTAAAAGTCTGAAAATTCGAATTCTATATATAGAGTTACAACTTGCGACGGCGTCACTCTTTATATGTGACGCCGTCGGATCGCCGCCATTAGGGTTGATGAGTGTCTAAATACTCATCATTTTTGTACCATTTAAACTGCAAAAACATCTAAAAACACTCAGAAATGCATCAAAATGATAAAAATATCACAAATAAGTGTTTTATGTGTTTTAAATGCAAAAATATCAAAATCTGGTGAAAAACGTATCAAGTTTGCATAATTGGCAGTTTTAGTCCCCCAAGTTTCAAAAGTTGTCAAAAAGCAGTCCCTGGTAAATCTAAATAAAGAAAAATATCATTTTAAGTCCTTAGGGATTCTTAAGTTGTCAAAATTGGTCCTTGAGATTTAAAATTGCAAATTTACAACTTATGTCCCTAAACTTTCAAAAATGTCAAGTTTGGTCCCTAGAAATTTGAAAATGTCAAAACTGGTCCTTGTACTATTGAAACTTGTCAAAAGTAACCCTTGTGTAAACTTTGAGAAAATGGCAGGTTTGGTCCTTCAAAAATCAGAATTGCAATATTGGTCCTTGTCATCATAACCAAGCCTTGTCAAAATGGAATTGGACCCTTGCCATTATACACATTTTGGACCCCTGTCATTACCTGTTTTGAACCCTTGGTCAAATCCATCAAACAGCTTTACCGCCCACCTTATCCTTCCCTCCCACCAAGTTGCCCAAAACTCAGGCCACCCTCCCATCACTTTTCTCCTCAACCTCCCTCTCATCATCACAACCCACCACATAAATGCCACCCCCCTAGTTGCAAAAATCAGAGCCCTACAGGTCAAAACTACTTTTCCTTAAATTGATCAAATGGCCAATATGATTTCTAGAGATCCAATGGTTGAGATTTAAGCTGGGATACACTCGGAGAGGTGAGAAAGCTTTTTGTGCATAAAAGAAGAAGAGAGGCAAGAGAAGAAGGGGTAGTTAGTTTTAAAATTTATGTATGTGCATTATTTTATTTTATGTTTTAATTAAGCTCTAAGCTGAAATCTTTTGTTGCATTATATCAAACTAAGTTATTTAAGTGTATTACAACTGTTTTCAAGTGCCAATTCAAATTGTGTTAACATTTCATGCTCTATGGTTCCTTTGTTGCAAATTCAATTTCCAACTCTTATGTTCAAGCTTCAATAAGCTTCATTTAAGCTCAAACAAGCTTATTTGAGCTCAATATAGCTTTTGGTAAGCTTTAGAAACAGTTTCAATCAAAGGTGCTAAAAGTCAACAAAAGTCAAGCTGCAGCATAATTGGTTCAAGCGGTTTGGAAATGGAATGGGGTTGATGATTAACTTGTTTTGGATTGGTTTTGGATTAGAATAGTGGTATTGGGTGCGGTTTAAGCTGCAATCATATTGGGACACTTGTGAGAGTTTGTTCACCTCATTTTCATTTTTAGTTCAATTTGCAGTTTGTGCTTGTACTTGTATTTGTGGACATTAAATGGTTTAAACCATTCAGTAGTTGTAACTAGGATAACTAGAGTTAGTTTCAATGATAGCTTAAGCCAAATCGATTAGTTAGTTAGTTTAAATTTGCAAAACAGTTCCTAAAAAGGTGTTTGGATCAGATGTGTATATTGAGTTTGAGCTCTTGTTTGCACTTGACATGTGCATGCTCAGTCTCAAATAGGATCACTTGACTCATATCTGTCTTAATTTTGTCACTGCATTAGCTCAAAAGTCAAAATCAATTTTAATCTGCTCTAAGTTCATGTCTTTAAGATATTTGATATCAAAAGTTTGATTTGTGGTTAAAATACCTAGAGATAGCTTGCACTAGTTTCATTTTACCATTTAACATCAACATCAGCTCATAAATTGGAATCAAAGTTCACAATAGTCAAAGTTTCATAACTGCTAAGGCAAGTCAAAAGTGAAAATCGGTTTAAGCCCTTGGGTGATTTTTCATTGACTCAGTTTTGGGTCAATTCAAGTGATACTTTTGGTTTTTAAAACTTCAGTTGGTTAAGTTACTTATTATGATTTTTGAAGATTTTTAGAAATTTTGTATAAGCTTCAAAGAAGCTTGTCAAAGCTGCTCATATGCCTGTGTGAGGGGCATAGTCCTGAGCAGTTTCTCAAGTTTTGTCATGACTTGGCAAAAGCTCTTAAGAGCTTGTCCAAGGCTCATCTTTGGTCTACAAGTAGCCATCCAGGTCAACTTCAAGTTCCAACTTCTGTTTTTTGAGTTCCAGCTTATCTAAGTGCTTATTTTCAGCTACAAAGTAGCACTCAAAATCATTTTTGGCACAAATCTTCAAATCATCAAAACTGAATAGTTTGCATTTCAGAGGTTAAGGCTTGTTGTAATTTGTTGTTTTAGAGTACTTTTAGCTTATTAGAGCTTCTTATCATTTGGTGCTCAGTTGGACCCTTTGGCTTAAACCAAGTGCTTATTTATAAGCAGTTTCCATTGCAGTTCCATATTCATACACATAAGCCCTTTTTTTCTATTTTCTTAGATTCAGCATATTAAATTAGACTTTTCCTGAAATTTTCATATTTTTCTAGGTCAGTTTGCTATTTTTCTTAATTTAAAACAGTTTTTAGGCCATTTTAATTAGCTTTTAATACAATTAATTCAGAAAAGTTTCAAAAAAATAATTTTTCAATTTTATTAGGTTAAGATAAATATAAAAAGTCAAAAAAATATTTTTCCAGATTTTTCTTAGTTAAATTTGTATTTTTAAGCAATTTAATTAGTTTTTAATAGTTTTTAATTAATAGAAAATAGACAAATAATCAGAATAATACAAAAATAGTTTTGAAAATTCTATTTTGTTATTTTAGATTTTTCCAAGTCATAATTTCATTTTTCTAGCTTTATTTCATATTTTCTTGTATTTTAAGGTATAATTAAATAGTTAAAAATAGTTTTTAATTAATAATAATTAGATAAATAGTTTTAAAAATAATTTTCTTTTTCTAAAATTTTTCCCTTATCATTAGGTTTGTAAAAATATCATTTTCATATTTTTAGGATTAATATTTTATTTTCACATTTTCTTACATGCGTCACGTAGTTTTTTAATTTAAGTTTTATAAAAGAAAAATCAAAAACATCAGTTTAAATATAGTGATAGCGTTTATTTAATATAGTTTATCTTTTTAATTCTCTTTAATTTGCATTTAAGCCCCTGTAGTTTATATACTCTTTCTTTAGTATAAATCAATCACAATCCTTTTCCGTTCAAATCCTCTCGATCACTACGTTTGACTATTCTCCATTCGTTGGGACATAACGACACTGGGGAAACACTATACTCTCCGGACTTCATTGCATTTGTTTCAGTTGTTTAAGTTTGTTACGGTTAGCCATTCACAAGTGGTTAGCTTGTGTAATTAAACTTGACGGTTCGGAGGCGAATCAAATTTTGGCATTGCTTGAGGTATTACTTGGTGTCTTACGTTTAGATTATTGATTTGGATATTCACTCCTTGTTCATACCATCTATCTATATCTATATATATTTCCTTATAAAAAAAATCCAAAAACCCAAAAACATCCAAAAGCGTATAAAACACAAAAATATTTTCCTTTTGTTTCTATATATGTATCAAAGATAAAATACAAAAAGATTTGTCGTTTTCTTTAATAATAACAACATAAAAGATTACCACGCAAAAACCAAAGGATTGTACTACCTAGCGGGAATACGACCATAATAAGTGCCCGAACCAAAGATTAAAACTTGCCTTTGTGTCCTTGTGAGTGGTGTACCTTTTCAAAGAAGCCATTCATCTTGTGATTATTGGTTTAAGTTCCTTTGTTGTTTTGCCTCGATTTTGTTTTAATTGGATTTGTTGTTATATCTACTTGTCAAAACATAAAACCCAAAAAGATTCTTCTTACCCCATTTTCACCAATTTCATAATTCTTTTCCTTAACTCTCGAGATCTTTTGGAACTCTCTGAGTGCACATCTTTTCGTTCTTAGATCATTGAGTCCTTTTCGTGATCTAGCGAGAAATTCCTAGAAGGCGTTCTCGTAGGCGTCTGCCCAAATAGTCGAACCCGAGATTCGTACTATTTCAAGCAACAATATGGCAGACGAGCGAACTATGGCGGAAATGCTCCAAGCACCCACCGAGGGTTATGGAGATGCCATCATTTTACCGATAATCAATTGATCACTTTGAATTGAAAACACATTTGATCCAACTTGTGTCTACAAATCAATTCCACGGGTTTGATCGAGAAGACCCGTATGCACACATCCGTTGGTTTAACAAGTTGACTTCAACTATCAATTTCAAGGATGTGCCACAAAAAGTCATCAAGTTGATGCTATTTCCATTCTCACTTGAGGGGACTGCCGGTTTGGGTGGAAAAGAACCCCTCGATCCATCAAAACTTGGGAGGAACTTGTTCAAAAGTTTGTCAATCATTTCTTTCCTCCATCAAAGGCGACTAATCTTAAAAATGAAATTTCTGTATTTCGTCAAAATTTCGATGAAAACTTTGGAGAGGCATGGGAGAGATTCAAAGATCTCCTCGGGAAATGCCCCATCATGAATTCCGCGAGAGCTTCAACAAGTTAATATCTTTTATAATGGGTTGAACGGTAGCGATCAAGATTCTTTGAATGACGCCCGTGGCAATATCTTGATCGTAAGCCTAAAGATGATTGAGATTTGTGAGCAAAAATCAAAAGTTCCTATTTCTAACAAAGTCAATACTCCAGAACACTCCCTTCTTCATCCAGTAACTCTTACGAGTTAGCGCTCCGATAGCGCTCTAACGGACGTCATCCATTGTATGATGAAAGATGTAAAGGAAATCAAAAGCGAGATTCATAGCGGAACCAATCAACCATAAACAAGGTGTGTGAAACTTGTAGTGGTCCACATGCGTATTATGATTGTCAAGCAACCGATGCTTCCTTTTACCAAGCTCCGTAGCTTCGTAAACCACAATCAATACCGACCACAAGTGATCCTCACTACTGGTGCACCTAGCGGTATGACACCACTGGTTTTCCTCCTGTGCAAAACCATGGCAATCAAAATCGCTTTGTTACGAATCAAGGACAAAACTTCAATAACTCTCAAAATTTCAATCAAAACGGAACAATTTCAACCAACCATATCAAGCTCCAAATCAGCAAAGTTATCAACAACCTTCTCAAGCTCACCCACCAAATGACTTCATGAAAATTCTTGAGAGTCAAGCATCACGTTCAATGCAAACTCGGATCAATAACATGAGGTTGAGCTAAAAATTGATACCACAATGTCTCGGCGGACAAATGAGTTGAAGAATATGATGGCGGTTTCATGAACATGAATATGAACCAAGCTTCATCATCTTAAGGACTCCCAACAATACAATTCCTAATCCCAATGCAGAGTTAAAGCCGTCACCACTCGTAGTGGTAAGGCGCTAATGGACCTTCGACTCCAATGCCTCCTCCAGGAGCAATGAGTCAAGTTACCAAGGATACAACAGACAAGGTGCATTTCTCAAGCCCGCAGAATACGCACGTCCCACACCGGTAGTCAAGCTTTAAGTCAGGAACCGAGTTCCAAAGACAAATTAGAGCCAGAAAACACTTCCATTCGGCTCAAAAGTCTAGTCGACTTCCTTACCCATCAAGAATGAATGATGAGAAGCTCAAAGAAGACAAAACAAAGAGCAAATGGAAAATTTTTTCCAAATCTTCAATGAGCTACACTTTGATATAAGCTTAGATTATGCTTTCTAATGCCTAAATTTGCATCAGCGCAAAGGCTTACTAACCAACAAACATAAGTTATCTGAGTTGGCTAAAACCCCTCTCAATGAGCAATGCTCGTGGTCCTTCTCAGAAGCTTCCCAAAAGCTTGAAGACCGTGATTTTTAATCCCGTGTGATTTCTTGGGGATGGTTCAATGCTCCGCCTTGGCCGATCTTGGCTCAAGCATTAACCTCATGCCACTCTCAGTATGGAAGAAACTGTCTCTTCCTAAACTTTCATCCACTTATATGACACTCGAGCTAGCGGACCCGTTCAATAACTTCGTCCACTTGGGATAGCCGGGATGTCGTGATGAAAGTGGGAAAGTTTCACTTTCCTCGACTTTGTTGTAGTAGATTTTGATCAGATCCTAGAGTTCCCCTCATCTTGGGAGAGCTTTCTTGAGAGCGAGTCGTGCTCTCGATTGATGTGTTCTTTGAAGAGTTGACAATACGTGTTGACAACGAAGAACTCACGTTGAATATCAACCAAAACTCCAAACCTCTATCCAAACAGAGTGTTGCCACAATTGATCAAAAATCTGAAAGATTCAATGCAACACTCTCAAATTTCCCGGTTAAGAGGAGTCACCAAAAGCGTCTTTGAGCTAAAAGCTTTGAAAATCAACCACGGTTCAAACAAATGGTTTGAAAGTTGTACCAGGAAAGTCAAGAGTGTTCTTGATGATGATGATCTAGAATCGAAGACTTCATCGGAAGTGGTGGAAACTGCTAGCTCTAAGAGCACACCACTTGTCCCACCTCAGGAATCAGTTTGTCGCATCGAGTTTGTTAACTCTGTGGATGAAACCAAACTCTCCTCGGTTTCATCTGAATTGGATGATGATGATTGTGATCCAATGGGAGACATTCTTCCCATTGAAGAATTGCTCAAAAATGATCCATCATCTCCTAGTCTTATTATTCCCGACTCTTCCATCCCTTCTCACTCACTGATGGGGAAGATGACAACTTTGGAATGAAGTCGATGCCTTTCTTAGTGATGAGTCAATTCCAAGCAGAATTGATAATACTTACTTTGATTCGGAGGGGGACATCCTTTTCTAGAAAATCGTTGATTGAAGAACCGTTTCCCACCCCCTCCGGGACATCTTATTGACAATCACCATGTAAGCTTCAAGTTTAAGCTTAAAAGTGTCAAAAATGGTGATTTGTTCTTTACGATGAGGAATGGACTTGCATTCTCATCTTTGTTCCATTCTTCACAGATGTTGTGGTTGCTCTTTCCCTTTTCTCTTTCGGGAATGAGGACACCATCTTTGACCCGTATCATCCTTATAGTTTCTACTAATAACAATACGCGGTTGTATCTCCGTCGGTGTGGAACTTTCGATGTTCATATGTTTGTTAACTTTGTGAACGAAAGTCCGATCGAGATTGGTTTTCCACGTTACTTTCCCCATGAACAAATGAATTAGGGGTCGAGTCAAGCTAGCGACTCGGTAATCAAACATTAGCTAAACATGAGTTTTCACCCGTGTGTTCCACCCTAGTGTGGGGAGTTTCCCATTTATTTAAGATATAAAAAAAAAAAAATCTTGCTAAATAATGGTAGTAGTATTTCCCTTTTACGTTCTATGTTTGGCATAACCAGGTACTTTGAATATTGAGGGCAATATTCATTTCTAGTGTGGGGGAATTCTCACGAATTTTATCATGTAATTATCATGTGATTCCCCATTTTTGGCAAAATTTTTTTTTTTAGTATGTTTTGCACTTACTCAACTTATGGTTATCGATCCGCCTTGTCTAATAAACAAAAGGATTGGCTAATCGAGAGCAAGCGGCTCTTGGTAAAGATATCTCAAATCCGTTGACGGCTTGCAATTTGCCCAAAATTGTATGGTGTTCAGCTCACCATATCTTTAATTAGTGAAGAGTTGGCTAGCCATAAGTTTATGGCTTGTGGTAAAGGCATTGAAAACCATAATTGGTAATCGCTCACCAAGATATTTTATCTAAGAGTTGGCTAGTCGAAGCAAGCGGCTTACGGTAAAGACAAATCAAATGGTTGGCGGTGATTTGCTCAAAATCATTTGGTTATCGGTGTACCAAGGTTCTTACTTGAAGTGAAACATTTGGCTACTCCAGAAGTAATGGCTTTTGGTAAAGAGATGAAATCCATTAATTTTTCTTAAAACATTGCTAGGGACTAGCAATATCTTAGTGTGGGGATTGATGAGTGTCTAAATACTCATCATTTTTGTCCATTTAAGCAAAAACATCTAAAACACTGAATGCATCAAAATGATATAAATATCACAAATAAGTGTTTTATGTGTTTTAAATGCAAAAATATCAAAATACGGTGAAAAGCGTATCAAGTTTGCATAATTGGCGGTTTAGTCCCCCAAGTTTCAAAAGTTGTCAAAAACAGTCCCTGGTAAAACAAAATAAAGAAAAATATCATTTTAAGTCCTTAGGGATTCTTAAGTTGTCAAAACTGGTCCTTGAGATTTAAAATTGCAAATTTACAACTTATGTCCTTAAACTTTCAAAAATGTCAAGTTTGGTCCCTAGAAATTTGAAAATGTCAAAACTGGTCCTTGTACTATTGAAACTTGTCAAAAGTAACCCTTGTGTAAACTTTGAGAAAATGGCAGGTTTGGTCCTTCAAAAATCAGAATTGCAATATTGGTCCTTGTCATCATAACCAAGCCTTGTTGTCAAATGGAATTGGACCCTGCCATTATACATTTTGGACCCTGTCATTACCTGTGAACCCTTGGTCAAATCGGTCAAACAGCTTTACCGCCCACCTTATCCCCTTCCTCCCACCAAGTTGCCTGAAAACTCGGCCACCCTCCCATCACTTTTCTCCTCAAACCTCCCCCCCATCATCATCACAACCACACCATAAATCACCACCCCTAGTTGCAAAATCAGAGCCTCTGAGGTCAAAACTACTTTTCCCGCCAAATTGATCAAATGGCCAATATGATTTCTAGAGATCCAATGGTTGAGATTTAAGTGGGATACACTCGAGAGAGGTGAGAGAAAGCTTTTGGTGCATAAAGAGGAAGAGAGCAAGAGAAGAAGGGGTAGTTAGTTTTTAAAATTTATGTATGTCGTATTTTATTTCAATGTCTTTAATTAAGCTCTAAAATTGAAATCTTTTGTTTCATTCATCAAACTAAGTTATTTAAGTGTATTACAACTGTTTTCAAGTGCCAATTCAAATTGTATTAACATTTCATGCTCTATGGTTCACTGTTGCAAAATTCAATTTCCAACTCTTATGTTCAAGCTTCAATAAGCTTCATTTAAGCTCAAACAAGCTTATTTGAGCTCAATATAGCTTTTGGTAAGCTTTGAAACAGATTTCAATCAAAGGTGCTAAAAAGTCAACAAAAGTCAACTGTGCAGCATAATTGGTTCAAGCAGTTTGGAAATGGAATGGGGTTGATGCAGTGCTTGTTTTGGATTGGTTTTGGATTAGAATAGTGGTTGTGGAGTGCAGTTTAAGTGCAATCATAATTTGGGACACTTGTGAGTTTTGTTCACCTCATTTTCATTTTTAGTTCAATTTCAGAGTTTGTGCTTGTACTTGTATTTGTGGACATTAAATGGTTTAAACTTTTGTTCGATGGTTGTAACTAGGATAACTAGAGTTAGTTTCAATGATAGCTTAAGCCAAATCAGTGGTTAGTTTAGTTTAAATTTGCAAAACGGTTCCTAAAAGGTGTTTGGATCAGATGTGTATATTGAGTTTGAGCTCTTGTTTGCACTTGACATGTGCATGCTCAGTCTCAAATAGGATCACTTGACTCATATCTGTCTTAATTTTGTCACTGCATTAGCTCAAAAGTCAAAATCAATTTTAATCTGCTCTAAGTTCATATGCATTAGAATATTTGATATCAAAAGTTTGATTTGTCGTTAAAATACCTAGAGATAGCTTGCACTAGTTTCATTTACCATAACATCAACATACTCATAAATTGGAATCAAAGTTTCATAAGCTGCTAAGGCAAGTCAAAAGTGAAAATCGGTTTTAAGCCCATTGGGTGATTTTTCATTGACTTCGATTTTGGGTCAATTCAAGTGATAATTTTGGTTTTAAAACCGGTTAGTTAAGTTACTTATTATGATTTTTGAAGATTTTTAGAAATTTTGTATAAGCTTCAAAGAAGCTTGTCAAAGCGCTCATATGCCACGTGACGGGGCATAGTCACCAAGCGGTTTCTCAAGTTTTGTGCAGAGCTTGGCAAAAGCTCTTAAGAGCTTGTCCAAGGCTCATCTTTGGTCTACAAGTAGCCATCCAGGTCAACTTCAAGTTCCAACTTCTGTTTTTTGAGTTCCAACTTATCTAAGTGCTTATTTTCAGCTACAAAGTAGCACTCAAAATCTGTTTTTGGCACAAATCTTCAAATCATCAAAACTGAATAGTTTGCATTTCAGAGAAAGGCTTGTTGTAATTTGTTGTTTTAGAGTACTTTTAGCTTATTAGAGCTTCGTATCGGTTTGTTGCTCATTGGACCCTTTGGCAAAAAAGTGCTTATTTATAAGCGGTTTCCATGCATTCCATATTCATACACATAAGCCCTTTGTTTTCTATTTTTCTTAGATTCAGTATATTAAATTAGACTTTTCCTGAATTTTTCATATTTTTTCTAAGTCAGTTTGCTATTTTTCTTAATTTAAAACAGTTTTTAGGCCATTTTAATTAGCTTTTAATACAATTAATTCAGAAAAGTTTCAAAAAAATAATTTTTCAATTTTCTTAGGTTAAGATAAATATAAAAGTCAAAAAAATATATTTCTAGATTTTTCTTAGTTAAATTTGTATTTTTAAGTAATTTAATTAGTTTAATAGTTTTAATTAATAGAAAATAGACAAATAATCAGAAAAATACAAAAATAGTTTTGAAAATTCTATTTTGTTATTTTAGATTTTTCAAGTCATAATTTCATTTTTCTAGCTTTATTTCATATTTTCTTGTATTTTAAGGTATAATTAAATAGTTAAAAATAGTTTTTAATTAATAATAATTAGATAAATAGTTTTAAAAATAATTTTCTTTTTCTAAAATTTTTTCTCTTATCATTAGGTTTGTAAAAATGTCATTTTCATATTTTAGGATTAATCTTGTTTTATTTTCACATTTTCTTACGTAAATTCGTAGTTTTTAATTTAAGTTTTATAAAAGAAAAATCAAAAACATCAGTTTAAATATAGTGATAGCGTTTATTTAATATAGTTTATCTTTTTAATTCTCTTTAATTTGCATTTAAGCCCATGTAGTTTATATACTCTTTCTTTAGTATAAATCAATCACAAATCTTTTCCGTTCAAATCCTGCAAGTCACTACGTTTGACTATTCCATACGCCGTCGTTGGGACATAACGACAGGGAAACACTATACTCTCACGGACTTCATTGCATTTGTTTCAATTTGTTTTTAAGTTTGTTCACGGTTTGGCCATTCCAAGTGGCTAACCGAGTGATAAAACTTGACGGTTCGGGAGCGAATCAAATTTTGGCGCCCGGCTAGCGAATTTGTGCTAATTGTCTTACGTTTAGCAGATTATTGATTTGGATATTCACTCCTTGTTCATACCATCTATCTATATCTATATATATTTCCTTATAAAAAAACCCAAAAACCCAAAAACATCCAAAAACGTATAAAACACAAAAATATTTTCCTTTTGTTTCTATATATGTATCAAGATAAAAATACAAAAAGATTTGTCTTTTTCTTTAATAATAACAACATAAAAGATTACCACGCAAACCAAGGCGTGTACTACTAAGTTAGAGTACGACCATATAAGTTCAGAACCAAAAGATTAAACTTGCCTTTGTGTCCGCGTGGTGGTGTACCTTTTCAAAGAAGCCATTCATCTTGTGATTATGGTTTAAGTTCCTTGTTGTTTTGCCTCGATTTTGTTTTTTTACTTGGATTTGTTGTGATATCTACTTGTCAAAAACATAAAACCCAAAAAGATTCTTCTTACCCCATTTTCACCAATTTCATAATTCTTTTCCTTAACTCTGAGATCTTTTAGAGTTAACTCTAATTTGCACTTTCGTTCTTCTAGATCATTGAGTCCTTTTCGTGATCTGAAATTCCTAGAAGGCGTTCGTAGGCGATCTTTGCCCAAATAATCGAACCGAGATTAGTACTATTTCAAACAATAATATAGTGACCGAGGAAACGAACTATGGCGGAAATGCTCCAAGCACCCATCGAGGGTTATGGAGATGCCATCATTTTACCTCAATTCGATCACTTTGAATTGAAGACATTTGATCAACTTGTGTCTACAAATCAATTCCACGGGTTTGATCGAAGGCCGGTATGCACACATCCGTTGGTTTTAACAAGTTGACTTCAACTATCAATTTCAAGGATGTGCCTTACAAAAGTCATCAAGTTGATGCCTATTTCCATTCTCACTTGAGGGGCGGCCCGGTTTGGGTGGAAAAAGAACCCTCGATCCATCAAAACTTGGGAGGAACTTGTTCAAAAGTTTGTCAATCATTTCTTTCCTCCATCGAAGGCGACTAATCTTAAAAATGAAATTTACGGATTTAGGTCAAAATTTCGATGAAAACTTTGGAGGCATGGGGAGATTCAAAGATCTACCGTGAAATGCCCCATCATGAATTCCGCGAACTTCAACAAGTTAATATCTTTTATAATGGGTTGAGCGCTGATCAAATTCTTTGAATCGGCCCGTTGGCAATATCTTGAATGTAAGCCTAAAGATGTGATTGAGATTTGTGAGCAAAATCAAAAGTTCCTATTTCTACCAACAAATTCAATACTCGAACACTCTACTTCTTCATCCGATAACTCTTACGAGTTAGCAGCTCAGATAGCGCTCTAGCGGACGTCATCCATTGTATGATGAAGATGTAAAGGAAAT
>OU343219.1:206711549-206773082 GCA_910596185.1 Chrysanthemum makinoi | reverse complement strand
ACTCTAACGCTCTTGGACCCATGAGACACAGGGAACCAAATATTTGAATTATTTGGTTTACTTAGATAGGAAAGCATAAGAATTAATGTGAAGAACAATAAACATGATGAAAATTTGAAGGATGAAAGCTGCGTAGTTGCTATGCAAGAGAAATTAAACCAACTCCTCAAAAATGATGTTTGAAAATTATAACATCTAACTTTGAATGCAACACTTATGGGAACAAAATGGGTGTACAAAAATAAGCTTGAAAATAGCAAAGATTACCTTCAAGAATAAAGGGAAGATTGTTAATACAAATAATGTCTAAAAAGGTTATTTATATTTTTCCTATCCTCTACGTTTTGATAATAAAAAAACACAAATATTATACGAAAAAGTTAACGTAAACAAGTTTTTTTTTTTTTTTTTTTTTTTTTTTGGTAAATTTTCATTTCGACGTCAAATCATTGGAGGTATCAACAATGAAAATCAAACTTGATGGATGATCAAAGAAATAATCTTTATCATACAAATGTGACAAAACATTTTACACAAAATAATTTGACAAAATATTTTCAATTTTAATAAAATGTTTTATTCAAGATAAAAATTCAAAATACGGTCCCCCTAACCCCTAAGGGGGGGATTACAACCTCACTACATTTTAACTTCACCACTAAATGACAAAAAAAGGGAGTGTGGATGGTACCTTTATTTATGGACGATACCCATAAATAATTAAAGGTACTGTGGTACCGTCCATACATTGGTGCCAAAATTTGTTTGCCTATAAATAGTGGACCATTTTACATATTTTTCTCAAACCTTTTGCACAAAATTTTCGGTCAATTCTATACATCCTTTAATCTCATTTATGTGATTACTAACTTGTTTGCCGTCATTCTAAAGTGATCCAAACATCATTACATCCAAAGTGCGAGAGAAGAACACACGTAATCGTCAAGATACGAAGTGTTATAGTGTAGATAGTGCACTTGTAACATTGGTTATCTTCTTGTTGTATTTTAGCATACACCAAGTTCACAATCTCCAATCTTGTGTAGTTGTTAGATCGACTAGATCTTGAAGTTTGTATGAATTGTGTTGATAGTGTGTTGATCGGGTAGATCTTGTAGTTGGAGTTGATTGTGTGAAGATCGAGTTGATCGGGTTAGTATTTTAGTCCTTAAACACACGTGAGTGAGATTGGTTCTAGCTAGATTAGAACTCAACATTTAGCTTAGTGTCGGAAATTGGTATGAGCGACATTGTACTATTTTCTCCGCCTAAAAGGAGCTTGTTGACATAGTGAAGTGAAATCTCGAGTTGGATACTCGGGGAGTGGAGTAGGGCGAAGAGCTTCGTTACCGAACCACTATAAATCTTCGTCTTGTAAGGTTTTATCTTTCTAACTCTCTTCTATTACTTTGCATCTTATGTTTTGTAGTTATTATTGTTCATTGTTTTATTGCCTCGTGTTCGATCATTGTGTTTGTAGTGTTACTACTTGATCTCACGTAAACTCAAATCAAAAGTTTTTGAAATCACAATTTTAATACGATAAAAGGTAAAACTATTCGACCCCTCCCCCTTCTAGTTTTCCACAGAAATCTTAAGTTCCATTTTTGGTGGTGTTAGTGGGTTTTGGATCTAATATCTAATGCATGAGGATGGTGCTGGCATTGATTGGTGGTGCCGAAGAATATTATGGTGGTGGCCACTCCAACCACACTCAACACAGACCGCCACTCCCTTTGGCTTTCTAGTCACAACCTCACAGGCCACCCCAAAATCACAAGTTGTTCACCATCAGTTTATAAGGAAGATAGAAAATTATGTGCTTTTAGTTGTGATGGGGTGGTTGACCATAGGAAATTTATATTTACTTTTTCGATTAAAAAGTGGTAGTAATTTTATATTTAATTGTTAAATGTGTGTGATTTTATTTGTTCATTTGTTTTTTAATGATAGTAAAAGAATGAATAATGTGAATGAAACAAGAAAGAGGTACGAATGGCCATTTTACTCTCATGCGCATGGCATGTGAGGATTTAATGGTTCCAATTAAAAGAAGTTAACACCAAAGATTGTGAGTGTGATTCTTTGAAAAAAAAAGGATGATTTATTCAACTAAAAATTTTAGGGAATGAAAGATGTAATTTTCAACAAACCACATGGACGATCTTGTAATATATTGTTTAGTTATCAAAAATGATCAATTGATGACAACAAGGTTTTACTTGCCCGCGCGTTGCAACAAAATTAAAACAAATTTATACGACAATAAAATAAACAATAAAAGTTCAATATTTGTTTAGGAATAGATATAATTCATCTAAATAAATAGTTGAAATTTAAAAGGTTGTAAAAGTATATGGCTAAAGGTAAAAACTTGAGGTGAATAGTATTTTGTTTGCAAATTGATATCAAGGGAAGATTAGTTATTTGTATATTGTATATTTTGAATTTATGAATTGAATTGAGTGTTATTTTTTTTTCACATTAGAGCATTAGGTGTGGTAACTCGGGTTAAACTTTTACTTAGTGCTACGTCATCGTTGCGTTAGCTTTAACATTTTAACCTTAACTAAAAAAAACACCTCTTATCATAACTCAACCTTAACGAAAAAAAAACACCACATTTTAGGGGGCGAATATGTAAAATTTTAGGGGGCGAATTTGTATTTTTTTTGAAAGAGAAGGCTGCTTAAATTAACGTGAAAGTGGTAACGCCAAGTTAAGGTTTCACTTGGACGGTGTGTTAACTTGGTGCTTAACTCAAAAAGTGAAGCTTTCACTCATGTTTTGAGTTACCACACCCTATGCTCTTAGTGACCACTTTAATACTTGATAACTTTTAATTGCTTGTTTGTTAAGTATTTTTTTTCTTTTTCCTGATTGTCTAAATTTTAGAGTTCGTTTGATTGGTGGGTTTATATGAAAGATTTGAGTGTGAGTCTAAAAAATAGTTGTTTGCTTGAAGTTGTCTATCTTTTTAAAACCCAAATATAAGGGCTTTTTAAATAGGGAATGCTAGACCCACATAAGAAATTCACACAAAAAATTACACATTAATGTGTCAACGGTTTATCGGCGGATTTTGTGATAGTTTCTTTCTCTTCTTTCTGATTAGACTAATTATCCGCTGACACATCATTGTGTGGATTTTTTGTGTGGCTTTCTCAAGTGGGTCTAGTATTTCTCTTTCTAAATATGTACCTAATAGCTAGGTTTAACACAAACTTGTGGGACTCCTTATATACTCTCTTACATCCTTTACCATTTTACTATTTAAACAATAGTTTTTATTCAAAATTTATTATAGAATATATTTAAATACATACAATTTTTCTCTCCTAAACCTATCCAAAATTTAAAGACCTGTTTGGTTTGAGGTGTTTAAGTTAGGATTGGGGATTGGGATAAAAAAAACGTTTGGCTGGTGGTTTCACTTTAGAAATTTGGCATAAATACCAATTATCAAATGTAACGGTTTTCACAAGTGTTTTGGGGTTGGGTGAGTTTTCTGAACTTGTTGTGGGCCTAAATAAAAAGTACATTACGTCTCTCTTTACTTCTTTATTTCAATATTTTTTTATTAATTTTTTTAATTCACTTTTTCAATTATAAATAATTCAAATGTAGATTTAATTATTCTAATTCATTATTATATTAGTTTTTTTCAAAATTTTAATCCAAATTTAAATTCTAATCCTAAACTCGTTTACAAACCAAACTGGCCCTAAATCCTATATCAAATCCAAATTCTAATCTAACCCCAGTTATAAACCAAACAGAGCCTTAAGGAGAAGAGAGAATTAGTATGAATGTATGATCACATTTTGACAGTTAGATATATACTTGTATGTTGCCATTTGCTAATATTTTTATTCCTAAAAATAATGTATGTTGCAATTTGCCAACACATTCATGACAAAGAATTAAAGCTTAAGTGCTCAAGGTCATTAGCTTATTATGACCGATTATATCTTTTTTTTATAGTTAATTTAGTTTTAAGATATGAGTTCCTTAATTTTATAATCTATTTGCTTTCATCTATTTTTTAGATTATCATGCTTTATGTATTATTTTCAAATTATGTCGTGAAAAAAAAATTGGCCTTGAAATATTTTTATCATTGTGTGTTATTGTTATTTATAAATATTTTAATCATTATAGATTAACTTAATATATATGTACGAGATTATAAATATCAATAAAAGCACAAGTTACTGTGAAATGTAAATGAATAGACAAGATTGTGCATTTAAGATCGACTCATGTTATTTATTTTTATAAGTTTAAGTAAGAATATCCGGATCTTTTTTTTAACTATCACTGTTTAATAACGACTCATGTTATTAATCTTTATAAGTTTAACTAGTGCGACACGGGTTTACAAATCAAATAGGGCTAAAATTGTTATCAACGAAAAAATCCATATTAAACTGAAGGCACGGGTATTAATTAATATTAACATATAACGAAAAATTGATGTAAGAATTCGTGAGTACACGGATATTAAAACTATGCGAGTATTATATGTTTTTACACAATTTGATAGAAAAGTAAGCATGGTGTTAAAAAATAATAAGAGTAAAGTTATTATTAACGAAAAATAAATATTAAAATAAAAGCACGAGTTGAAAATAAATATATTTAAAAGGCTACATATTAATAAAAGTTTCAAAAAATAAGTATTAATTAATATTAACATATAATGAAAAATTGATGTAAGAATTCGTGAGTACACGGATATTAAAACTATATGAGTATTATATGTTTTTACACAATTTGATATAAAAGTAAGCATGGTGTTAAAAAATAACAAGAGTAAAATTATTATTAATGAAAAAATAAATATTAAATAAAAGCACGAGCGGAAAATAAATACATTTAAAAAGCTACGTATTAATAAAAGTTTCAAAAAATAATAAATTTTAATCGATATTATTGTAATAAAAAAATTACAAAAAACTCGTGCGTGCATACTAGTTTTATTAAAAGTTTTGGATCTGTTTGGATTGAAAGTATATGGGGTTTTGGACTGAGTCTAAAAAGCAAGGTGCTGTTTGCTTTAAGGGTTTTGCTCATTGGGTTAGGAATTAAAATGAAATCATTCGTTTGGTTTATATCGTTGGGATTTGAATTTGGGTCTTAATCCGAAAAATTAGGGATTCATAAAATCTTGTGGATAGCTTACTTTTGGCCTCTGATTTTTGACAAGCCCACTTGACATGTTCTCCCTCCTATTATTTTTTCATGAGTAAATTTTATTTTCAACGTGTATATTTATATCCAAAGAATTATACTTTACATTTTTCTAAAACAAGCCTAGTGGCCCGGTTACTATCTATCTTTTTTTAAACACTAAAATAATTATAAGAGTTAATTACATGAATGGTCCCTGTGGTTTGTCAAAAATTACGGGTTTGGTCCCTAAACTTTTTTTTGCGGATTTGGTCCCTATGGTTTTGATTCGTTACAAATTTGGTCCCTTGACCAAATTTTCTTATGACCGTCAATTGGGGTGTTTGAAGTGAGGCCGAATGACAAAAATACCCTCGTATGTGTTTCATAAATGATCCCTATGGTTTGTAGGTTATCATGAATTAGTCAATTATTTTTATTTATTTTTTCTATAAAAACATTTTGTCAAAAATTTATAAAAAATTCGGAAAATTTTATAAAAAAATCTATAAAAAATTCCAAAAAATTTATAACAAATTCCGAAAATTTTATAATTTTTTTTTTAAATTCCGAAAATTTTATAAAAAAATTCCAAAAATTTTATAAAAAAATTTCTAAAAAATTCCAAAAATTCCGAAAATTTTAGAAAAAATTCCGATAAAATTTTTATAAAATCTTATAAAACATTCCGTCAAAAAATTTGGGAAAAATTTTTGAATTTTTTTTTTCTTTTTTGAATACTTTTTGTCGGATTTTTTTATAAAATCTTGCCCAAAATTTTATAAAATTTTTGACGGATTTTTTTTGACAATTTTATCAAATTTTATAAAAAATTTTATAAAAAATTCAGGGATTTTTTACAAAAATTTCTTTACGAGATTTTTTTAATAAATTTTTTTGACAAAAAAAGTTGACATCATTACTGTAAAAGGTTTGACATAATCTGTTAAAAAATTAAAAAAAAAAATTATAAATTCTAAAAATTTAAAAAACAAATTAAAATATTAAATTTAAAAAAAATTGTTAAATCATTAGATTTTTAATTTGTTAAAAAATTGCTAAAAATTATAGTTTTTAAAGTTTTGACATAACTATTTAAAAAATTAAAAGTTTTTAAAGTTTTAAAGGTTTGACATAGGTTTTTAAAATTTAAGAAAATATTGTGTTATTAGATTTTTAAAGTTTTAAAGGTTTGACATAGGTTTTAAAAAAAAAAAACTTTTATTATTTTAGAAAATTTTGACTAAATATGTGATAAGAATATAAAATAAAAATTTACAAAAAAATGAATTAATAATTTAATACTAATGTTAAAAAAAAAAAAAAAAAAAAAAAAAAAGGGACTAAATCCGAATACTGAGATGGCAAACCACGTTTAAGACAACCAAGGGTATAAGTGTCATTTATTTATACTTGACGGTCAAACTAACAGTTTCTAAAAGTTGGTCAGGGACAAACCCGCAGAACGGGTCAATACCATAGGGATGAGATCCGCAAAAAAAAAGTATAGGGACTAAATACGTAAAATCTCCAAACCACAGAGACCATTTATGTAATTAACTCTAATTATAAATCTAATCCTTGATCTATATCACAACATATTAATTTATATCGCAATATATAAAACAAACAACTTTTATTCTTTCAACCTAAATTCAAATTCTAATTCTAACCCAATTTCAAAAGAGAATTGATACTTACACCACATCTTTTGATGCATGCACTACAATTTGTGTATTAAAGTTTATACCGTATAATATGTCGTAATGCACAAATTATAATACATGCATCAAAACATGTGATGCGAGTATTGCCCCCTATTCCAAAAGTATCAACAAACCAAATGCACCCTAACGTTTATTTGATAGGGTTCATTTCTCTAAACCCCACTCACAAAGTTTTTCTAAATTTTTTCAAGAGTAAATTACTCTTTTTTCCAAAATGGTAAGGTTTCACTCAAAGTGTTGCTTAGCTAATTTAAGATTCGAATACAGTAAAATTCTTTTATAAAATCTAAATCTCAAATCAAATTCAAGATTCAAGATAAAAAAAAAAAAAAAAAAAAAAACAATTGTATAAAAAAGAACATGCAAGTATATGTAAACCACACGCGACGTTTAACGCACTCACACTAAAAAATTACTGCGTAAATCAGATCCCATCTCATCGAACAAATAAACACACACACACACACCAGTTATCATAAATCTCACCGGCGGTTACATTCCGGCCCACTTATCAGATCTACTAATCCAGGTGCATTATCTTCAACTTTACTGTACAATATTTACTCGTATTATGCATCTCTAATACTACCTTTTATTGCAAATGTATATACTATTGTTAGATCTGTGTTTATAAACATAATTTCTGAATAATGTAGTAACTTAAGTGATACATACTTTATTTTTAATGTGGAAAATGTGAATCTGAGCTGATTTATACTACTAAATATATTGTTCATTGCACCAAAATGCGTAAACTCACTGTATGTAATGAACTACTGTAGCTTTTACGTTTTGATGTAACAAATGCATAGCAGGTATAATGGTGCGCACCAGTGACACGACATCATTACGCGCAGTGTCGTCTCATGGTTTATTGAGGCCTAAAGTGAAAATATAAAATAATTTATTTTTTGTTAATATAAATAAAAGGGACTTGTCAATAATTAGTTATATCACAAATTTGGATATCTGAAATGATGGTTTTATAGTAGACCCATTATTTTAACTAAGTTTTTTTCAATTCGGATATCTGAAATTTCGGATAACAGCTATATATATCCGAATATCCAAATGTCTATATTTTTTATATTTTCCAAACGCCCATAATCTACATCAAGAAATCCTAGAAAGTCGGAGTTCTATTAAATAGGAGGCATAAAACTCGATTTAAAATGATGAAGCATAGAAATTGGAGGCCTTAAAAAAATGAGGCCTAAAGCGGTAGCTTTAGCAGCTTTACCCTTCAGACACCCCTGATTATACGTGCAACTATCTCTAAACTAAACGGGATTTGTGCATTATGGCTGTTGAAGTCAAACAGATAAACAGTAACACGCGAACGAATAATCGAGAAAAAGTTACTGATCAAGCACAAATATTGAGTCTATATTGATGGGTTACAAAAAGAATACGATGATGATCAGAAAAGACGTCTTTTTCTTTCTTGTAACTTAATCATATTTGCATCGGCTAAGATTCAGTCAGTGTATGATTACTCATTCGTAACATTTTATTTATAACTATTTATTTAAGTGTTGCTGTTTGATCTCAACAGTGGTGGTTAATCCTATTTTTGATTTACATGTAAAGACGAACTGTAGGAGTTGTGCATTGTGGCAGTTCAATTCAGCTACTTTATAAGTTAACAGTGAAAATTTATAAGTAGATAACAGTTGTAAGTGTAAATTGGACTTAAAATGCCTAATTGCTAAGCTTGTGGCTCTAATATGGTTGGATATAACAACAGGATGACTGATTATCGATTGGTCCCTTGCAGGTTTTGTGATAGTCGTGACTGGCTTAGGCTGAGGGAGCTCTTGATAGATCTGTTTTGTGTTCCTTAAGACCAATGGCTTTGTCATTGATCTCAAGAGGAACTTACCCGCTACTTTTCACTTGTCTAATTTTCATCTCCCACCTTTGCGATGGGTTTTATTTGCCTGGAAGCTACATGCATACATACTCCCCCGGAGACAAAATATTCGCTAAAGTTAATTCTTTAACATCGATTGAAACTGAGCTTCCCTTTAGTTACTACAGTCTACCATATTGCAAACCTTCTGGCGGGATCAAGAAAAGTGCAGAAAATCTAGGAGAACTACTTATGGGTGACCAAATTGATAACTCTCCATATCGTTTCCGAATGAATGTCAATGAGTCTGTTTTCCTTTGTACCACACGTCCTTTAAGTGAGCATGAAGTTAAGCTCTTAAAAGAGAGAACCCGTGACTTATATCAAGTTAATATGATTTTGGATAACTTGCCTGTAATGAGGTTTGCCAACCAGAATGGACTTAAAGTTCAGTGGACGGGTTTCCCCATTGGATATTCCCCTTCAAAGAGTGAAGATGTTTACATTATCAATCACTTAAAATTCAGAGTCTTCATACATGAGTATGAAGGCACGGGTGTGCAGATATTTGGCACGGGTGAAGAAGGTATGGGTGTAATATCAACAGCTGATGACGAGAAAAAGGCTTCTGGATATGAAATTGTTGGTTTTGAGGTTTTCCCATGTAGTGTTAAATACGATCCTGAAAAGATGGCAAAAATTCATCAATACGATGAAGTGCCATCTGTCAACTGCCCAATGGACCTTGAAAATTCTCAAGTTATAAGGGAACACGAAAGAGTTTCTTTTACCTATGAGGTTGAATTTGTGAAAAGTGATATCAAATGGCCATCTCGTTGGGATGCTTATCTCAAGATGGATGGTGCTCGTGTCCATTGGTTCTCAATCCTGAACTCGCTAATGGTTATCTTCTTCTTAGCTGGTATTGTATTTGTTATCTTTTTAAGAACAGTGAGACGTGATCTCACCCGTTATGAAGAGCTTGATAAAGAATCTCAAGCACAAATGAACGAAGAATTATCAGGATGGAAACTCGTTGTTGGTGACGTGTTTCGTGAGCCAAATAACTCAAAGCTCCTATGTGTTATGATAGGAGACGGAGTTCAAATCACTGGAATGGCACTTGTCACCATTGTTTTTGCTGCTTTGGGTTTTATGTCACCAGCTTCAAGAGGTATGCTTTTGACGGGAATGATAATCTTGTATCTCTTTTTAGGAGCAGGTGCCGGTTACGCCGGTGTATATCTATGGAGAATCATTAAAGGAACATCAGAAGGATGGAGATCCGTATGTTGGTCAATTGCATGTTTCTTCCCGGGGGTCGTTTTCATCATTCTTACTGCTTTAAATTTCATCCTTTGGGGTAACAACAGCTCTGGTGCTATTCCCATTTCATTATACTTTATACTTTTGTCTCTCTGGTTCTGCATCTCGGTCCCACTCACACTCATAGGAGGATACTTAGGTACCCGAGCTGAACCATTAACATACCCGGTTAGAACCAATCAAATTGCCAGGGAGATTCCAGAAAGAAAATACCCTTCATGGCTACTAGTTCTAGGTGCAGGAACCCTTCCATTTGGAACCCTTTTCATTGAACTCTTTTTCATCCTTTCAAGCATCTGGCTTGGAAGATTCTATTACGTGTTTGGGTTTTTGCTCGTTGTGCTGTTTTTGTTGGTCATTGTTTGTGCTGAAGTTTCTGTTGTCCTCACTTACATGCATCTCTGTGTTGAGGATTGGCAGTGGTGGTGGAAGGCGTTTTATGCTTCAGGGTCGGTTTCTCTTTATGTGTTCTTGTATTCCATAAACTATTTGGTCTTTGAGTTGCAAAGTTTAAGTGGGCCAGTATCTGCTATACTTTATCTTGGTTACTCGCTGATCATTGCAATTGCTATCATGTTGGCAACCGGTACCATAGGGTTCATCACATCTTTCCTCTTTGTTCACTATCTTTTTTCGTCAGTCAAGATTGATTAGCACAGCTCCTTCGCACGAGCTTTTTTTATTAACCATGTGAAGTAAAGATGGTTCTTCGTTTATCATACAGAGATCGCACACTGTATTGAATACACCATAGCAGCATTTGCTTGTTAAGGTTAGATATTTCGGGATTTTCATAGTTATCTTGTTTGTATTATGTTCTCATATGACAACTTGTATGTTACAACATTGAAAAGAAATTTTAGATACTTTCTGTATTTTTGTTTAACTGATTTAATCACTGTAATGGAATGAGCAGGTGAAGTTTGTCCCTTTTTTATAGAAGTATTTACATTTAGAAATTTCTGTTACCTTTCTATAAGTTATCTCTATCACTGATTTAATCATCTCCCATTTAGAAATTTCTGTTACCTTTCTATAAGTTATCTCTATCTCTGAATCGCTCCTGTTTGTATGCATGAACAATGATATACATGGTCTAATTTTTGGGGTTATTGACTTTCTCGGATTGACATTTCCCTTGCCTGTCTAATTCTGGTCACTTGATAAATGTAACTTCAAGGGAACGTGGGTTCATTAACACCGTTTAGGTAATCCCTGATATACCAAGCGTGGATAGATTACAATGATTAAGACACCAACGTGTTATTCCACATCAAATATTCAGATACCAAAAAGAGAACAAAAAAAAGTGTTAACAAGAAATGAAAAGAAGAATAAAAAGGAAAGGGGTACTACATTTTATTGCGGAAAGTCCAAGGGCTAAGTGCCTAAGTCAATAAGTTAATTGGTAGAAATTTCGGGTTGACTTCTAAAGGCTATCAGAATTTTAATTTGACTTTTAGTATAAAAGAAAAAAAAAAGAAAAAAAAAGAAAAAAAGAAAAAGAAAATGCAAGTCTCAGTCAATTCTCAAGTTCTCCGCTAACCATTCATCCTCCGAAGTCCGACCGGCCCTCAATCTGGTAATTGTAATTTAATGAACTTTGTTAAATTTTAGTTGTTATTTCATATGAATTTGTTCAAATTTCACTAGTTATAAAACCTGTGCAGGGTTTAGATAAAAAAATTTATTTTATATCAATGTTGATTATCGTGTCTTTAAAGATAATTACATATAATTATATATTTACGCACGAGTTTTTCATTATTTATAATCAAATTTTGTAAAAAAATTTGTTAGATAACTCAAAATTCAACTATATTTAGCTGATATAAATGTTGATGTTCCTATTTAAATTTCACACACAAGATGCGAGTTTAGTTTCACATAATAAACGTTGATAATGTTAAAATATACTTCTTAAAATTTTTTTAAAATGTTTTTCTACATATCTTTATATAAATAAATAAAAATTACATTAGTAGTTGTTATAAGTTCAACCACGTTTTTTTTCTTCATATTACAGTATCTCGTACTTACAGTTTGATAATTATATTCCCGTTTTTAATAATTTAACCATATTTAATATACAAATTACTATATTCATTACACTTTTAATATGAAATAAATAAGTCCTTAGAAAAAATATATAGTAAAAAAATGATATTTATAATCTTATGTATATTTATATGTTGGAGTTTTAAAACAACATATATATTGTATTTTTAAGTTATACTCCCTCCGTCTCATATTTATTGTCCATATTTCCTTTTATGGATGTCTCAAATTAATTGTCCACTTTCCATATTTAGTAAGAAAAAGAGAATATAATTGAAGAATATTCCATTTGAGTGGTTAAGATTTATAGGGGTCCCACTTTTATTAAACTTTGTGATTCTTGTCCCCTGACAATAATTTTGAGACGGAGGGAGTAAAGTATAAGGTGTATAAAGTATAATGAGGTATTTGTTTAATTTCCAAAGTTATTAAAAAATATGCAAACTTAAAATATTACATTTAACTCTATACAATTTTTAAAAATTTAACCACTAAAGTTTTATTAATTACCACCTCTTTTTTTAAGTTTTTGTTTTCACATATTTGACACTTATGTTTTTATTTGTTTTTCTTCTAAACCTAATTTCTCCATCAAATTAATTAAAGATTGACCAAAATCAATTTAATTTTGACTTTTATTAACCAATCACATCACATGATTTAGCTTACGTGGCAAAATTAAGCTCTACCATTGGTTTAATTTTTTTTCAATGAGAAGGGTTTTGCAAAAACACTCCGAAACAATGTAATTCTTTTATTATATAAAAGATAGCAGGTATAATGGTGCGCACCATTGACACAACATCATTACATGCAAAGTCCTCTCATGATTTTTTGACGCCTAAAGCGAAAATATAAAATAAGACATTTTAGACAATTTTTTTTTTATTTGTTATTTTAAATAATTTAAAGACTTGTCAATAATTAGTTATATAAAAAATTTAGATATCCCAAAATTTCGAATGAGAGTTTTATATATCCCAGATGTCTATATTTTTGGAAACCTTTTAAATTAGCCAAAACTGACAATTCATAAACCCGACTTTTTAATAAATTCCGATCAAATTTTAGGATTTCCAGATACGATATTTTTCTAACACCCATAATCTACATCAGGAAAGCCTAGAAAGTCGGAGTTCTATTAAATAGGAGGCATACAACTCGATATAAAATGATGAAGCATAGAAACTGGAGGCCTTAAAAATCTGAGGCCTAAAGTGATAGCTTAGCATCTTTACCTTTGAGACACCCCTGATTATACGTGCAACTATCTTCTAAACTATACGGGATTTGTGCATTATGGCTGTTGAAGTTAAACAAATAAACACTCGAACAAATAATCGAGAAAAAGTTACTAATCACACACAAATAATGAGTCTATATTGATCGGTTACAGAAAGAATACCAAGGTGATCACAACATACGTCTTTAATTTTCTTTCTTGTAACTTAATCATATTTGCATCGGCTAAGATTCAGTGGTGTATGATTACTGATTAGTAACATTTTCTTTATAACTATTTAAGTGTTGCTGTTTGATCTCAACGGTGGCGGTTAATCCTATTTTTGCTTTACATGTAAAGACGAACTTTAGGAGTTGTGCATTGTGGCAGTTCAATTATAAGTAGCTAGCTAGCAGTTGTAAGTGTAAATTGGTCTTAAAATGCCTAATTGCTAAGCTTGTAGCTCTGATATAATTGGGTATAACAAAACAGGATGACTGATTATCGATTGGTCCCTTGCAGGTTTTGTGATAGTTGTGACTGGCAAACTGTCTTAGGCTGAGGGAGCTCTTGATATATCTGTTTTGTGTTCCTTAAGACCAATGGCATTGTCATTGATCTCAAGAGGGACTTACGCACTTCTTTTCACCTGTTTAATTTTCATCTCCCACCTTTGCAATGGGTTTTATTTGCCTGGAAGCTACATGCATACATACTCCCCCGGTGACAAAATATTCGCTAAAGTTAATTCCTTAACATCTGTTGAAACCGAGCTTCCCTTTAGTTACTACAGTCTACCATATTGCAAACCTTCTGGTGGGATCAAGAAAAGTGCAGAAAATCTAGGAGAACTACTTATGGGTGACCAAATTGATAACTCCCCGTATCGTTTCCGAATGAATGTCAATGAGTCTGTTTTCCTTTGTACCACACGTCCTTTAAGTGAGCATGAAGTTAAGCTCTTAAAAGAGAGAAGCCGTGACTTATATCAAGTTAATATGATTTTGGATAACTTGCCTGTAATGAGGTTTGCCAACCAGAATGGACTTAAAGTTCACTGGACGGGTTTCCCTATTGGATATTCCCCTCCAAAGAGTGAAGATGTTTACATCATCAATCACTTAAAATTCAGAGTCTTCATACACGAGTATGAAGGCACGGGTGTGCAGATATATGGCACGGGAGAAGAAGGTATGGGTGTAATATCAACAGCTGATGATGAGAAAAAGGCTTCTGGATATGAAATTGTTGGTTTTGAGGTTTTCCCATGTAGTGTTAAGTACGATCCTGAAAAGATGGCAAAAATTCATCAATATGATGAAGTGCCATCTGTAAACTGCCCAATGAACCTTGAAAATTCTCACGTTATAAGGGAACAAGAGAGAATCTCTTTTACATACGAGGTTGAATTTGTGAAAAGTGATACCAAATGGGAATCTCGTTGGGATGCTTATCTGAAAATGGAAAGTCCTCGTCCATGGTTCTCGATTATTAATTCATTAATAGTGATCTTTTCGGCTGGTATTGTGTTTGTTATCTTGTTAAGCAGAGTAAGAGGAGATCTCACCCGTTATGAAGAACTTGACAAAGAACCTCAAGCACAAATGAATGAGGAACTATCTGGATGGAAACTTGTGATAGGTGACGTGTTTCGAGAGCCAGATAACCCAAAACTTCTATGTGTAATGATAGGAGACGGTGTTCAAATCATAGGAATGGCAGTTGTTACCATTGTATTTGCTGCTTTAGGTTTTATGTCACCAGCTGCACGAGGTATGCTTTTAACGGGAATGATAATCATTTATCTCTTATTTGGAATTATAGCTGGCTATGTTGGGGTATATCTATTGCAAATTATTAAAGGGACATCGGCAGGATGGAGATCCGTATCTTGGCTAATAGCATGCTTTTTCCCGGGGATCGTTTTTGTCATTCATTTTGTTTTAAATGTATTGCTTTGGGGTAATAACAGCACTGGTGCAATTCCCATCTCATTATATTTCATACTTGTGTCACTCTGGTTCTGCATTGGGGTACCACTTACCCTCTTAGGAGGGTACTTAGCCACCCGAGCCGAAATATTACAATGCCCGGTGAGAACCAATCAAATAGCTAGGGAGATCCCTGCTAGAAGATACCCATCATGGCTACTAGTTCTTGGTGCAGGGACCATTCCATTTGGAACCATATATATGGAACTATTTTTTATCCTTTCAAATATCTGGCTTGGAAGGTTCTATTATGGATTTGGGTTTTTGCTCATGGTTTTTCTGCTGTTGATTATTGTATGTACTGAAGTTTCGATTGTCCTAACATACATCGGTCTTTGTGTTGAAGACTGGCAGTGGTGGTGGAAAGCGTTTTATGCTTCGGGGTCAGTTTCTGTTTATGTGTTCTTGTATTCTGTGGCTTATTTGGAGTTTGACCTGATGGGTCTCAGTGGTCCAGTATCCGCTATACTCTATCTTGGTTACTCGCTGATCATAGCAGTTGCTATCATGCTGGCTAGTGGCACCATCGGCTTCATCACATCTTTCTTCTTTGTTCACCATCTGTTTTCATCGGTTAAGATAGATTAGAATGTTTTCTGGGTATTTCATATGAATTTCGATACTTATTTATATCTCTTTATCGAATAAATATTTTGAATGAAATTAGCAGGTGTGATTTATCTTTTCAAATTAGTTCAAACTTATTATAAAAATGAAGAAGGATCATTGTTCAGGTTACCTGGTGAAAGTCAATTGTTTGAAGAAGATCATTGTTCAGGTTACCCGAGGAAGTCGACTGTTTTTTGCTATGATGTACGTGGCTTAACCGGCATTCATCTGTGGCCATTTATGGACTTTTCGCTGACCATCTCAAGATGTTCACCCATTGAGGTTTGAACTCTCGCGTCTCTTGATAATTTGGAGACAGCTTGCCACTAGGCTACTTTGGATATGGTTTAATTTGCAATCATTGTTGTATTAGACAATAGACAATAATTGCAAAGCTGGATGAAACATATAAAAACTGATCACATAGACATAGAGTTAACCATGAATATTTAATGGTCCTTTGGGGTGTGCTCAACAGAATTGATCCATGCTGATATATTTACAGATATTGTCCATAGAAACATTGTTGCTTTCACATTTGGTTCCTAGAGGGCAAAAGGCCTTTCTACTAGTTGTATGTGCGTTATTCATCAATCATCAACAGAAAAGTTCTGGGTCGTTATACATGAGGTGTTTAATCGTTGTGCGAGTGTATCTGTTTGTTTAAGAAAATGTCACATGTTTATATATTAAATGAGGTATGTTAAAATAAGAAGACAAATTTTCGTGAGAAACATGAAAATGATTTTGAAAAATTAAAAATTAAACTTTTTTTTTTACAAGATATGAGAAGTTGGTGGATGAAAAAGTTGTGAAAGAGTTTTTCTAGAAGTGTGTCGTTTTATTAAAAAAATTTATGAAAAAATGTTTGCGCATTAAATTTCTTAAATCGGCATTTTGTGCATTAAAAACTCGTTTGTGTATCAAACTTCTCTTTGGTATGTGCATCAAAATTCCATTGTGCACAACATATAAAAAATTATAAATTGTGTATTTTTTTATTCTTTAATTTTCATTTTTTTAAGAGGAGAGTTATTTTACATACCAAACTTTTTTTACATACCAAGGGACTCATCTCCACACCATTCATCTAAAAAGAAATTAATGGTTGAGATTAAAAGCATTTTATTATTTCACATATTTTTTATAATTTAAATATCTCTTAAACCGTTAATTATTAAGCAAAAATAATTACACCATAATCGCGACGAGATTTAATTATCTTTCTATACATGACTTTGATATACTTTCGAAAAAAGAAAAAAAAATCGTTTTTTTCACGTCTTTTCGTCTTTTTTTTTTCGTTTTTCTTCGAAACTGAAATTTGCATGAAATATCATATATGAATATATGATTTAACACTAATTTGAAAATCACATATGATATTAGTGTTAAATCACATATGATATGTAATGTCATATGTGATACTAGTGTTAAATCATATATGATAAATCACATATGATATACTTATCATATATGATTTAACACTAATATCACATGTGGTATTCAAATTAGTGTTAAATCATATATGATATTTTCATGCAAATTTCAAGAACATAAAAAACGAAAAAACTAAAAAAAAAAACGTGAAAAAATGCGAAAAAAAAATTCTGTCGAAAGTATATCAAAGTGCCTATCTATAGAAAGATAATTACATGCTCTTCGTAATGGTATAATTTTTTTCGCTTGACGATTAATGGTTTGAAAGATATTTATATTCGAAAAAAATGATGAAAGTGGGTTTTTTTAATTGTTGGGATTAATTTCATTTTTAGATCTAATAAAAATGGAGGGTGGAGATTGATCCCTTTGTATGTAAAAAATCTTTTGACCTCAAAAGATTTTAAATCTTTTTTTAAATGTAAGGTTTTTTTTTTTTTTTTTTTTTTTGTTTTTTTTTTCATTAAAAACCTTAATAAACAATCAAAATCTCAAAACTTCCTTCAAAAAAAAATTTATGCACCAAAGTTCTCCATCTTTTCTACAAATTTCAAAATTTTCCGAGAACTTTTTAACTTTTCCAATCATTTTTATATTTTCATCATAAAAGGCTTTTTATTTGATCATTTCCCTATTAAATGCACATGGTTTATAATTCTATAAGAAAACTAGGGGAATCTAAACCAATAAAATAGAGTAAGTTGCATTTTTGGTCCTTAAGGTATGGTCAAATTGCAGGTTTCGTCCATAACGTTTCGAAAGTGCAGCGATAGTCCTCATTTTAAAGGTTTTGTTGCATGTTTGATCCTTAATATGCAACTTAAGGACCAAACATGCAACGAAAACTTCAAACTTTTAGGGACCAAATCTCCAAATTAGGGACCAAACATGCAATAAAACATTCAAAATGCGGATTACCGCTGCACTTTCAAAATGTTAGGGACGAAAGCTGCAATTTGGCCATACCTTAGGGACCAAAATGCAATTTACTCAATAAATAATGAAGCAAAGGTTTTGGCAAATCTAACTAGGATAGTCATGTTATATGTGACGTGACAATCAGGGATGATGTGTCACGCCAAGGAAGAAAAATAAAAATAATTGATACATTGAATGTGGACATAACTTAAAAGATAATTTTATTTATCTTTCTTAAATATTTCACAATTTTTTTTATTTTTATTTTACACCTTTTAACTATTAAACTTTAGGGTTCCTAAACTTTAAATGTTACTTATATTTTAAATATACTAACAATTGACATAAAATGTAAAAAACACACGATAATTCGTATTTCTAATATGCAAAATTATATTCATTATGTTTGTCTTTTCATCACAATTAATATGAACGAGAAGGGTGTCGGCCCCCCGCGTTGCGGGGGGGTATTCGTTAACATGCGAAGTAAAAAAACGTAATTTTTTTGCGCTTATATTTTGTATATCGGTAACTTTTAAGTGTGATGTTTTTTCGTTTTGTATTTTGTATGCCGGTTAGTATGATTTTTGTATATGTAAATTAATAATTATTATTATTTGAAAGTGATACCGATATTTTTTTGCGTATAGGGAGGTTTCGTAAACTTGCGGGTTTTGTGCTGTTTTTTTTAGCTAGCATTGCCGGGGAGGGGGCGGGCTTCGTAAAGTTGCATTTTTTACGGTTTTATGATGTTATATTTCGTATATCAGAAGGTATTAAGTGTAATGTTTTTGTGTTTTGTATTTTGTATACCGCTTACTATTTTAAAGTTACACTAATATATATATATATATATATATATATATATATATATATATATATATATGTATATATATTTGCATATATGTTGTGTTTTTTACAGTAAGATGTTAGTTGTTCACTTGTGCATGAGAAAAGGTGTTCATTATAGTTTCTGAGTACTTGTTTGGTATCTCGAGGCTTCAGTTTGCATCACTGCTATTCTTTAAAATCATTATACCTTGCCATTTCTTGCACATCTCAATCTATCAAATATACATAACAGATCTCTTAGGTTTAACAATGTCTACACCCATGCCTGTATGTGATCAGTTGGCTAGGGTTGCGCATTCGAGGCTTCCCAAGGACACGATGATTGCATTTTACAATGCCGAGTGAAATTGCGGCAAGAAAGATGCCGAGGATCTAAGAGAAAGCAACTGAGATTCAGGGTCGTGTTCGTAGGATGGGTCAGTTGGTTATGGAGCTGGAGTACCTCTGTATTACACCCGTAACTAGATAAGGTACTATTTTATAATAAAAGTGACAATATTATATTGTTTAGGATATGTTTTAAGAGTGAATGGTAAAGTTATAAACTATAAACTAAGTGACAAGTTCTATTAAGATATGTTGTAAAGATAGGAAGAATGAGACTTGACGGACTAGTTTTGCCAAGAGTGTAAAGTTAATTATTTAAATATCAAAGTTACTAGTAGATTAAGGAGAAATCCAGAAAACTAGAGTGTATGAGTGTATTGAGAATGCTTCAAGAAGAAGAAAAAGGAGGGAAGAACCAACTTTGGTACTCTTGTGATTTCTACCAAGTAATTGTGCAAAGAATCAAGCCCTAGACACTCTAGTTCCTCTAAGACATCTCAAGTAAGTAAATTGATTACTTTGTAATTAGGGTTCATGGAATTGAATTGGGAAAATTGATTAGAGATTGATAATTTATTGTATTAATGTTGAATTAGGTGCTAATTAGGGTTAATCCCTTTATGGGAAACAATTGAAGATAAAGCCTTGAATTTCCTAAGTAGTGAGCTAGTGAATTATTGAGGTAAGTATATTGACTAAACTTGTTAATGTTTTATAATTTCAATTCATATGGAATTATGATGTGTAATGATGTAATGATCAAGGAATTGTTAATGTTAAATAGCTTGGATCCAATGCTAGAAAATGTGTAATGTTAGCATAATTATTTATGCTTGATAAAAGTATGTTTAATGTTATGAATGTATTCATTGATATGTTGTAGCTAGCAATTTGTTAGTTATAACTTGTTAATGTTAAATTTATGTCATATACTTACTAAGCGTTTTGCTTACGGTTAAGTTTGATGAATGTTCTGTAGGTGCAAGTGGTGAAGGTAAATGTAAGGTAAAAGCTTAGATGATTGACAAGGTAGGAGATTGGTATTTTGGATTTGATAAGTCGAAGTCATCTCTTTGGATCAAGCTTGTTGACAGTTGGAAGCCCCGAAGTGTCGTTTTATAGCTTGGTACATCTTTTTGTCTAAAATAGTTATTTTGGTGTCTATGGTTATAGGTTAGTGTCTAGGTTAAGTCGTGAATGTCGCTTAATGTAAATGGTCATGCTCAAGTGTTTGAATTGTGGTTAAAATGGTTATAATGTTGTAGTTATGTGGTGTTTGGTAATCCAAATAATTTCACCCATTTTGGAATGATATGGGTCAAGACTTTGTACTAACACTTTTATCATGTTTTAGTAATGTCAAGTCATGTATGTGTTTAAATGAATATGTAGTTGTTAAGTGTCTTGGGTACAAAAGTGTGTATTGGAATGGGTCAAAACGGGTGTTTGGCATAACCCCGTAAGTATATGTTCATGGGTTGTTTAGACCACAAATGATTATGAAAATAATGTATTATGTTGAGTTAATGATTTCTTGAAAGTTTCGTTAATTATCGAGTCTTGGATGTTGTTTTTCCGGAAATTAAAGTAAGTTGCTATAAGTTGTTGCTTTGGTAAAAATCTGAGAATGGGAGCATAAGGCCTTCCACTTCTGGGTATAAGCCCTTCTTCAATTAATAGTGGTTTTATGTGTTTTTGAGTTCAGGTCATACGCCCTTATGGGATGGGCATAAGGCCTTCTGCCTAAAATTGCATATTCACATTTTCTAAGTACCATATTATACCCCCTTCTAATCCTTCGGCATAAGAGCGTATGGTATACAGGTTGTCTTGGGATATTTTTGGCAATGTTCGAAAAATCATATCTTTTAAACCGCAAGTCATCATGGGTCGCACCACCCGCCATTTCGAAGGTAATTTGGCCAAAATTTTTCTTGTAATTTGGCTGGCTTGATTATATCCGCATCTTTGTTATTATTTTTAAGGATCTCGCTGAAAGGTTTATGGATAATTATTAATATATATATGACCGGATTCGAACTCGAGACTTCGGGATTGCACACATTACGTATGAGAATCAATGTTATAATAATTAATATATAAAATGTTATATTTAATTATTATTCACAAATAAAGATTTAACGGAGTTTTGATTATCGGTCGTTAAATGTCAACGGGATATGAAGAAAAGTTAACAAGCCAAGAGAAGGTTTTAGGAACCCTCGTTTGGGCTTGTTTTTTGCCGAAACTATGGAATCCCACATCGGAAACCATAGTAAACTTGACATCTACCATAAGGCTATAACATCCCCATGTATTCATCCTTTGGTACACTAGATTTCAATAGAAGGCCAAACTTCTTCTTTCTTCCCTTCTTGTTCTTAGGTCGGGACGCAAAACCCCATGTAAGGGATTTGCGAGTGACCTTGAGCATAACAAAGGTGTTTGGTTAATCTATTGTGATCAAGAACCTAGCTTTTCTCATTGATTCGTTACTAATACGTGTACAAGAACGAAGAGCAAATACACTTGTGTTTGCATATCTTGGGTATTCGACTTTTGATGTGGTCGATTATATAAACCCTAATTTATTAGGGTTTAAGGTTTCTTGGTCGTTGATCTTAATTTGGGGCTTTCATGAACCCTAATTGCATTGATTCGCAAAAGATGTACATATACTTTTAATTCGTTAATTAATTTACAAGTATTATTCCTATTACTTTGCGTGCATGCTTTGATGATGTTTATGTGTTTTTTATAATTGTTATGATTAGTAAAACCCAACAATGGCATCACGAGCCGTTAATATGTTGTAATTAATTACCGAAACACATAAAAATTGAATCTTTATGATTATTACATGCTTTTATGGTTTCTAGGGTTTTGAAAATTGGAACCCTAATTTTTTAATATTGGGTCGAATACCCTTTCATTTTTTAATTAGGTTTTATTTTTTTTTGTAAAACTTGTAGAAACCCTATGATTGCATGTATATTTTATGTGGTTTTAATGAATAATTGTTATGTGCCATGTTTTATGCGTATCTTGGGATTATAATTGTTATGAGGAATCCATGGTGGAACATGCATGTTTTGCTATGGATTATTGTTTTGATTAAATTGTTTAATGATATACACATGTTTATTTGTTTGATAATTATTGAATTGGGGAAGACCTCAATTATACTAATAAAAATTCGTTATGTGCTATTTGGTATACTATTGACTTTGGCTTACGCAATCGACTTGTCGATGCATGTGGCTCACTTACCTTGTAGGTGAAAGCCCTGGTTGATGTATGCATTATTTAACGCCTAGAATTATTTATTAGCGTTTATCGAAATAATTATGCATGTGGCTAATTGTTTTTACATATGTTAAATTGTTTAGTTATATGTTTATATTATTTGAGTTTGTTTAATTTTTATTAAAATGTTTTTTTGTTTATATTGTATGACACGTTAGTAAGCAAAAAGGGTTTTTTGTGAATAGAAAATTAAATGGACTAAATAATGGCGAAATTTGATTTGTTTTCTAAGTATTAAATCTTGAACTTTTAATCGACTGATGTGACTGTACTAAATGGTTAGAACGGCTCACCCACTAGAACAAACTAGAAATGGGGTTTAAAGAAGTGCGCAGTCACACCTGAAAGGATGTCTAAGGTTATGCTTCTGCGCTTACCTCGGTCCTCTCTCCTCATGGCTTCGATTGGAGCTACCTAGTATAACTATTCTATGTACGAAGCATCTTAGTGCAAAGTTGTAAGTTTCTCAACGCATCGATTAAAACTTTGTAGAATTTAATCTTAGCAATTTAAAACTATGAGTAAGGTTTTGAAATTTTTTGTTATAAAGTTGTATGCATGCTTCTTTATACATAAGTTTTGATTACACGTCAAAAATTGTACCCTTTAAATTTAAGTTTATGCCATCTAATGATATGAAACACTTGAAGTTGTAATTTAGTTATGTGAGACCTTGAGCTAGATTACAATAACAAGGTGAATCTTTATGTTGTGTGAGACCTCAACTTAATAATTTACAGTTTCTAAATTAGACAACTTAATTAAGTTAGTTAGTGAGACCTATAACTTAAGGCATAAGATGGGATAAAACATGCTTACATTTTTCATAATTTTTTGGCAAAATTGTAAATCCCATATTTTCTAGGAATTAAAAACTTGTTTGTCAATTATTGTTCTTCGACAATTACCTATTCTATACTTTCATCACTAGCAGATCAACTGATGTGGTGAAACTATGATAATGAGGGTCCTAGATTTAAGGAAAATTCTATGGTTAATATGAATATTGACCTAAGGGTATTTTATTTTCTTGAAAGATTTAATTATCAAAAATACTAAAAATTGAATTTTGTTAATTCTTTTGATTGTATTAATGCAACATTAAACCGTAAACGTGGTTTGGGCTTTGGTAAATTGATCTAGTTCTGTTTTCAAACAAATGTTTGATCAAGAAAAATTTACTAAAAAGACAAACATAGACTCTTTTCCATGGAAGAAGAGTGAGACTCAATCCTATTCCTTTTCATGATTGAGAAAGGTATGTTAGGAACATTAGAATTGTCTAAATTCTAATATGACTCATAGCAACTATAATAGTTAAGAAAATTGCACACCATGTTTTCCTTAAGAGATTTCATTACCCTCTGTTGGTGATTGAATTCTTATATGACATTTTGGTCAACTAGAAAACATGTTTGACATTTTATGAGTTATTAAATTAGAAGTTAAACTAATTACCGCAAAATTGGTAAAAGACAAACTAGTATATTTTATCTAGTTGTTCTGCTTTGACCAATGAAAGGTGCTACACATCATTATGGCGATGGTAGACCCATTGAGGAAGAAATTGCATGCTCAATTTTTTCAAGTTAATAGCATGATGGATGATTCGTCATCTACTGAGTAGAATACACTCTTTTAGTACCTAAGTAATTGTTACGAATGGTTTTACAAAGGGGTAACAACGTAATAGCACGCTATTTTTACTGGTTAATGAAACACTTACAATGTTGTCAAATCCAGTGGGAGTATGGTGTATTACTGAATAAGACGTTATTGTAACGTTGTCTAATTTAGTGGGAGTTGCAAGATTTATTATCTTGGTAGTAACTCAGATTATTTCTAGATTTTCTTGAAATAATACATTACGTTCAAAAATTTAGACATTCATATTCTCAAGGATAGTCATGAACGTTTCCTTGAAAATTAAGTGGTCCTACATCTACTTTTAATGCTTATATATCTATGACAATATCATATTGCTCACATAAACAAACAAATGTCATGGTGTTTATCTACTATATGATGTTGTTCTATGCACAAGTGGGAGAAGTATTTATTGTGTGCAAAGGAACAACACATACAAATATGATTAATGGATTCTCTTGATCGTAAGGTAAGAGATTAACGTTCTAATAAGATTGTCTTGCTTAAAGAACATGTGTCAAGATTATAGCATAGACTACTTTTATGTCTTATGTCATTCAAAATATAGAAACACTTGAAGTTTCATTTTAGTTTAAGTGAGATCTTGGCTAGATTGTAATCTCAAGGTAAATCTCCACTTGTCGTGGGATCGGGCGTGGATGTTTTTACAGTTTCTTAAGTTGGATACTTCATGGAATGACATAAATAAATAAAGTAATTTAATACTATCTTGAATATTTATGTATTTTTAGAATGACATAAATAGATGAAGTAGTATATTAACTTGAAAATTAATTAATTGAAACCATGGCGTGGTGTTCATAATAACTTTAAATTATACATGGTTATGTGTTTATGTATAAACTCACAAACATGAAGTCTTTTAAAGACTTATAATATAAAGTAAGATATTATAACTGTTATGTCTTTTGACTTGGTCAAAGAATACTTATGTTATAAAACATGCAATTGGCTTGAATATTCTATTATACCATTAAGTTGACTTAGTTGGTAAATAAGTAGGCCAAAAGGAATATATTTGTCTTATATATTGTTAGATTGTCTTACAATATTAATCCTAATGAAATAATGTATGTATATGGAATGTTCAGTTAGAAGAGTCAAACATTTGTTATATTGTTTGATTCAAGATAACTATATCTTCTTTTCTTCCAAAAGTTATCAAGGTTAGAAAATTGAGTATTGATTGGATATACTTAATAAAACTCAAACCTAGAAGATTATTAAGACACCATTTTAGTATGGAATGTGATGAATCACATTGAGTCTTATATTAAAGTTCTAATTTGTTAAAACTGCTTATGGAGTAGGTTATTAATGAACAAGATTTATGAACTGTTAATGTGATTTGTAATATCCCAAAAGAAAACAATTTGGTGTTGTTCTAATTGCTAAAGTATTTATAAATAGTCTTTAAATTACAAAAGCAAGTGGGAGTTTTGTTTAGATCTTGAAGAGATTAAATTACAATTACAAAACACATAATCTTCTAAAATACACTAGTAAATATCATGATGAGGTCAAATATGATAGACCTCAAGATGATGGAATTCTCATTCATAGATCCGCAAGGATATCTCAGATATTTGATATGATGAGCAATATGACTTACAGGATCATGGTAAAACTGTTGATCATAATGATATATTACCTAATATTGAATTGTGGTAAATTATTCATACTATGAATGACAAGATGTTGTTCATAAAGATAATCAACTTTGGAAACTTGGTTTATCTTAATAAAGATGAGTTTCTTCAAAAAGAAAGAAAACCCTAGTGGTTTAAATCTTTGTGTAGAAATCATATGGACAAAATTGTACATGTGTTTAATGCATGACTTGTGACAAGATTATTAATCACACTTAAGCAATTAACTGTGATTGAATATTCTTTCCTAGACACATTAAATATATAATGATTATGATTGTCATACTTATTTTCATTAATATGAAAAATGACAATTGAATATTAAAACTTTTTCTTGTGTGATTGCTTTATGAGGACGATAAGTAATGCAAATGAGTTTTATGAATTCACATAATCTTTGAAAATATACAAATCGCAAGAATCCATGAATGGATATATGCATGCATCTAGGAGATGATTCTTATGTTTAACTATTAAATCCAAGTTTTGGTTTTAAATTAAAATAAGATCATTTCTAAGTATTCCTCGAAGCTAGTAGTGGAGTATTATGTTTATTTCTTTAAATCTTATATGTTGTGGGTAGTAACATTCCATCTAAGATAAATGTTAGTTTAATTTGGAATGGAACTTCACATGAAAGATTTTGACAATAAGACATACAACCTTGGAATATATGTTTATTATTAATAAACATGTGCGGATGAATAAATGAGTCTAATAGAACATGATATATCATTTGGAAATAGATATGTAGAACATGAATTAAATCTTTGTTTGACATATGGATTTTTCATGTACATCATGTTATTGTTGTATCATGCTTGAATGCAAGATGATTTGACAACATTGATATCTAATGAAGTTATTAGATAACTAGTGTAATGAATATTCTAATGGAATATGTTTGAATTTAGAATTACATTCCTCACTCGGGTTTGCTCTCAAAATTCTATGGATGAGCAATAACAATTGTTGCAAGAATTGTCATAGCCAACAAACTTGAAAGTTTTGAAGGCATCAAACATTACACTGTAGATATTGAAGTTTACGGATATTTTAAAGAGCATATTGTTGTTTTGAATACAATGATGCTGGTATAATTGAGATAACACTCAATAATAGTCATGGGAGGATTTCATCCTTGTAAATGGCCATGTGAACTAGTTGTGCTCAACAAAGAGCATAATTGCATTATACATTAAAGAATTAGAATACTTTAAACTTTAAAATGTTTAAAAGTTTGATTGTCATAAATTGGTGGTTGAGGATGTCACACATTTTATGAAATATTATGTGGCAACATCAAGATATTTTGAATGCACACATACAAGAACTTCACTAGTTGAATTCTTGAAATAAGTATTCTCAAAATTCCAATAGATCAAAGTTAGTTGAAATTATGCCTTGTCAATAAGTATGATTGTCATTACTTGAGGTATAATTCATTAACAAGTATTATCATGCATTGATCTATTTAGTATTTGGATAAGGGATGTTTTGAACAGATATTACTTAAATGAAATAAAATATTGGTTATGTTTATTTTTCATTTTCTTAATATTATATCCTATATTTGCATGTTTAATCCGTGAATAACTTATGTTATTCTAAAAGTCCGTTGTCGATCAATGATGTGGGAATTCATTGAATTAAGACAAATCTGAGTTTTGGTAGAATATACTTTAAGTATATTGATGCGTGGGACATGCCAAATTCACATGATATTCAATTAATTGAATATAGGACGATCCAACTTTACATGATGATACTTTATGGATCTTTGTCATTAAGTATATCATGAAGTGTTTAGACTTGAGATACGGATAAGCGATATGAATGTAGTGCATTTGTGTAAGATAGTCTAACGCTGTAATACCCCCAAATTTGTTTAGCGGAAACATACGTGTTATTGGGAAGGTTACGAAATTGGAGATCACAACACAAGTAGTAAGGAACGGAATACATATTTAGTTTGATTTCATAAAATTTGTTTTAAAAGCATTATCTTACAACTTTGTTTGGATAAAATGGGCACATCCATAAGTTGATGGTCCCAGTTTAAAAACATCATTATGTGTGAAAACACTTCTTTAGATATTTCTACGACCATTTACCACCTCTTGCCTTGCATCCATGATCACAAATTAAACACCTGAGAAAAATATGCTAAAAGGGTCAGCTATAAGCTGGTGAGTTCATAGGTTTAAATTAAAACAACAGGTATGGACCAAAGTTAAAGACATATAACTATTATTGAGAATATAATGTTATATGGATGAAAATCTATTACGTTAGCTCTAAGTTCATGCAACCGATACTACGACAGTTTTTGTATGCTAAAAGATATCATACAATATCGGGGCCCATAGCGAGTGTTTTGTCCCTCAACACTCGATTCCGACATGGTATACGCGTTTCGCCTTTAGCATGGCCCAACCGAACGAAAGAGTCACCCTCAATAGATCTATTTATAACATTCGCGTTTCCCAATGGGGAATGTGGTTCATGAAAAGGGGCATTCTCTAGGGACATAAGGGCTTAGGCTAAACCACGTAATAGTAATCATGTAATAGTTTAGGTCCATAAAAGGGTTTTGCATATTTCTCACCCCAAAATGTATAAAACAGTTTATCAAGTAAAAGAAGGGCTATGAAAACTTACCTTAGCAAATGTGAAATCCAAAAGTGGGATTAATGATTGTTGTGAAGCGGCACCGACACGCGACCTAGATAAGGAGGGCAATGTTTTAGTCCATTGTTTTAAGTATCACTTACTTAAAGTGGTTCAATGGTTTTTTTTATAATTGTATTAATACCAAACGTAAGTTTGTAAAAATTGTTAAAATAGTTTTACTAGTAAGTATACAAAGTATATGTACTTTTCATATTGACATTAATATGGTTTTAATATCTAAAGTTTGATTTGGTAAAAAAAATCACAAGGTTCCACTAGTAAGTATATAAATATATATATACTTGTTTAAGATTGATAAAATGGTATTGTCAGAATTATATATAATTGATTTATCTCCTAATTGTATTTAGAAAATTCTTGAGTTAAGTTTGAAGACTTTCAAATTTTAGTATATGATAAAATCACATAATGGTCTCTATTTATTTATCATAACTTGTTCTATATATATATATATATATATATATATATATATATATATATATATATATATATATATATATATATATATATATATATATATATATATATATATATATTGTTTTAAACGGAAATTTACTTGACATACATTTGCTTATACATTTGACGTTAAAAGTGACGTAGGCATTTTTAAGTGAATCATGTTTAAAAATAAAACTCTTGTTGTTTATATCAAACCACCACACATTTTTCGTTGGACTAAGATTTTTGACGTTAAGACAATATATATGAAATGGAATGAAGACTAAGCGGTTACGAGTTTCGTTTTATAATTGATATCTAGTTTATGTTTCACGTAAAAATCTGTGAACTCGTTTCATTCCTCGAACAATTACTCCGCAGGTGTAATGGGCTGCGGCCCGTTGTTTATTATGATGGAGAATTTTGGGCAGGCCCGATGTGAATTACCCGCGTGAACAGGCTTTGGTCCAATAGTGTAGGAGTTGGTCGCTCCAACAGAGGGATATACACGAATTGTTACTCACACAATTTTTAGAAGACAAATGCTAAGATGTTAACACCAGGTTTTATCCATATGCACAAGTCTAGTTTCAAAGCTTCACGGGAGCAACTTGGCTCGAGACATACTTGTTCATTTTCGCTCCAATTTGTGAAGTCGAACCTCTTGGCTAGAGAGTATGACTCCGTCATTATGGTACTACCAAAAGAACGAAGCCGTCGACACACTTTCATAGTCCTAAAGTATGTCTATTAGATGACGGATATGTACTTAATGTCGACAAGTTAACAAAAGGGAAAATGACCATGTACAAGACTTGTTTCGAACGAGAACTAGCTAACATCATTAACTAGAAAAAATGCGAGCAAAGGTGTGACGTTATCATATATTAGTTGAGTACTACTCAACTCGGTTCCATTCCGTCAAGTACACTACCATCACAGACCTTGACAAAACATAGACTACTCGAAATATATTTTAGCAAATGAGCACACTTGACTTGAGTTTCTCCCTAGGCATACATAGCGACTTAGACACAAGGTTCACCACTGAAATTTGAGTCACAAGACACTAAGATAACGAGCATGTTTCTCAAGTTGTGACAAGATTTAATCATGGTTTTGGCACACTAAATGGGCTTGGTCCAAGTGACGGTTTTAAGCAGAATAAGTTTCAACTCAGGCTTACCTCTTCACAGGCTATTACTCTTCGACAAGAACAATGACCACATCACATTTCAAAGTGACAAAATAACGCAAGTTTTGACAACGGTTCAGAGGTATCTCGTATAGCATTTTTCATTATGGGGTCGACAATAGTAGGTTTGACAACAAACAAAATAACAACAAGTCTCGTGTTCTATAACAACGTTGATGATTTTTTATAACCCTTAACTTCTAGTTTTCTTGTTTTCTCTTACTTCTACCGAAAACTCAAACAACAATCTAATTTTCGACAAAGAACCATTTTAACAAGTAATGACTAAAACAAAACTCAATCATAGCAACCAAGAAATTATTATTAACGTATAGAACAATTTTGATACAAAATACCAAACTTGACATCAAAAAAATAAATATAAAACATTACAACAAGAAAATTTGTTAACCTCAACTCGGTCTGTTTTGTGTGAGGGACTAAGGTTGTCGCTGGTTTCGGAACCAAACAAAGTTTTGATTTAGCTCCAATACACTCCCACTGCAAAACCCCAATTCAAGTTTTGAAACCCTAAGTTTCACAAACCCCTAATTTTGGGTAAAATTGATGAGGGACCGAGTCCTCTCTACTAGAGACAAAGGATATTTTGGGAAGAGCTTGACTATCTTTTTTATCTTCTTGTGACTTGGATTGAAGTCAAATTAGTAACCTATAATTCCTAAGGAATCCTGGACTTTGGCTCAAGATAGATTGATGTTGAGATATGCTTCAAGCTTTGGCTTTGTCTCCTTGACTCTCGGACCATATCCTCAGCGGTACCGCAAAGGAGTGGATTCGAGAGATAAAAGTTACATGGTTTGGTAAGAGAGTAAAGGGTTGGATAATGGGGTTTCCTTTCTCTCTGGGGAGATTCACCCAAGTGCCGGGTAAAGGTTGTAGGTTGAAGATGAAGATTTGATATCTTCCCGCTTTGGTTTTCATCGGTGTAAGAGAAGACAAAGAGATATATTCTCAAACTTTAATAAAAGGTTTTCATTTACAAGAAATATAAACGCTGGTGTACATGTATATATTATACTTATGGTTTATTTGTGGTATGTACTTGTTACTTAAGTATTAATTATGTTTGAGTCTTATAGAAGTTTTATTTATGGCGAAAGTAGAAAGGTTACTTGTGTCCCGCGAATTAAGTCAGGACCGGGTATCATTGTTTGATAATTTTTATAACGTAGTATCTTATAGATACGCATCGGAGATATTATTATCTTTGTAATATTTTTTTATTACGGAGGTTTGTCATTTTCTTTATCAAGCCCTTATCATAGTGTCGGTACGCGTGCAGTGTCGGTCACTGGGGAAAACGAGATAATCTCGTCTTACAATTTAATCATAAGACAAAAGTGAAATATTCATAAAATGATATGAATGCAAAAGTGATGCAATTGTTTACTGTATGCGAGTTAACTACTCAAATGATCAGGCAAAGCTTATGCATGCTTAATGACTTATGCTTAGTAATAATAAATTACTAATTGTTAGTTAAATTTTAGTGAAAATTTACCGTGTGTCACATAATACAAAACTAATAATCATGAATGGAGGCCCATAATAATAACAATACACAATTAATACTCCCTCGTGTGAGCGAGAGAGGTCTTCGGATGTTTATTGATTGTACAATAACACACCGGCTTCGATGATGATCAAAGGTATGAAGGGTGTATGTTCTAGCCAAGACTTGTCTTTCACCTGAGAATAAGAAATATGAAGACACTACGCCAGTATTACGCCAGGGTAGGACCCTCGCTAACCACTCCGGTGAGAGTAAAGTATGAGTTATGGTTGTATATGTGTGTGTAAGTAAAGAGATGAGTGTGAAATGAGCATACCATAATCCATTGCCGGTCCAACCTATTTATAGTGGAAGAAATAGGGTTAGGGGCACTTCGCTGAATATCGAGATCATGGGGCGTCCCATGTTTGTGGGTAACCGCTAGGGCGTAGTGACCCACATTCTCAAACTTGGCGGGAAGCCAGAAAGAGAGGGAGATCATGGTTTGACCAAGTCGAGGTTCTCCTATTCTGTTACTCTTTCGTCACCATACCTCGGCGCTTAGGGCTTCAATAGCGAATTCCCGTAGGTAACCTTCGTGCTACTTAATGGTTTGACGCCATGAATATCTCCGAGACCTAACTCGGGCCTTCGGACAGAAGGCTTCGACACGCCTCGTAGAGTGTCCTTCGATGTTCGAGGGTACATCATCAAGCCCCCAAATAAAGTGATGCATATGAGCAAGAGACATTGCTTTCGACTTCATGCTTCAAAAAATACCCTCTGCCGCTAAGCTTATCAGCTAGGATAACTATGCTCTAACTAGCGATTTAATGCCAACTAAATACCCAAGTCGCCTTCACAGTAATCACATATTCCCACCTTACCCGGAGACCACAAGACTTTTATTTGAAATTTAAAAAGTATTTAAATTGGATAAGAGTAAATACTAGGTACACGCAGCGGCTTTAAAGACGGTAAAAAAGAGTATATAAGGAGTGGTTGTTGAAACCCTAAAACACTTTTACTCTCTTCGTCTTCTTTTTCACGCAGTAAACCTTTTGAGCGCACACCATCTTCGAAAACAAAGGTAAATATTCCTCTTTACTTGTAGTTTAAAATAGAAGCATGGATTGCAAGTTTACTATTAAAAGCAAAATGTACGTTAAGCAAGATCTACACCCACCATCTAGCAAAGTATCCAATCCCACCTGAGTATAAGATCATGTTACCCAAGTCTAATCGTGGGTATTTGATGCTCCATAAGGTTTCTCAGAGGGCTATACACGCATTTGCATTTCATTCCAACCTTAGGATTCCATCGCACCCACTTATATTAGAGTTTATTGATACGCTAGCGCCGTCGGGGTCAAAGCAAAGGAACTTCCTTTTCGCCGAAAGTTTTTCAACACCCTAGGAAGTGAACCTAATCGCTAGTGTAGTATTGGGGTAAGCCACGGAATCGATATCGCTTTCTAGGGAATAGGAATGCTAGTGAGAAGTTACTACGCTAAGGTTGGGGTTGAGGAAGATTATTTTTATCTTTTTTATGTTTTTAGGAAATGGAAAGGTACCTAATCTGGTTTGGATTTGGGGGGGTTGGTATTTCTACCGATTACTTCTACTATCTAATTATCTAATTAACTAATGTAAAGATCGTTGTAACTCTTAGACTAGGTATAATATTATATCTAGGAACACATAATAATGAAAGCGGAATATTCAAACAAAGAATCAACATTATTCAACAAGGTTTTCATTATCATCTCTAACATACTAACATCTACAACCCCAATTCTACTTGATCAAGGTAGAACATGTTACACACCTTGTAACAGGGATCAAGGACTTGACCTTGAGGTCACTAACCAAATAAACAACTAAACCACTAAACCCTGTTTTCCAAATCCCTACCTAGGTTCTCACACACACACACACCTTTTAGGTTTACATCTTGTACGTACGTCTAAACTAATGACCCTATGTCTCTTTATATACTAGAGACATCTAGGGTTTACAAGAAGAATCATAATACAATTAGGAAACTAAATATTCTTTTAAGCATATCTTCTAGAATCTTCCAAATCCTCCATCTTTTGTAGTTTCCCTTCTTGTCACTTTTAGTCCTTCATGTTTCATTCTTCTTGTTTTGTATCATAAAATCTATAATAGACCCAACAATCTTCCCCTATTTGATGATGACAAAACAAACACGATTCTTGTACGAACTTCCCTAGACTAAGTAGCTAAGTTGAGATCGTGGATCTCACCATAAATGAAACAAGTATGTCTTCCTTTGTCTTCCCTTAATCCATGCCACGCCACTCAAACATCTCTTCCCCTTTTTGTTATTATCCAAATAGGGAACGGATGCAAATAATGATCTTGACCACCACAAACCAATATCATACTTCCAATCTAAGACTTCCAATGCTTCAAATTGCCCACCATTACGCATCATAAGAAAAATGGATTCAAAACAATAGAAACCTGAATCGGCAGAGTAATAATGATCAACAGAGTAATAATCAAACACTTCCCTTGAGTGATGCATGTAGATGATCAAACATTCAACAATAAGCCTCAAAACCCATATGTTAACCATCTTCTTGATTCTTCAAAATCAGAGGCTCCTCAAAGATCACTTGTGAAGAAAACCAAATATAACTAATTTGATGAAGTTAGAATTTCCCAAACTTGTGTCTTAAATCTTGTACTATCCACGGAACTCCATACTTATACGAATCACCAAATATAAGTAGACCGCAATCCCTTGACAAAATCCTCAACTAATATGAGACACCGAGCACTACAATGTAACTCCTTTAAGTGATAGCCAATGTGTGCATAGAGCATCATAAGAAAAAATCACACATTGCTAGATTCATCAAGCTATATGATAAGAACACAAACCTGTGATACTCAACTACAACATTAAATAAATGATATTCAACCTTCTTCGTAATCAATTAATCGATAAGAATCAAATACAAGCCTTTTTGAATCCTTTAAGAACATAAAATTCTTCATGTGTGTGTGAACAATAACTGTGTGTTGGTCGTCCAAAAACCATAACAATAATTATGCTCGACTTCCCCTTAACTCCAAATCTCCTCGTAATAAACCATTATACTGCCAATCCAAATATTTCGCTGTAAAAACCTTGAGCAAGACTTTGCAAGAACAGTACTTTGAATGAATAATGAAGCAAGATTTTGAATGAGACTTGCAGCAGCAAGCATGACTTTGAAAATATACTGGCGTGACTTTAAAACTCCAAGCAGTATTTCTATCCAATGAGCAAGACTTTAATTCAAGAGCAGTGCTTTTCATCCTAATGAGCAGCACTTTCGTCCAAGATCAAGACTTTCGAACTCGAAAGATTTAAAAACCCTAACAAGACTTTGAAAAGGGTAGCGTATTTCTGCGTGTTCCAACAAGTATTTCACGCAGCCAACTTCAACAGCATATATCTTTAACATAAAAGCTCAGATCCAAGATCCCTCCGGAAAGTTAGATTGATATATAGAGAACATCCACCCAAAATTTCGTCACGATCCAACGGTTAACGAAAAAGTTATGATCGTTTGAAAACAGTCCTGCAGAAGCCTTACGAAAATTTCTGCAACAGAATTCGACACCCTATAACTTTCTACTGAAAGCTCCAATTGACGATCCCTTTGGTGAAACTTTAGATGGATATACTGAGATGCACCAGCAAAAATTTTAGCTCGATCAAATCGGTTCAATAAAAAGTTATGGCCTCTTGAAAATAGTGCGTCGAATAATACGAAAATTTCAGACTCGATTTTTTCTTCTTTCTCTTCAAAACCTTATAGATCCTAGATATCACGAGAACCAGGCTCTGATACCACATGTAAATATCGTTGTAACTCTTAGACTAGGTCTAATATTATATCTAGGAACACATAATAATGAAAGCGGAATATTCAAACATAGAATCAACATTATTATGAATAAGGTTTTTCATTATCATCTCTAACATACTAACATCTACAACCCCAATTCTACTTTATCAAGGTAGAACATGTTACACACCTTGTAACAGGGATCAATGACTTGAACTTGAGGCTGACTAACCAACTAAACAACTAAACCACTAAAACCTAGTTTGCCTCGAATCCCTACGCCTAGGTTCTCACACACACACACACACACCTTTTAGGTTTACATCTTGTACGCACGTCTAAACTACGACCCTGTGTCTCTTTATATACTAGAGACATATAGGGTTTACAAGAGGAATCATAATACAATTAGGAAACTAAATATTCTTTTAAGCATATCTTCAAGAATCTTCCAAATCCTCCTCCTTCTTTTGTAGTTTCCCTTCTTGTTACTTTTAGTCCTTCATGTTTCATTCTTCTTGTTTTGTATCATAAAATCTATAATAACCCAACAACTAAGTGAGGGTAGTCTATGTCTAATTATCGTGGTGTCAGATGATGGTTTAAAGATGTGTTTCTTTAGGTTTTATTACTCCTTAATTATCTCCTATTGATGGTTGAATTGTCACGCCCTTATTCTTAATCGCTTTGTGTGTCTAAGGTCGTAGGGTATGTGTTTATCCCTAACTCTTTGAAACTACCAAAGGTTATCGCCAACAAAGTCTCTAGGATTTATAAACTTTAACTCTAAGGTACTCTTCGGATGGTTTAGCCTACAACAACTCTAGGTGTTATAAACTAAAGTTCACAAAGATTAATCAAGCATTAACTACACAACGGATGACCTATCGCATTACTAGATCATTAACAATTAAGATAAGAGACAACCAATCAATATTCAATAATTAAGTTTCATATTCCCTAAGTAAACACACAAGTAAATTAGCCGGACATGGAGAACATGCAAGCATACACACAAGTAATTGAAGACATAATTAAATTAATGAAGTAAAACACTTATCTTGATGTAAGATAGGGTTTGGAACCCTAAAATACTGTACACAGCCTTGGTTCGGTTTAGGTTTTTACTCCAAAAGACTACACAATGAAAACTAAAATATTCGGATTCTATATATATTACATTCGCGACGGCTGCCACTTTTTGATGTGGCCGGGTCGCCATTATTGGTTTTCGTTTGGCCACGTTAGTCTTGGGACGGCTGCACCTTATGCTTGTGACGCCGTCCTTTTCGCCTCTCTCTCGACCGATCGATCATCTAGGCCGCCTCGAGTTGCGACGACCTACTTTTTAAAGCCCGACACCGCCACTTGTAAATAAGCAATTTAGCTACCGAGCCTCACAAAAGTGATGCGACGGCGGCCGAAGCACCTGACGCCGCCCCTTCAGGGCCTGAAGTGTCTGGATTCGACTTCTTTGGCCATTTTCTTCGATATTCATTTTCGTCAATAAGTGTCATTCCAAAGATTTTGCCTTCAAGAGACCTAAAAGTGAAAATGAACGATATTAAGTAATAACGGATACAAAAGTGATCAAATAAGGGCTTAAACGACCCCTCAAAAGGTACATTTTAAAACCTTATCAAATATCCCTACACTTGGTATTTGCTTGTCCTCAAGCAAATATGATGTTAGCCAATTAATTTTATAAGTTGGGGTCATGAAACATTGGTTTTAAACAGTCCACAACACATATAAGCCCCGCAAAAGTCATAACAAGCACGGAAATTACATACTAGCACCTCACATGGGTAGTTTGGATACTCACATCTCTCTCCGGTGTATATGAAATATAACAAGTTGGAAATGAAAGATAAACACTCATTAACCGGTCCTAGTACATAGATTACCATAGGGAGACTAGATCAAACCTCCATCGCTTTGTAAGCACCTAGGAAAGACTATCAAAGAGGTCTTTTAAAGGGTTGTAATGTTAGGCTTACGGTAGGGAAACAAAGGGTTTGGTGAGATAGGCTATTTAGTGGAGGCAAGTCAAAAATCTTTATGTTACAAGCATGCGAAGAATGGCGTTGTAAGCCAAGACTCGACACTCTAGACTCTAGATAACTGAAACAAACAAACATAAATTAAAGATAGATAGATGTATATATATATATATATATATATATATATATATATATATATATATATATATATATATATATATATATATATATATATATATATTTAAAAGAACAAGAATGGAGAGAATGAAAGTATTATTCTATTGATCATAATGTAGGAGATACAAAAGGTATATATAGAAAAAATATTAAAAACCCTAATAGCTAATTGGGCCATGGGCTTTTTATGGTTATATGGACATCCACATAATATTATTCATAACACTCCTCTGGATGTCCATATTATTATTACGCTTTAAGAATGTCGCCTCATTAAAACCTTGTGAAACCAGTGGGACAAAACCATGACTAAGGACAAAAAGAGTGCACGCAGTATTGTTCTCCTCGATGACTATATTACTTGAGCTCTTTGAGTCGATGCATCCCAATATTGTGACTTAGTTTCCTAAATGTTGATGCAAGAAGTGCCTTGGTAAATAGATCCGCCAAATTTTCGTTTGAACGAACTTGTTGAACAATAATATCACCATTATTCTGTAAGTCATGAGTGAAGAAGAATTTTGGTAAAATATGTTTCGTCCTATCGCCCTTGATATAACCTTCTTTAAGTTGAGCAACACATGCTGCAATATCTTCATGCAAAACCGCTTTGTGCCTCTCAAGAATTACCACATGATCTACATATGTGTTGTATCACACTTCTTAGCCAAACACATTCTCGACTTGCTTTATGTATCGCTAGAATTTCGCATGGCGGATGAAGTCGCTGAGCTCGTCTGCTAAACTGAACGCCATGAAATTGTTGTTCCTCCACTTGTAAATACATATCCAGCTGAGATCGACCATTGTGATGGTCATAACATTAGGAAGATATGTAATCTTCTAACATAACTCAAATACATCTAATCAATATCCTATAAGATATGGACATCCATATTATAATTATTCATAACACTCCCCTTTGGATGTCCATTGGGGATTATGCCTCGTTAAAACCTTACTAGACAAAACCCAGTGGGACAAAAATCTAGTGAAGGAAAAAAAATACATAATTCCTTTATACGCTTGGGGATGTTGCCTCATTAAAAACCTTGCCGGAAAAACCCTATGGGACAAAACCATGGTCAAGGGAAAAAGAGTGCAACGCTGTATCTCTCCCCTTAATGATCACATCACTTAAATCTCTTAGTTGGTGCAATCCAATATAATAAACCAACTTCTTTAATGTCAATATAGTAAGTTTCTTAATAGAATATATGTTTGATTCTCATATAAACAAGTGTTCTCCACTTAACCTTCATATATCAAGAAGGATTAAACATATGTCATACTTATCATTATACAAGTACATCCTCGACTCTCACAAGTTATATAGTATCAACGAATGCAAAGTAAATGATACATTATATCATTTATAACCACTAGTGAGAACAATCAATGTTTTATATACATTATAACTATGACACGCATAACTCGATATTGTGATCATCATCTTTATAAGTAAAGGGGTCTTTCTTTATTAATTGACCTCATAAACATGAGCTCCGCTTTATCCATATAAAGATATATATAGCATCTTTTATTATGCACAATGATTTCATCTTTAAGATGTTTAAATCATAAAACAAGCCAAAACTTTGTATTTCATTTCCAAGGTATTCAACCGCCTTTGAAAATCTCCTCATGAGTTCTATTCACATTTACCTCATCAAACCATATGTAACTTATACCATATTCAAATACAAATCTCTTTAAAACTAACATGGGTAAACTTTGTTATTTCAATGGCTCATTTTAAACCAATATCATATTGCCTTTCACTTATATAGTGATTTATTCAACTTGATCAAGTGTTATTCTTGAAAACTTTCATATATGCTTTAAGCATTTTAAATCGTGAGACATGCTTCATGCATTTTATGTCCCTCATGGAATCTCAACTTCAAATGAGCTATATTCATTTTCTTTTAGACGCATATCGATTAGTTATCATATCGCCAGACTTATAAATATTAAATAGATTATTGGATCAACCACATGAGATCATGTCTCTATATGCAAAGTCTTTTTAAAATAAATGTGTGCCATTAATTATGCCTTAAATATAATAGTTTCAATACTTTAATTTCGCTATCTCATAATGACCAATGCATATCCAATAACTTTAGACATTCATATGTATGGACTTCAAGTCCTAGTAACCATGTCTCGTTACAAGAGATTTTAATCTTTCCTTAGTTTATTGTGTCTTTACTTCTGGCCATTCATTTGTACATCTGCATTTCTTGCACATATGCTTCCATGATCCTCACATGATTATAGCTTATCTTATTTATTTACATAATCATTACCATGTGTATTATTGTATACAATATCACCATCGACGTCGATTCATTTATACTTTCGATTCCACACTTTACTAGACATTCCAATATATCATTTATTGACATCTCATAGTTTTTCAAGTACCCGGGGTTTTTCAATTACCTTCATGTCTAGTTTCTCTATAGGATAATTATTATGGGGTCTTTATTACCTCGATTAGACCATCCGAATTTTCTTGCTCCATTTAATCTATTCATTCGAGGACTTTTATTTGGAATCGATTAGTCTATCATGATGCAGACGTGCCATAGACTTACTACCAATCATTGATTTTCATTTTGTGACATACATTATAATTGGAGCACTAGCACAGATATATGATATAGTCACTTCTTTATGTCACTAAACAAGTCCGCATTTACTAGATCCGAATGTTATTTGTCCCTGAACTTCAAGTTCATATATTCATTAGTACGAGGATCAACATTTATATCATAATTCATTCCAAATTTCTCACGTCATTCTCTCCCCAATGAATTATCAATTTCAACATCCCATTGTTGTGCGCTGTGGTGATTTACAAGAAACATATATCGCACATTTACAAAATTCTTATATGGGAAACATATGGTTCGTGACCATAAACCATTTTATTAGGGAGTATTCATTAATCTTGTTGGCATGATAATTTTGAAAAATCTTCAAAATAAACATGCCCCATAGTACTTATATTTTTTTTGTTCTCACAATTATTGGCTTTTGCAATCAACTCAAGACGCTTTATGAACGCTTCAACGAAAGCAATTCATGCATGAACATGGGCTACTTTTAAGTTCAACACTTATTCCAATAATTGCTCAATACTTGAAAGTATTCATCACCATTCTCAATAATTTAAGTTGGAAATCCATGCTTTTATTTTATAAGTCGAGCCACTAATCATGCTAACTTTTAAGTGCGATTGATGATCATTTTGACGATGCATCGATTTTATAAATCAAAATGATCCATATGGCACATGTATAGGCCTACATACATGCCCTTTATATTATTTCCAAAACTTTATAGGACAAAGTCCTTATTTTAATTTGGTGGTGATACATGAACAATGCACTTTCAATGAGAACAATAAAACCAATTAAATCACCTTTGAAGAACTCATGGTTCTTGTATATGGTTCGCATCATCATTGATCCGGATGGTCCAACCGTCATGCTATAAATAATTGGCTCATAAATATATAATTTATGACCACATGTGCTTCAATTGCACATTTTTCATTAAATAAAAGTCGAACAATATAAAGAGCTCACATTTTTCCAATTAGCTCTTTTATGCCTTTCGCACACAGCTTTAATATAATATTCACCTATAACATTATCAAATAATAAAACACAATCTATACTAATAAAGTATGCCATTAATCAATTAATCAAGTGTCTCGCATGCAACCAATAAAATCACATGATACATAAATAAACACATAGATGACAATATGGTTATTAAATTCCGACATTTACACAAATAATTTTCATTTTCATGTTCAAAATGATACGTTTATTTTCTTTCACATTTTGTCATTTCATCATGGATTTATTTTGCTAGGAAAAGATGAAGCTCGTCATTTTTATTCGATAATAAGCAATAACGGTCCAAAAGGTTTCAAGTATAAATAATACTAGCATCTCTTAATTATTAAGAAGGCAAATCCTAGTTGTGTGAGGATGATACTAGTAAAACAAACAACTCCCCATGAGTGGTATATTATGTATAGACATTAGCCTATTAGAAATACATGACGCCAAGTAATGATAATACTATCACTAAATTTCCCCATATTATCAAACTATTTCATGCATCAACAAATATATATTTATACCGAGAATCTAACAAGTACTAATGCTTAACGCTATAAAACTAATAATCATGCTCGTTAATGAATAAAGTTATGCAGGTTCGGAAGTGTATCTAAATTTGATACAACAAATATTACATGCTTAGACATTAAACCCAAATTTATTAATCACAAATCATGTTACTTTTAACCTAACAAGGCATGCAAGTAATAAAATCTGAACCATATATGAATAATCGAAGCAATTAATATATTTATGTAAAAACAATGACTTAATAAAACAATGGGTTAACATTCTTTATTTATCCTAATATTCATCCGTGAAATCGCCATACATTAGTAGTTTCATATAATATGTTGGATTGTGTTCAACGACATAATTAATAATATAATCATATACATATATACGAAAGATGTAATCACAAAAAACATTAAATAATTTTTGCAATCATAATATCCTAATAATCAAGTAAACAAACGTTCTTGTAATACTTATATTTAATAATCAATATAATAACGAGGTGCGCACAAGTGTACAACAAATATGTGGATATAAAGAGTTCAAAACATATCAAGAATTACAAGTAATAATCTAAGTTAACTCATAAAAACAAAATCAATATGAAATCAATAGGCATGTTTGAAACAATTAAAAAAAAATATGTATATTTAAAATGCTAAGTTAGTAACAAGTAATGCTCTTTCACCATTAATCATCAATACTAACATGTAGTAATTAATAATATAAATCAAGCTACTAACTTGTAGTTAAATTTGTTTCAATTTAGTGAACTAAATTCTATTCATAAATAAGTTATAGATCGACTATGACGTGCCAAGATTAACAATAAATAATTTAAATTCCAAATGTCAAACATAGTTACATACATGTGTTCAAGATTATTAATGAGTCTATATTACTAAAGGAATACATAAATAGAAGAGATATCGCTTTGATTTATATTTATTCGCCATGCATTAGTTAGCATAACCGACATGGATGTATAATAAGAATTGAGATCTACTCCAAGATACGTACGAGACTCTATACCTAATAATTATATAATAATGAAACATATTCTACATGTGCCTCAAATAATATATATAAAACTATTCTACTAATATCTCTAATATATAATCCAACAAAGAACAAAGTAAAGAACAAAGTATTATAATAATCGATCTACAACATAAAAAAAATTAATCAAAGTGGAAGAGTAAACTTATCTCAGCGATGATGTATGTTTAAGCAGCAAGATGTTCTTTCGGTCTAATATCTTTGAAATTGAATTCAGAGGCCACGATAACGTGTTGTGAACAAGAATTGAGAGAATGAAAGTATTATTCTATTGATCATATAAGGAGATACAAAAGGTATATATAGATAAATATAGGGTAAAACCCTAATAGCTAATCGCCACGCTTTATGGGTTATATGGACATCCACATAATATTATTCATAACATTTTTCTTTTTCTATTTTTTGATTTTTTCATGCACTTTTACTCTACCATCCTCTACGGTAACATCAAAATGATAGGGATTTATAGGCAAATCCCTACACTTGAGTTTTTATTACTCTAACACTAATTTGACCAATTGAAAAATCAAAACACTTGGAGTATATTATTACGCAAATAAAGGGAATTTGAATTTAACGCTCCCTTCCCGCCATTTCATAAACTTTAACTTTTCCCATGAGTCCCAATCGTCCCAAAACTGTATACAAAGGATATGACTTAGCAACTTATGCAAGTAACTAGATAATTGAAATAAGGGTTTTTAGGGTGATAACAATAATGCACTAAAAGTGAGTGCATAAAAGGTGTGCTAAGGCTTATTGGGTGCATTTGGGGTGTGTAAACAAGGCTTTTCATTGATATTCCGAAAATCAAACATCACGAGAACCGTGAAAAGGATAGGCTCGAGGGGTTAACTAGGGGTATCGTACTAAAGATGAGTACAACGCAGGTAAAAGTGGGGAATTACTCAACCGATGTGGAAGAAGTAATTATATAATGGGTATCAAACAAGGTTATCCTAATGCCTCTTATCATTTAGTTATTCCTAACTACACAAGTGTAGTCTTACTAGCGATCTCTGGATGCATCACAAAACAAGTTCTAGAATCTATTATACTACCCGTTCACACACTAAGCATTAAAGATGAATGCTTTAATTCCTACTAATCTAAGGCGATCCTCACATTTTGGGTGGAATTTAAGTGGTAAAGGGGTTTTGTGCTAGTCATATAACTTCCTATCCATGAGACGCTTTATTAAGACTAATGGCCCACTCCTATATGTCATGAAAAATTTTAAATTTGGTGCCAAAATTACCCTAACCGATATTTTCTCATGGTTTATTACATAAATGCAATTGGACAAAGAAAATAATCAAGGATAAGCATAGTTTCAAAGTTCCCGCTTATTTTTCCCTCTTATTACTTTAAACATTGTCCCCAATGTTCCCGAAAGTATCAAAGTTATGATAATGGAAGGTAATAAAAGATGAAAGAAACTAATACCGACATTAGCTCGGCAGATCCGTAAAGTGGTGGTTATATTTTTCTTCAAGAAGAACGTTTGCGTGAAAAGCTCCTTCTCATCTTATGTATCTCCTTCTTGATAAATTAAACCTGCACACTTAAAGAACACAAACGAAACCTTCGGTAAAATCGGCGTAATAATATATATGAGACTCTACTAAACTAGGATATAATGCTTGTGGAATGGATGTTTACTGCACTTCGAAAATTAAGACCTGGATAATTCCAAAAATTATAAGTAGCTCGAAAACGAGAAAAGTAATCGCTATTTTTGCTCCTTCCCGACGCCACGTTGCGATCCTCGACGTCGTCCGTTATCCTCGACAAAATGGTCTCCGATTTTTCTCGAAAAATTCTCGTGAAAATTTACGCCTTTAAATCGAAAAATTTTCTCAAGAAAACATCCATTATGACTCGATACAAGCATTTGACTCGAACGAACACACATGTATATCTTTTAATTAATTGAAATTCTCATGTTTACGTTTATTTTGAAAACGTGTGTAATCCTCCCTACACTTATCCTTTATGTAAAATACCTTTATATGTAATTAAGACGAGGTTAAAAACAAAATAAAGCATTTTTACAAATTATACATGAGAATAAGCAATCAATAAAAGATATATGACACAAACAAGCAAACAATTAAGCATGGGTTGCCTCCCACGAAGCACTTTTCTTTATTTATGAGTCTTGTAGCTAGACTCGTAATCGTGCCCTTACGTAACTTCATTACCGTCACCTTCTTCCATCGCTCTTCCTTCGTCAAAAGGGCGTAGACGTTGTATGCTTATCGTGGATTCCTTGCCAACTTCATCTATTATGGTGACGGTTTTATCCTTTAGATTGGTTTCCTTCACCGTAAAAGGCCCAAACCATCTTGGTTTGTTTCTACCTTGTAATGCCCTTATCCGTGATTTGTATAAGAGTACTTTTTCTCCCTTTAGAAATTCCTTAGGGTTCCTTTGTGTTTTTGGTATCGAAGTGGGATTATTTCCTAACTTTTTATCATGCTTCCACAATGTTGCATGCGCCCTGAACCATAAAATCTCTAAACCCTTTTTCCCAATCGTTCATTTTCTTCTTAACCATATTGCTAGGTACTTGTGGACTCTCACCCGTAATCTTTTCCATGATCTTAAGAGGATACCTTGGAACAATGGGTATCCTAGTGTACCCTTTTCCACTTTTAAGTATCATGATGCCCTCCCCTCATTTGATGGTTGCTTTGGCGGTGGCCAGAAATGGTGTCCCAAGAATGAGTGGCATGTTTCTATCTTCCTCAACATCTATGATCACTAAATCCACCGGATAGACGATATTAGCCACCTCTATTAAAACATCCACCGCGATTCCTATGGGGTAGACATAGGTGTGATTTTCTAAGGAAAGTCTAAGATCGGTCTTGGCTGGATTCTCCCTAGTCAACTTATTATAGATTGATAATGGCATTATGTTTACATCGACCCGATCAGCCTAAGGCATTTATATTATCAATATCACCTATGCTACATGGTATCACGAAGTTCCCTGTGGTGTCTCATTTTTTTGTTAATGTTTTTAGAACCAGCTCATACAAGGTCCCATAGGCATGGTGTCATACTTCTTCTCTGTATTTTCCTTCAAGAGCTTCCCTAAGAACCTCATTGTACCTAAAGTTGTTCACTTGGTTAACAATGGTTTTGTTAATTTCTGTGCTTAGTAGTACTCAATGGTCTCGCTCATTATTAGGTTCAAACCTCCTCCCTCTTGCTTTCCTCGCTTTTCTTCTCGGGCCTTTCCATCCTCGGGCATAATGGAAATAGCTTTAACAAACAAAGTGGGAGGATAATCGCTGTTCTTACTAGTACCTTTTCGAACTTTTGTCTTGGTATATTCTTTTACCGTGTTCATCATTTCCGCATTTTTGCTTGCATTTCCTCTCTCTTTGCCTATAAACCTCCTATTCAAATTTTGCTAATCTCTCCTAGATGAGTCAGCCATGTACTCCCTCATTTGTTCCTTAAAGCTTGGTGAGAGTGGTATTGGGGAAGTAGAACCAAGCGCCGCTCGAATTGGGATTTTGCTCATGACTTGGGGATTCCGAAAAGGGTGTTGGGTGGTTGGTGGAATTGGCGGAATTGACCGCTTCCTGAGGGATTTGTACGGAGCTCTCTTATGCCTTTCTTCTATCGATAATTAATCCTTCTCTCACGAAGCACTCATTTGCTCCTCTCGCGGACGCCGGAAGATTCAAGAGGAGTTGATATGGCATTAACCACTTTAACGGGGTTTCGTGGAGATTCATTCCAATCTTCGTAGCTTTGCTCGGCAAACACTTCTATGATATCCCAAGATTCCTCCTCGTTAAAGTCGCTAAGTTTTCACCGCCGGCTGATCAATGGATCGCTTAGTGATGAAATCGGTATGGTCATAGAAGATTTGGATTTGAAGCCAAAGATCAATACCATGATGAGGGACTTTATGGAGTAAGTCCTTGAATCGAGTCCATGCTTTGTAGAGAGACTCGCATTGAAGTTGTTGAAACGTCAAGATGTCTCGTCATAGTTTAGTGGTTCTCCCCGTGGGAAAAATTGAGCAAGGAAGCGAGAGTGCAGATCATCCCAACTTGAGATGGAGCCGACGGAAGTCCATCAAGCTAATTACTAGCTTGGTCCCGTAGAGAGAATTGGAAGAGACGCGCCGCCGCTGGTCTCCGAAAGTGATAGCATCAAGGTCGATGGAATCGACAATTTTAAGGAAATCCTTAAGATGTCCGATTAGATCTTCGAACGGTCCATGGAATGCATCCGCTTTTGCACCAACCGGATGGTGTCGGATCGCAGGCCGTAGTTTGGTCGGGAAGCTCAATGGTGTTCCTATAGCCTAGGTGGCTTGGTCTAGAGTATTCACCAAGAGTACGGCCTCTTGGCGGGTCATTTGGTGGTAGGTTGATGAATGGTGGTTGGTTATCACCCTCCATGATGAAAAGTGATGGGGTTTTACGAACAAAGGTCACGAAGAAGGGGATAGACTATGAGGAAGCTAAATTGAGAAAATTTACTTGATAGGAATCAAGAAAAGAAACCTAAACAAGGTGGACTCTAACCGCCTATTCTATTCCCCGCAGCAACGAAAACTGATACGCTTTACGCAGCCTCGAGTCAAAGGAACTTCCTTTTCGTCGAAAGCAAGTTTTTCAACACCCTAAGGCTGAACCTAATTGTTGTAGTGTAGTATTAGGGTAAGCCACGGAATTGATATCGCTCTCTAGTGGAATAGGAATGCTAGTGAGAGGTTACTACGCTAAGGTTGGGGTTGAGGAAGATTATTTTCTATCTTTTTATATTTTAGAAAATGGAAAGGTTAATCTCTGGGTTTAGATTGGGGGGAGGGTTGGTATTTCTACCGATTACTTCTACTATCTAATTATCTAATTAACTAAAATGAGGGTAGTCTATGCTCCATTATTGTGGCTCGTATGATGGTTTAAAGATGTGTTTACTTAGGTTTTATTACTCTTTAATTATCTCCTATTGGTGGTTGAATTGTCACGCCCTTATTCATAATCGCTGTGTCTAAGTCGTCGTAGGCGCTTATCCCTAACTCTTTGAAACTACCAAAGGTTGTCGCCTACAAAGTCTCTAGGATTTATAAACTTTAACTCTAAGGTACTCTTCAGATGGTTTAGCCTACAACAACTCTAGGTGTTATAAACTAAGGTTCACAAAGATTAATCAAGTATTAACTACACAACGGATGACCTATCGTGATACAATATAGATTAACAATTAAGATAAGAGACAACCAATCAATATTCAATAATTAAGTTTCATATTCCCTAAGCAAACACACAAGCAAATTAGCCTATTACGGAGAACATGCAAGCATACACACAAGTAATTGAAGACATAATTAAATTAATAAAGTAAAACACTTATCTTGATGTAAGATAGGGTTTGGAACCCTAAAATAATCGCATAAGATGCCTTGGTTCGCTTTTAGGGTTTTACTCCAAAGACTACACATCAAAACTAAAAATTCAGATTCTATATATAAGATTACATTCGCACGCACGCCACCTCTTTGATTTGTGATGCCGCTGGTCGCTTCGCCATTAGGTTTCGCTTTGGCCACGTTATTCCGGCGACGGCGCCACCTTATGCTGTCGCGCCGCCCCTTCACCTGATGCCATCTCGGATCAAATCTAGGCCGTCTGAAGTTGCGACGCATCTACTTTTAAAGCCCGACACCGCCACTTGTAAATAAGCAATTTAGCTATCGAAAGCCATTAAAGTGATGCGACGGCAGCCGTTAACACCGACGCCGTCCCCTTCGCCTGACTCAGGGTTCCGATTCTCGACTTTGGCCATTTTCTTCAGATATTCGCTTTTCGTCCGAATAAGTGTCATTCCAGCATTTTGCCTTCAAGAGACCTAAAAAGTGAAAAAGAACGATATTAAGTAATAACGGATACAAAAGTGATCAAATAAGGGCTTAAACGACCCCTCAAAAAGGTACATTTTAAAACCTTATCATTTATGCAGTACTACAAGGTGCATATTTCTAGGTTCAACCCATTTGGTTTAGCCGAACTGACCACATTCATAGTAATGTGTAAAGCATACCAAACCAACTCTAAAGGTGTTAAGGGCTTTTTGAACTTGTATCCCGGGTAACCTGGTTAAACTTAGCTAAAAGGCCTCATGGGATGTGCCAAACCCGCTTGGGGAGAGTGTACACCAATATAGCAACTTTGAAAGACAAATTTTTCTATGTGCAAAACACTATTGTACCCCCAAATCCGAGTTGTTGAGTAAGGACATGTTTGATGCAAAAGATACAATGACCCCTTGCCATATGAGGTGCTGAAGGGATCCATGCTATTAGCTTGGCTAGATATCCCCGCTGATGTGCAAGTGTTCCCCTCGAGCCAATCTTGTTCATGTATCGGGATTGCCTGTGATGGGAGGGGTCTCCTAAAAGCCTTTAATCATATACCATGGACAAAGTATGTTTTTCTACTTTTATTTAAGTAGGACCAATGTAGCATTGATATTTATTTTTCTTGTTTCGCTTTTGCGTAAATGTCATTCGGGGAATTTCATGTACCAAGATTTGGATGAAGACTTGAGCTTCATGCCCACCGAGAAGGTCAATAGTCCTATGGTGTGGGCCTTCCACGTCATCAACAATAATGATGTGGATACTCCAAAGCCGGAGTGTTCCTCGTTGTCCAAGCAAAGACCCCCAGCTGCGTGGAGGTCCTTCTCAACTTGTTGAGAATGTGGCGACTGACGCATCCCCGCAGGATGTCCGTGTTACAGTTCCACCGATAGCCGGAGGTTGAAAAGCCGAAAAGAAAACAAATGGCAAGGCGCTTAAGTCGACTAACAAGAGGAAGAATCCCTACCCACCTCCGCAGGGTCGCGGTGCGTAATAGGTCAAGGCAAGAAGTTTGTAAGTCCCGCTTTGAGTTACCGTATGAATCTGGAGATGCATGGTAAGCGTTGCAAAACATGTGAAGTGATAATTGTCATAATTAACTCGGGCCTAAACATTGTATTGGTAGCGTGCCTTCTAAACGTAGGAGCTTCCCAATGCTTCGCTTGCCACCAGATTGTGGATCATGTCAACCCCCTCAATGGAAGGTTTATCGGACAATATGTCCATTGAAAAGGTTTGTGATCTACATGACCAGTGTAGCGAAAAGGTGCAGATTGGACAATCATTTGAATAGCGTAACAGAGAGCTTGGGTCAGTACCAAGGCAAGACAGAGATGGATGTCATGTTGGAAAGGGAGAAACATGTGGACCGAGTATGCAAAGTTGGAGTTTAAGTGTGATGAGATTGAGAAGGACCTTGAGAAGAATCCTCGCTCAAGACCTCTCACAAGGTTGCAGAGTTGACAACTGAAATTGTCAAACTCAAGGTAGAGGAGGGTAGGGTAGTGACTCTCATTGGTTAAAATGTTGTGTTTGAAGCGAAGTGTGCAGGTTTAGAGAGTGAGAGATCTAGGCTTGGAGAGGTGGAAGTAAAAATAAGGGAGGAGATTGATGGCTTGCAGATGAGATACAAGATGCTGCAAAAGGATCGCGCGGAGGTTACGTCTAAGGTAGTGCCATATATAGCCATGGAACTCTACCACAGTGATGAGTTGGGAGCACAAATGTGGAAGGTCATCAAATCAGCTATTTTCCATGGACGGTGCTTGGCTTTGGAGGAGGCTGCCAAAACGTAAGCCCGTGACCTCTCCAAGATTGAATGCTACCGTCTCCACATCTAAAGTCAATAATGATGAGTGTGAAATGCTTTTGCAACCACGAGTACTCCTTCCTAGCCGGCTACCAAAGATCCTATGGCACCTCTAAGACCTCCTCCAAGAAGCCCCAAGCTTAAGCTCACGACTCCTACCAAGAAGCACGATTCATCCTACAAGCCTACCTCAGCTCAACCATCTCCAACCTCCCCAAGTAGGAGTGAAGGCTGCCATGTTGGTAGTAATTTGGTTTCAAGGGTGGCATGTACCCTTTAAGACAATTTATGTTATTTGGCAATGCTTGTCTGGTTCTCTAAAAAATTTGAATATTTGTGATGTATGGCCTTGGGCAAAAGACAACTTAATCGGAGCTTAGGCTCCTTATAGGTGTACAAGGCACTAGCCCTTATTTTGAATGGAATAGTGTGGGGGAGTACCTCTACACACTTGGCTATTATTTGTGTTTGTCTTGTGAACTTCTCTTACGCCAATTTTCCGCACGCTAACTTTTACATCCTAAGGTTAAACAACCTCATTGTGTGTAAATTTCAACACCAAGAGTATAATGACCAAATTTGATCATTAATGTAGGGTCAGCGACCCACTCTATCTCAAATTCTTTAGGTAGTATGACTTTGTATATATTTTCACAAGTGCCATAAACTACTAGGAGAGTTAATGTGAATGTTTTAATAAGCTTAAATGATGAGGCGCTCATGCCATATGCCCTTTTATTCACATTGAAACTCATAAACCATTTGGTTGAACAAATCTTTGTGTTTAAGAAACTAAGCAAGAGATTTAGGGAAATGTCTTATTTATCATTGAATTGGTAAAGAGGATTACATCAATCTTGAAATGAAAACTAAGACAACTACCAATAATGTTTGATTTCCCTTGAGAAGCTTCTAATTACAAGAATTAAAAAGTAAAAGTACTTAAACATAGAATTTTCAAGGTTCGTACATTCCATGACTGGCCGATGGGTTCTCCCGGAAGAGCGGCCGCTTATAGGCCCGTAGGCCTCATCATGTGGGTCCTTCCCAAGTAGGTCCTTTCCCGTATTCCTCGCCTTCGCTTGCACTCGTTGGAGGCATAGCACATATTCCCTCGTGCTTGAAGGTGGAAGGCCTGACTCTTTTGTTGTAATAGCCTTCGATCTTATGCTTGTGCATGGCTTCTCGGATGGAGGCTATCTCTCTTCTTTCTTCTAACAGATCAAGGTTCTCCCTCATCCTCCGGCCATCATTTTGGAGGCATCATACGCTGCCACACGCCCATGTGTACACTTAGTTAAGGGATGACCGCTTCGTTCCGTATGTTAGGCCGGCGGGGTTTCACCATTGCTTGACTTAGGGTGTGTTGGATGAGCCCATAGGACTTGAGGGAGTTCGCCAGCCCACCCATCCATGGTGAGTTCGGGTCCAGCTCGATCCCTTTGACAATGTCTCTGTTTGTAACCTCTACCTGTCCGTTACCTTGTGGATGGTAGACGGATGTCCAAGATTGCTTTATGTTGAGCCCTTGACAGAAGTCATAAAAGACTCCTTCAAAGAACTGTTTCCATTGTCGATATGATGATGGGCACTCCGGACCGCACACAATGTGCTCCCACACAAACTTCTCGATCTATCTCCCTTGAAGGAGGCTAAGGGTTTAGCCTCTACCCACTTAGTAAAGTAATCAATTGCCACCAGCAAGAATTTGACTCCTCCAGGAGCCACATGCATAGGTCCTATGATATCAATGCCCCATTAGGAGAAGGGCTATGCGGATGTCACACTTGTCATGTCCCCGCTCGCATCTTAGGAATGTTTGAGTGTATCCTGACAAGCTTCACATTTGAGAATGATTTCCGCCGCATCCCCTGCATCGAAGCCGCAATAGCCCAACTTCATTATCTTCGAGACAACGGAATGGCTGGTCCTCGCATGGAGGCCGCAGATCCTTCGTGGACTTCAAATATAATGCTCGCGTCTTGGGTCCCACACATCTTATCCAAGGTGATAGAAATATTCTTCTATATAGGTTTTCCCCATTAGCCGTACTGGGACTTAACCCGAATTTTCCTTGCTAGCTTGGGATCTTCCGGAGAAGACCGCTTATCAAATATTCCCCATGGGAGTCATCCATGCCTCTCCTCTTCATGAACCATGTCCTAACTTCCTTGAGAATGATGGACCTTCGTGTAGGACTTGACTAGTACTTCTTTGGTGAGATGAGCGAAGGCCATAGAGGCTAGCTTGCTTAGTGCATCTGCCTTTTTGTTTTGATTCCTACATGACATGTTGTGTGGTAGAATCCATGCTCTCTAGCATCTCATTTGTTTTTCCAAGTACTGTTGATGACGGGCTGCCTTGCTTCATAAGAGCCTATCACTTGGTTAGCTACCAATTGAGAATCTACAAAAACGGCAAGAGCTTTGAACTCCATATCTTTAGCTAATCGGAGGCCTGCTAATAGGGCTTCATATTCTGCTTCATTATTTGTGGCTTCAACTCAAACGTAAGAGCATATGCGTTCCTTCTCGCCGTGGTTGACGATTAGACTGCCCGAGAATCCATCTGAGATGGATGCTCGGTCTCAGATAAAGTTTCCGGCCATCATGTACTTCCAATGAGTTGGCTTTAGGATCTTCCTCCTTTCCGTGTCTTGCTCGAAGGCGTCTCAAGCAGAAGTCCGGGAGAATTTCCCTTTAATAAAGTTTCGACCCTTAAACTCTATTTCATGCTCCCCAAGGTCAATAGCCCATTTAGCCACCCTTCCGCACTTTTCGTGCTTCATAAGATCCGCTTTTGAGTGGCTTGTTTGTTAAGGACGAGGATCGGATTGGCCTCGAAGTATCACGGAGCCTCCTGCACGCATAGATTAGAGCTAGTATTAACTTCTCCGATGTTGTATAGTTGATCTCCCCGCAAGACTGCCGACAAAGTAAATGGGGATCTGCTGCTTGTCTCATTCTCGCCATAAGGGATCGCAGCTAATACTCTCTATTGAGGATGCCAAGTACATGAACAACACCTCAGCTTTGATCGGGTCAGGTGTTGGAAGGATTTCAATGAATTCCTTCATTTTTGAAAAGTGCTCAAGGCCCTAACTCCATCGAAAAAGTCTTCTATCAACGCATCCTTTGAGTGTTTTTGAAGAACGGTAGGGACTGCCGCTACCTTCGACAAAAATCGACTTAGCAGCCTACCCATTCGACTGTACATCTTTTAAACATTTAGGAGCTTGGAGATCCACAGAATTACCTTGACCTTGGAGGGATTAGCCTTTATCCCCTGCTTAGTAATCAAATGCCCTAGAAACTTCCTCTCTTCGACATTAAGGAGCATTTCTTAGGTTCGCCTTCATATTAATCGCCCGGTTGATCAAAGGTTTCTTGCACATCGAGGAGTAGGTCCTCCTCCTCCTTGCTTTTGATAAACCATGTCGCCAACGATTTCCGGTGATTTCCGCTTCCTATCCGCTTGTTAAGGCTTTGTCCACGAGACGTTGGTATGTTGCCCCCTCGCGTTCTTCAATCCAAGGGCATCTTTCGTAATAAAGAGACACCTTTGCTTGGTAGAAGGTCGCTTTTCTTCGCCCCTCCTTTGCCATTTGGATCTCGATGATACCCCTTTATAGGCATCTAGGAAGCATTTTAGCCGAAACCCGCCAAGGATTCTACCTTTCAATAATTTCTCGGTAGGGTAGCAATCCTTTGGGCATGCTTTGTTGATGTCGTCGCTGAAGTCAACGCATTACGCGCCACCTCCGTCGCTATTTTAAACCATTACCGGGTTGGCTACCCGTGTTTAGTATTTAACTTCCTTAGAATGCCCGCCAGGCCGCTTCATCAACTTCTTTGTGTACTGCAGCAGCTTCTTTCGGCTAGGCTCCTCCTTTTTCGCTTTTATTGGCTCAATGTGTTTGTACTCATTGATTTTATGCTTATGCCCGCGGGGGTTAAGTCCGCCTATCGCTGAATGCTCTGGGACCCCGCTATGTCAATATTTCCAAGCAAAAATATCAAGGTTAGTCCGCTATCAGCTTTCAGCTTCGCTTGAAATTCGCGGAGTTGCTTCCTATTACCACCGCTTGTTCAGGTAGCTAGGGTTGACCACAACTCGCTTTTCCGCCAGATCTTTGCACTTAGAATTGCTATCGGAGGCTCCTCCGAATCTCTTTGATCCTCTTGACACCATATACACCCTTATCCGCTTCTATAATTAGAATGAATAGCCTTAATTCAAGGGGTTTGGAACTTAATGGCAAAGATGTATGGTGGAAACAACAATGCCCATCTTTTGCATAGTACCGTTCTCCTATTAACAAATTATAAGGAGAATCAATTTACTATGACGAAGGTGAGTGTCTCCGGATAAGGGGCCTTCGCTATGGTGATTTCCAACGTACTTCTCCCAGGCCATGAGTGCTCACGGAGAACCCCTACCGTAGGTGTTTTGAGTCTACCCCTTCGTGAGCGATAAGACTTGAGCTTTAGGAAACAATGCTCGCGAATGATCTCGCAGAGCTTACAATCCATGTACGCTCGGTTTATTTCCCTATTTGAGACCCGTTCGGATGACCACGGGTCGTAGTGAAGGTGTCTTCCCGTGATGGAGTGGAACGTTATTTCTCCTACGCTTTCCATCCGCTTTTCTTTTTCAAGGTAGGATCATGCCGGTGCACCATTAGTATTGGAGCCTCTGTAGGGGTAGCCTCTTTCTTTGTTTTCCATTCACCCAATTGGGTTTCAAAAACTTGTCTTTCCCTTTTCTTGATGCCCTTAACCAGTGTGGCTAACCGTCCGGATCGCACGCCTCTTCGCTGGCCGGGCTTCTCGCAATCATTGTGTCGTGCCCATGGTCATCATGGAAATGGCAAGATTTTTACATGTCCCTAGCCTTTGCTTCGTACGACATCCGAGGTGGTGGATTGAAGGACTTTATGCTTTCGATAGCTAGAATCTCAAGGGGAGACTTGACCAAGTTTGCCAAAAGTCCATGGTTCGAGCCTTTGTATGCTGAGTGAAGCGATCTATGTTCTTCTTTCTTATTCTCGGATCCTTCCTGTGAGGACCCTCTTGGAGAATTTGTCGGAGGCTTCCTTTTTGGTTCTATCGCGGAGTCTGCTTCATACTTTTTGACCTCGATCCAAGTGTAAGTCTTCCATCGTGAGCCTTGTAAGTGTTGGGAAGATTCGGGACAAGAATTCTACCAAGCTTCGAAGTCCCATGTAAACCGAGATCCTCTAATCCTCGCAACCCCGTAATTTGCAAAGTTTCATCGGTGGCCTTGTAACGAAGGCTCCTTGTGCTTTCATTGTCCATTTGCTTGATGGTATGCACCGCTAGCGTGGGTCTTGGTATACTTTTCATAGTGTGATCGAACTTAGCCTTAAGGTCTTGGACTTACAATGCTCCCCAGCCTCCGCCCATTCCACCATATCCTTGCTAATCTCGGAGCGCGTATATGTAAACATATGGCACGCTTATAGGCATGACCCACTTCATGACTTTATAGCTTCTCAACAATGTAGAAGTTATAAGGATCGCCTTCCGTCAGAGAGGTTTAATGTGAATGGCATCTTTACATCCGCCGCAGGGTAGTCTTCATCCATTTCACAAAGTGGTGCAAGCCCGAGCTTCCATAGGTAAGGGTTATACGGAGGTGGATAAAATGTATGTGGTTATAAGGGTTGTGGAAATGGCGTGTATGTAGGTAAACCGTGAGAAGGTTGATACGGCGGGTTTACACCCATCGAATGCGCGCGAACGCGGTCCATAGGCATTTGGCCGTGTAACTCACGGGGAGAGAACCATTTGGTGGTAGGTGTTATAGGTTCGAAGCAGGGTTCATTCCCTAAGGAGGTAATCGGATTCATAATCGGTATGGAAAGAGTGGCCTCACACCTCAAGACATATGACATAGGTATCGTGAGCCCCATCCCTTCTTCACAGAATGAGCGCAAATGCCTGCAGGGGTAGATTTATCCTCTATTGTCAGAATGTTAATACAAATAAACCGAAAAACGCTTATTAATATTTTATGCATCTCTTTGTGTTTTGTTGATAACAAATATAATGTTATCTTAAGTATAATTATAAGGATACATGTTATTTTTGTAAAGCATTTACATACCATTTAAATACAAAATGTATAATTAAGCATTTGTTGTAATAGTTTATTAGGATGGGTAAAAACCATAACCCATGGACCATAACCCATGGACCATAACCCATGGATCATAACCCATACCCAAGTTAGCTAGATACAATGTATACTTAGATACGTTGAATCTAAAGAAAACCCATAACCCATGACCCATAACCAAAAACCCATGGGCAAAGAGGAGCATCCCACGGATCCCTAGGATTACACTAGACGGATCCTAAGTGGGAGGGATCCGTGGGATCCCGGGAACGAGAAGATTTGCCTATAAAGAGAGCCATTTCTTCATTCTAACTCAACCCTCTTCTTACTAAATCTCTCCAACACTCTCATTCTCTTCTAACATATAGATCACTTGATCTAGAGAGTTGTTCTTCTTTCTTTCTATTGTGATCCTCATATAGGTCCTTCTCTAAGGCCAGATCACGAGCATTCTACAAGTCATCCAAGCAAGGGGTCCTTGATTGATTTGTCACCCCGCAAGATTTCTGTAGCAAAGATCTTGTATTTGATATTTCACATATTTGTTGTGTAATAGTCGTTTGGTTTGGTCCACCGCTACGGACTCGTATCTAGCTTTGTACCGAAAAGTGTAAGCAACGCGAAGGAAGGCCTCCGCCAAGTGAAGGAGTTTGTTGACATAGTGCTTGAACTCTCGAGAAGGTGACTCGGGAGTGGAGTAGGGCAAGGAAGGTGTCCTTGTAGCCGAAACACTATACATCAGTTGTGTCTTTTCTTTCCTTCGCTTTTATTATTTTACTTGCTTTATCATTAGATCTATACTTTCTCTACATCCATAAGATCTCACATATTAACGAATCTAAAGTTTTGAAACTAACTTAAAATCGGCAAAACTATTCAACCCCCTTCTAGTTTTCCACAATTGGCATCAAGAGCTAAGTTTATAAAAGTTTTAAAGTAAAATTGTATTTTTAAAACTTTTCGATCACTATGGGTTCTGAAAATTATAAGGAAGGGCAATCTATGCAACGACAACCACTACTTGAAACTAATGGTTTTATATATTGGAAAAATAGATTCCAAACATATGTGAAGTCTAAAGATATTGATCTTTGGTACATTATTGTTGATGGTGATTTTGAGGCTACCTCAAATGATGATAAAGGAAATTTAGTTAACATACCTCATGATAAACTAAATGATGGAATGAAGAAAAAGCTTTCTAAAAATAGTGAAGCAAAAATGGTTTTATATAATGCTTTACCCAAAAAGGAATTCTAAAGAATTTCTATGCTTAAAACCTCTAAAGAAATTTGGAATTCTTTAGTTGTAACTCATCAAGGCAACCAACAAGTTAAAAATAATAAAATTGATTTATTTGTTCAACAATATGAACAATTTTCAATATCGGATGAGGAAACTATAGATCATTCATTTGCTAACTTTAATACTATTATTACATCTTTACAAGCACTTGATGAATCTTTTTCTAGCCGTAACCATGTTAGGAGATATCTAAGGGCACTTCCCTCTAAGTGGAGATCCAAGGTGACGGCGATCCAAGAGTCAAAAGATTTGACAATCCTCACCCTCGATGAACTCATAGGCAACCTAAAAGTCTACGAGCTTGTCCTTGCTAAAGACTCTGAAGCCTCAAAGGTGAAAGAGAAACACAAATCTCTTGCCTTTAAAGCCAAAAAGGCTTCAAGCGATAAAGAGAACTCCTCTTCGAAAGTAGTGATGACGGGAGTACGCTATGGCGGTAAGGGACTTTAAAAAGTTCTTTAGAAGGAAGGGAAGATACGCCAAACAACCGTATGACGATAAGAAAGGCTTTCGGAAAAGCAAAGAGGACGGAGAAGCCAAAAGATGATCGTACTTGCTTTAAATGTGGGGACCCAAACCACTTTATTAGTAAGTGTCCCAAATGAGATGATCAAAAGGCGCTCGTGAGCGCACGTGGGGAATGAGCGAAGAGGAGGACGAAGAAATTTGTCTCATGGCAAATGACGAGGTATGTCACTAATACTATAGTAGTTCATCACTTGATGACGACTCATTGCATAATGAATATGACAAACTATGCAATATTAGCTTAAAACTAGTTAACAAAAACAAGCTTTTAAAGAGTCAAAACCAACATTTAGATAAAGAAGTCATAGAATTAAAAGCAAAACTAAAACGCTTAGAAAATGGTAAAATAGCAAGTGGTGAATGTGAACTTTATGCTTCAACTTCAAACACTAGTTGATCATCTAGATTCTAAAATTGCTAGAATGAGTACTAACACTTTAGATACGATATTAGATGGTGTTAAAACCGGTAACAACCAAAAAGGTTTAGGTGTTCAACAACTTGATCCATCAACTAGTGAAAGTAAAGAAACAAAATTTATTAAGGCACTAGAAAACCAAGCAGCATTGTGGCGGATCCCACGGATCCCCAAAAGGGAACCGCTAGTGTACAAAGGATCCAGATCATCATTGCAGCAAACAAGGGTAATAACGAGCTTCTTCATCTAGAACTGAATTTGTTATAGTTAATAGGAAGAAACCAACTCATGTCACCACTAGACAACCACCTCCAAAATATAATCCTACTTTTGCAAGAAACAAAGCTCCATCTTTTTCAAAACCTAATCCATCTAGGAGACCTAATAACGCTTATCCAAGAAGTAACCATCAAATGGGATGGAACCCAAATATGCAAAATGGTTTTCCTTTTCAAAACTTTGCTCCATGGAATGTATACTCATCTTATCCATACATGTCTAACATGAATGGAATGTTTAACACTAATGGACCCATGAACAAATGGGGACCAAACTTTTGAGTTTATTATTGTTTTAGGTATGCTTAAAGGTCGACCTAGACCTCGATGAATGGGTCAAGGATAGCGGGTGCACAAGGCACATGACCGCAATAGATCTATTCTCCACATATGAATCCTTCAATGGAGGTAATGTGGTGTTTGGAAATAGCAAAAGTAGAATCATCGGTAAAGGTATGATTTCTAACAAATCTCTAACCATTAACGATGTGTGTCACGTAGAAAACCTAAACTTTAACCTCTTAAGTATAGGAAAAATATGTGATAAAAAGTGCAATGTACTTTTACCTAAACCGTAGTAAGATATTAAAAATGGCATAACCATAGGAAAAGGAATTAGGAAACATGGAGTCTATGTCATTAAAATCGATAATGAACCTAAAGATAACGTCTTAAAATGAACATGTTTTTAGTAGCGCTATCATGCTGGTTTTGTAATCGATAACGCACATATATTTATTCATAATCAAAGTGTGTGCAAAAGATGCTCATTGTGTATGTAGCATATGTGGAAAACAATGAATGATGAAGAAATGAAGTTTTATGCACATTTGGAAGATTCTCGGTGAAGGAAGTCGAGTGGAAGCTTTTGGATTCAATGATCGAAGTACAATGATTTCTAAGTATCTACAAAGAAGAAAAGACTCAGTAAGTTTTGCCTTGGAAATCATCAAGATAGCAAAGAATGAAGCATATAAACAAGAAGGTCAACAAAAGTCAAATCGCCAACACCCACCGTTCTGGCCGCACTGCAACTGCAGATCCCACTGCGATGAACCGGCAGCTACAATAAAGTTGCATTTATTGTTGCCTTAACTCCCATAATCATCGAGGCTTCCATCCTTCTAGCTATTAACTATTTGGGAACTTTTGGTCAGCTTGAGTAAGCATATTTGGCTATATAATGAACCTAGTCCTAGTTTACTAAAGGATTACACAACCAAAATTTTATTAGTTTACTTCAAAACTAATACCAACCATATTATTCAAAGACAAAAAGCTTAGACTTCACATGTAAAACGCCCGTGAGAGGAACAATTCTCATACATAGTTTTGGAAATTTGGAGTTATACGTGTGAATCTAGGTGATCGAGGCGCTGGTTGCTACAATCCACGAATTCTAATTCTTGTAATCGTAAAATTTTAGGTATTCTATGAACTTTGTTATGGATTTCTATTCTCTGATTCATTATTGGTATTATTTTGTTATGATTTGTGTTTAGTTATTATTATCATGGAGTAGTTTTGGGATATACTTGTGTGTCGGGATGTAGTTAATCATACTAGTGTTCTTATATGCATGCATGTATATATGATCTTGTTTAAATGAGTTTGTTGGAAAAATACTAGTCTTGGTTTGATTTGTTGATAAAACATGTTTTAAGAAAAAGGACCCAAAGGATTTCTCTTGTGTTTTATTCCAAAAAGTTGAGTGACAAACTAGTATGGGGATATGGTGATTTACAACCACCATGTTTGCTTATTAAACAAAAGACTAGGAACATTTTCATCAATAAAAGGTCGAAAAGATTCGTGAAGAACAAATTTAATAAGAACATGTTGCAAACAAATGGAATTTCTAAAGGATAATCATTAAGGTAAGGACCGAAAGGATTACCTATATGTTTTTGTTCTTAGAATGATTTTTTACAA